>JALIZH010032962.1:32500-345000 GCA_030522465.1 Rhipicephalus appendiculatus | reverse complement strand
AAACTTCTGACAACTGTACGTAGAGTTTTGTAGAGCTCTCGCGAGTAATACACATGCGGGGACCTGAGCATTGAAACAATGTTTTTCTCATGGCCGGCTGTACAGAAATGTCCGGTATTCATTTTAACAAGGTTCTCGACTGTGATTTTCTCGACGACGACCGTGAATGCGACATAACAAATGCGCAGCGGCGCGATACTTGAATGAAGGTCATTCCACTATCTGCTGAGGAGCTGGGGGCCACTATAGGAATCGAACGTCGTTTTGGAGTGCTTGCGCGTGAAGGAGACAGATATGCTCTTCCACAGCCACAGCTGGGCAAAACATGCGGATAGCGACGATACAAGTCTCTGCCAAAGAATGTGTCACTTATGAACGACTGATCTATGAATAGATGAATATCTTTTTGATCAGCTCACAGCGCAACATAAGACGAAGACGTAGAAGAAGAATGTGACAACACCAGCGCTGATATCTGTTTTATTGAAATGATAAATAGGAGAGGTTGGTGCCTTTATGGCTGCACCGGTTGCTCCTTCTCGCTTAGCAAACGAAATACATATACAACACAAAAAAGAGCACAGAACATGTCATACAGTAGAACGCTAGATGTGCAAACACAGTATACAATCCAACAGCACACAGAGAGAGAGAGAGGCAAAGCGAAGGCAGGAGGTTAACCAGGTTGCACCCGGTTTGCTGCCCTACACGGGGGGGAGAGGGAAACGGAGGAAAAATATAGAGAAAGAAAATAACAAGAGGACAACTCATACGCTCGCATGCATAGCAGCGTTCACCGCGCATGGCTAGAAGGTTTCAAACTGCGAAGGGTCGCACAGTACGGTTCGACGTAAACTTCTGCAGGGTCTGGCTCCCAGGTATCCAGAACTTGCAGTACGCTTCGAGCTGATGACGTTCTCATTCCCATAGGCGTGCGCAGTTCAGGGGGGGGGGGGGGGGGAATGTTCGTCGCAGCGCCCCCCTCCCTATTATGTCAATGTATGGGGCTGACTATGCGGCCCCTTCTTTGGTGACTGGGGGAGCGCCATCCCCCCCCCCCCCCCTTCCGTGCGCACGCCTACGCTCATTCCAAAGAGAAACGCGTGAGTCACAACTTGAGCACGTGGTGTCGCTTGGAGCCGACGTTTCCGACAAGTGGTGTTGTCTAGTTCAAGGCAGCCATTCTTCCTGAACCACACATGAAAATAAGATTCAATTCAATTCAATTCGATTAAATTTAACTTCAAGGCAGTTGCTGCCTGGAAAAAGACAAGACCTCTTGTCAGAACGCTGGCTCCAGTGACACCCCGTATGCATGAATAGCGATCTCTTCAAGACTCCATCTTCTCTTGAACTTCTGCTTGATCTATAAATGGATAGATACATACAGAGAGAAGTGTACGTGTGTATTCAAAAGACGCGAATAATTGTGACACAGGCAAGCGGCGAATAACAGAACTTGTTCATTGACTCTTTGATTAATTAGTTCGGTTCTTGACTGACTGACTCACAGAAATTTCACGTCCGAAAGCAGCGCCCGTCAATTATAAATGAGATATGTCGTCTTAAAGCGGACTTGATAGTCAATTTCTGACCAGGGGAAGTTTTGCGCCTGAATCTCAATTATACACTAACATTCTCATCGTCATATTGCATCAGTGGTGTTGTCTGCCGATATCTATCTATCTATCTATCTATCTATCTATCTATCTATCTATCTATCTATCTATCTATCTATCTATCTATCTATCTATCTATCTATCTATCTATCTATCTGTCTGTCTGTCTGTCTGTCTGTCTGTCTGTCTGTCTGTCTATCTATCTATCTATCTATCTATCTATCTATCTATCTATCTATCTATCTATCTATCTATCAAAAAGCATACCTACACCAGATAAGGAGAAATAACAAAAAAAAATTTTACGATGGCTACTCGATGCTCAAATCGCGCCCTCCGCGATTAGCGCCGCCAAGGCGCCGCAATGACGCTTTGCAGGGGCTGATCACGGAAACCACGCTGTCACTACTACAACGGCACAAATGCATGATTAATCATCAAGCACTCCCAAACGCTGGGAGCATCGCGCACAACGCTGATGGTTTCCTCGAGAATTTCCTTCCTGCAAGCCAGCGCGTGCAGACGCTTGTCACATTTTTTCGCAACTCTTAAGCCCTAACCACATGTACACGTTGTGACGCGTACGTGTGGTTAGCTTTTTGGAGTTCCGTCGTCATGTCAATCACATCGACAATGAGATTTGACGCCAGCCAAGTTCTGCTGTCATTCATATTTTGCACTTTATAATACACAGATAAATGCGGGAGCCGCGATAGAAGGGGCTTGTACAGACCACCGCTTTATCTTGTCTAAGCATTATAAGGTCAAGAATGCGTCGACACGTGCAGTGCAAAAGAATATTGCGTGCTAGAAAGATAATAGTTGCAATTGTCCGGGGTTCTTCCCCTCCAGACTCCCGGGCAGGCTATTGTTTCAGACTGAAGTGCAGACCGGGCGACAATAGTATGCCCTGATAACGATGGTATGCAAATTGCATGCGTAGCGAAATACGATGCGAACTGTATGCCATGCGGATGTGATGTATATGCTGTGTGGTTGCGAAGAGGGATTGTGCGCAATCTTGGTTTTTTTTATTTATTTATTTTTCATTCGCATGCGTCGTGTCTCGACGTCTCGACAACCTTTAATCTACAGTGAGTATCCGCATGCCCTTGAGGCGCGATCACCGGAAGCGGTTCACACCGCTCTTATAAGGCTTTATGCAATACAGAAAAAAAAAAAAAAGAAAAAGGGTCAGGAGCCCTTATTCTATTGGGGAAATGGGGCAAGCGAAGCTTTCCGTCTGCATGTCTGACCTACTACTCCTTTTCTTTCCTTCTTTCTTTCTTTCTTTCTTTCTTTCTTTCTTTCTTTCTTTCTTTCTTTCTTTCTTTCTTTCTTTCTTTCTTTCTTTCTTTCCTTCTTTCTTTCTCATCGCGCAGTGCTCCCTCCTTACTTTTTTTCTTCTTCTGTGCCGATTATTGGAGCTTCATCCATGTGCTTGACAGCGCAACACTTGAGTTGCTACTGGAAACAACGACGGTAATGCGTTCATAACCAGGCAATTATTATTATTATTATTTGGTTTGCATACATAAAAAAAAACACGAAGACACAGAGGAAATAGGGAGGGAACAGCTGACAACTGCCACCTAGAGGGGCACAACGCCTGCCTGCTCCTTCGGGAAGGGGAAAGACAGAGGAAAGGAAGAAATGAGGGAAGAAAAGGAGAGAGAAGAGGAAAGAGAAAAACAAACAAAACAAATAACACAGACGTAAACACAAATAAGTAGTCACATGGAACATTGTCCATAAGCGCGAGGCCAAATCGGTTTTCTTTAGGAAAGTTAGTAGGGCTCGATGGGCCTGGTCACGCCTGGCAGCACATCCACCCGGGAACAGGCAATCGTCAAGTGTCCTGCACCTAAGTCCAATAAGTCCATATTCCTTCGTGAGCAGTGCTCGCTGCGCAACGAATGTTGGACACTCTAAAAATATGTGTTCTAGTGTCTCGCAGGAGCCACATGACGAACATAAGGGACTGTCCGCACGTCCTTGACGATATAATCGTTCGCGCACTGATACAGCACCAACTCTTAACTTATATAACAGGGCTATGTCACGACGAGGCAATCCCCGACCACGAATTCGAGGAGAGAACAATCCTCTTGCGACACGCTGGTCGGGGTGCTGCTTTAGAAGATGTCGGCGGATCAGCAGACGAGCGTTGTCAAACAGGCATGAAATTTCTTGACAGTCACACTCGTTGTGGACACAACTTGAAGCAAGGTGATCGGCCTCTTCATTCCCCGGAATACCAACATGTGAAGGTATCCACTGGCAAATGAGGGATACCCCACGAGTAATAAGTTGTGAGGCAGATAACCAGGCAACAGCGAAAGGTGACAACGCATAAATGACAAGCGACCTCGACAAAAGATCAAATCGCCATATCAAAAACGGCTGATTGCCTACAAGAAGAGCACGATCGACAGAGCATCATCTATTGGAAAACGGCGCGTGCAAATACGCATGCGACCGCTGCACCTTCGGGGGCGGCACTTCCGTACGCTCGCAGGCGCCGGGTTTCTCGCGTACGACGACGTCACTGAAATCTGCGAGTTGAAAAAGTTTATCTTAAAAAAAAAAAAAAAGAATCTTGGTGAGTCGCAGTGCGATGATCCACTGTACGAAGTTTTCCACAATCGAGGGCGGGGCTTTCTTTACGCGATTTATACGAATCACTTTGCGTGCCGTATTCGCAAGCACTTTGTACAGCGCGCGTCACTAGTGAGTGCAGTGGTGACAGATTACGTAAACGGTGGTTGCGTGATCTGGCGACTGCTGTCACGTCTGTTCGAGACCACGCAACTCGCCATTGTGACGTCAGTCTTCGCTGTTCCTTTGGCCGCTTGGGTCTTGTTGTTTTTTTCTGTTTTTTTTTTCTTTTTTCGGCGAAGAAATCTACGACGGTTGTCATCTTGGAGATATACCGGTGGATTCTGTGAGCGTGTCTTGTAATGTATGTTTTCCTTTTCGCTAACAACCAGAATTCGGCCGCTACTGCTGACGTCGCAGGAAGTTCGCATTTTAAAGGGACAATAAATTCGAAGAAAGTATATTTTGTAGTATTTTACATTGCCCTTTGACTGTACTAAAAACACCACCCCTTCCGCGTGAAGATGCTTGGTAAAATAGAAAATGTAAAAAAAAAATGTCACAGTTTCGCCACTAGGGCGAAGCAATGAATGCGATAGCAAGAAATTAGTTTGTCACACGAAGAACGACAAGCAGCTCGATACTTGCAAAGCGCCGCCGCAGCACAAAGAAGGACGCTCGAAAAGGACGCATAGGGATACACAGGACAAGCGTGAACTAACGACTGTCGCAGCTGTTACGTGTTTGTATTTGAGCAACGCGCTGCGAGTGTCCACAATGCAGAAGCCGACGCTGTTGTTGTTGCGTCTGACATGGCTCATACCCTCTCAGGGGGGGTTGGCCAAGGATTGATTATATGATTATATGACTTTTGGACGCAGTTTGATACTTCTTTTTCATTTAAACTGCGGCACGTGGAATGACCCCTCTGCGTCTCCTGCCACGCGGTGGCGTCTGACGCCAAGTGTGCCCGGTGTTCTTTTTTTCCTTCTACATCATGAGTGGTACAGAAGGGAGCCACTTTTTCGTGCGCATCTCAAGGGCAGTTTTCAATTTGAAAGAAACTGTAAAAGCGTTGCGTGAAAGAAAACACGCTCAAGCTGTTCCGAAATCTGCATACCGCGAGCGGCAAATGGTGCATATGAATAGCTCGCCGATGTAAGACTGTATATATGTATATATATTTTGTTTCTTTTTTTTTTATCGCAATAGCCAAGTGGAAAGGGGTAGCCGTCACCAAGCAATGGTGACAACTCCTTCATTTATTTTTCTATTTCAATAAAAAAAAATAGCTCGCCGTTATACCGCCGGCACGAGCAGACAGAGGAATTTATGTACCATGGGGAAATATGTGTTTTCTTTGTAATAAGCCAGACACTATTGAGCATGTATTTATTGACTGTAATAATGCCATATTCTTTTGGGACATATTGCAGAGGACACGGAATACGTTTTTTGCCCTTTGAAAGTTTTGTACAGCATTTGGATGTAATCTTTTTACTTGGTCTACATTCGGTATGGCGCAGCATGTCAGCTTATAGACACTGTGATGCTAAAGTACCATCTGTTCATGAGTGTTATGTGGAAGTTCTTGTCAAAGTACGTGATGTGTATAAGACGACTTACTGTGATGAAGACGTGATTTCTTTGTTTGAGGTATTAACGCACATGAAACGGGTATGATGTATGATTGTTAGACTATCTTGACCTGTTGTCAAGAAGGCAATAAAGGAAAAAAAAATGACGTGTGGTTGTGTTGGCTAGCGCAGCAGGCTGCGGAGCGAGGGGTCGCTGGTTCGAATCCCCGGTCAGGTGGTTTGGAATTTTTTTCTACTGATTTATTTTTCTTTATGCCTTTTTTTATATATACACACATACATATAGATATCCTGGACATGACGGCGTCGACAGACGGCGACGGCGAAAATCAGCCGAGTGTGTCCATATAATTGCTATCGCAATAAAAAAAAATGATGGCAGCTTCGCACTATATAGTGGTGGCAAGCCTGAAGGAAAAGCGGAGCCTTGTTTTTCTCTCTGCTTTGTTCTCTCTCTTTCTCTTTCTGTCTTGCTCCAAGTTTTTTTTTCTATCTCTTTTTCGCATCTGTTTCTTCCCATAGATCTCTCTCTATGTTTTTCTCTGTCTTTATATCTTTTTTACGTCTTCATTCCCTTTATTCCTCTCTATATATTTCTATCTCTCTCTATTTTCGCTTTATCTCTTTCTTTCTATCTCTATCTCTTTCACGTGTTTCGCCGAGCAGAGTTTTCGTTTAACACTCGCACCTGCTGTACTCGGTAGCGGGGCTTATCCAACTCCTGTGGCGCATACCCACCTGTGAAGCTTTTTGCAACACTGCACAAACAACGGCGAGCTATAAGAGCTTTACTGTTATTAATAATACAGGTGGCGACCCCCCTCTAGTCGTGACGTCTTCGACGCTGCCTGAGTGGGGCCTGCTTAAGTCTTTATTGCGAAAATAAATTGCAATGCGTTCTTAGAGAACCGGACGCTTAACATTGATCAGTGTCGGAAACACTGACTTGACCAACGGGGTAAACATGCAAAAAAAAAAATAATAATAATAATAAGAAAAGAAGAAAACCACATTTGAAATTTGTGACGACACACTGACGTAACAGTGTTGGGGTTCCGACGTGAAAAGATGTTTTATTTTCGTATTTTTTTCTTTTAATAATGAACATATGATCGCAAAAAGTCACCATGAATAATTGACCGATTCCTTTTTTTTTTTTTTTTCACTTTGTCCTTTGATAACGCCATGGCAAGAGACTTCTTTGAGCACCACATAATCTTTTATCGTCTATAATTTCTTTTATAATTATTACACGGGCCTTAAGTTCATCGTCCCTTCTTTGAATTCTATCGAACCGGAATGATAACGCTTGAGCTGTGCAGTCTGCAGACGTCGGCTGCTTGATTACTAATAGATGTGAGCTGTTTCAATAGCGAATGCCTGACGGCCGGATTCCGAGGTTATCGAACGCACCTATATATTCATTCTCTGACGTCGCACGTCACGCCGGAACGCGCCGCGTCGGCTTTGCATGATGCAGTGTAGGTGCTACAGGCGCTTCGCGAGCATCCGCTTGATTCTGAAATACAAAAGTAGTCGACAGGTGGCTGTACATTTTCATTGAGAAACAGGAAACTGATTCAATTCTCGCACTAAACAAGCCGACTGAGATCTTTTTTTTTTTATTATTGACATGATGTAAGGAGATGCTGGCGCAAAAATAAGGCGCAGGCTTCTCCTTAAGGCCTGACCACACGTACGCGTTGCAGCGCGTCAGCGCGCGGCGTTTTGACGCGCTGCAACGCGCGCGTGTGGTCAAGTTTCTAGCTCTTACAGGTGTCGAATATAGAACATAGAGAGTCCGCAATTTCTGAACATGACAAAACCATAACGCATACAATGTACAACTTGAAGGACACCATAACACTGTGACGCCTCAAAAATACAAAGAACAACGTCCTCTCATATGAAGTTCTTTAGTCATACATCATGTAGACGAATTATCACGTAAAGACATAGCATATCAGTCAAAACAACACATGTGTTGACTGATTGTCATGACGTCAGCTACGATTAAGGTGCTACCGAAGCTATACGCATATGTGGGAGCTCTAACGTGCAAACAAGTTCCGCGTAAAGGTGTGCTCCTGCTGGCTGAAACATATCTTGTTCGACCGCCAGATGTCGATCTCTCGAATACTGCTCGAATACTACTCGAAAATGTCGTGTGCAACATATATGGAACATGTTCAATGATCTCACATGAACACTTGTGAACACATGCGGTTCATAAGGCTTCGCGGGGGACTGCTGGATAGGTGCCGTGCGAGTCACATGAGGTTCTTTGTTATTATTTATTTATTTAGATATCCCCTTCAGGCGCGCATTATGATGCACTGTCCGGAAATGTCTAAATTTCGCACAACACAATTCTAAGGCACTCGTTATTACATTCCAAAAAAGAAAATGAAGAAATATGTTGTTTTTTTGCGAGCTATGCTAATTAATCTTAATTAGCGTATAAATAAATATTTATTCATTCTTCAGTCCGCCGCGGTGGTATAGCGGTTAGGGTGCTCGGCTGCTGACCCGAAGGTCGCGGGTTCGATCCCGGCCGCGGCGGTCGCATTTCGATGGAGGCGAAATGGTAGAGGCCCGTGTACTGTGCGATGTCAGTGCACGTGAAAGAACACCAGATGGTCGAAATTTCCGGAGCCCTCCACTACGGCGTCTCTCATAATCATATGGTGGTTTTGGGACGTTAAACCCCAGATATTATTATATTATTATTAATCATTCTTCAACCACTCAAGTAAGATACTTCCACGAAAAGAGGGTAATCTTAGGCTCAAAATGCACAAGCAGTTCGTTTTTGGCTGTGTTCATTTTGAGCAAAGAAAAAATAATACTTAGGAAGTTGGTTCTGGAACGCGGCAAGCCCAGTGACCCGTCGAACACCGTAGTGCCTTCATAAAAGTGATCGGCTGCAGTCGTATGCAGCACATTGGGGTCAAGTCAAGACACATTGACTATGCAGAAGGTTCCATCATTCCTATGCACAATGTATCTTGCCCTTTCTTTCCCACTAGTCCGAGGAACTGGTAAAAACAAGTCGCGTCCACATATGTGTACGTTGCGCCTGAAGGGGATATTTATTTATTTATTTATTTATTTATTTATTTATTTATTTATTTATTTTTATTGAGTTACGTCTTTCTGCTGATAGTTTGGCTTATCAGGTTTTACGCTATGCGCGCACTTAGTCGACCACGTTACTAACACGATGTGAAGTGGGTTTTCACAAGCGATTCCTGGAACAACTTAGAAAAGAAAAAGAAAACACATTTTCCGAGCTAAACTTGAGGAGAAAAATCTAGCCCCACGCTACGAGGAAGGTCGTTCATCCCATTCCAAATCGAACTATCTCTCTCTTTCTCTTCTTATGTTGCAAAATATACAAACGGTCGTATTATCAAGGCGAAATATACGCTTCAAAGTTATTAATTTTCAAAAAAAGCGTATAATGAAGCGTACCGTTACTCGCATAATATCAGCATAGGCTAATGTTGGCTAACACTTGCTAATTCTAGCTTGGCTTGGCTAATTCATGGCTAGATGTTGAGTACTGTTGACTAGTTTTAAAAATCTGCTCTTGGAACAATGCAATTAAATAATACACGCGTACTACCATTGTGCATTCGCCTCGTTCGATAAACACTTCACACATTATGAGATAGTTCCCATTAGCCTGATTCGCCGCAAACTTTCTATGCGCATTTTATTTAAACGTGACAGCCTATACGGGACTTTTTCTAGATTAATTGCAAATTTTCCTCGTGATGACGTTATGAATGGAGTGTACTATTCTAGTCAGTGGCGTAAATCCAGAAAAATCGCAAGGGGGGCACACATCTTTGCCATGGCGGCCATCTTGTTTTATAAATATAGGTTTTATTTTTTACTGGCATTAAAATCTAAATCTTGATTTGAAATAAAATTGAAACACGAAAAGGGTGTCCCAGATTGCGTAATTGTATTGTTCTATTGAGTCTTACCTGAAACCGGTCAAGCGGCAGTTGTGGTGTCAATAGTATCACACAGCTCAGGGATGTTGAACAAAGGTAGACACTGCAAGATAAACAGGCATTGAAAAAGTTGAACGCGCTATACTTAATTGTCGAGCAATTCAAATATATGTTTGAAAGATAAGTTTCAAGGGAGGACACTTGCACGCGGTGTGCCCCCAGCCTGAGCACAAGAGAAGTCAGGACCCCCCACCCCCGGTGATTTACGCCAGTGATTCTAGAACACTATAATTATGACTGAGACAGAATCGAGCCCCTATGATCTCCTAATTTGTCTTCGCTAATTGTGTTGACCAAGTCTCGGTGCATATGAGAGATTATCGGTCAATTTTCTGCTGCCTCGTTCACGTACTGCGCGGCTCGAAAGTGCGTTCCACATCCGCGCAGCTGCCGTGCGTCCGAGCACATTCTTTCTTCTCTATAAATAATAACACCGTCCTCGCTGAGTTCGTCCCGAAAGGTCGTTCGCTTCTAAAACTCACGTGTCATAGAGGGCAGTGGTGAGCTTTGGGCTGGGCGAAGCCTACGCGCCGCGACGTCGCTACAGGCGCCTCAGTATGTCGACGGCGCCTACCCCTGTTTCCAAAACATGGAATAGGTCTACATGGTAAACCACTTCTATGTCTGTTCTCGTGCTCGAGTCGAGCATAATGCAGTGACGACAACAGTCTCCGGGTGCATGCCTCCGTGCCTTTGTGTCAGGCCCCGTCTTTTGTCCGGTTCCGATAGGCCTTCGTCGAGTCGTACACAATGACCCTTCAGCTGAAGGAAGCCCTCGATCTGAGTGCTTCGGATGCGGTGCTGTGTCGTACATGCATTGTTGTCGTAGCGATACTGTAGCTTCGACGTTGTGTTTCCAGCATGAGAGATAACCGGCGTCCGCCTCGGTGGTACAGTGGTTACGGTGCTCAGCTGATGACCCGAAGGTCGCGGGTTCGATTCCGGCAGCGGCGGTCGCGTTTCGATGGAGGCGAAACGCGAGAAGCCCGTGTACTGTGCGACATCAGTGCGCGTTGAAGAACTCCAATTGGTCGAAATTTCCGCAACCCTCCGTGACGGCGTGTCTCATGATCATTGCGTCGTTTTGGCACGCAAAACCCTAGATATTATTGTTGAGATAACCGACACTCACAGGTGACTGCTGCGGACCGAGTTTGCTGAATTTGAGCCAAGCGGGCGAGTCCACGGACGGAAAACGCTAGGCTTGAGGTAAAGCAAACATAGCAGGCTGGTTGTACTGTCGCCATCAGACTTGACCCTAACGATACACATACAGTGGCTTGACTTCAAGAACAAACATCTGGGCACCAATGGGATCAAGGACCGAATACTTTAGAAGGTAGACTACGAAGAAACGAAATAAAGAAGTACGCGCATGAAGTAGAACAGCTGTACGAATAAGACATATCGACATTGAACATTTACACGAGGTCATTGTGAACAGTTACCCGGCGCGAGAGTAATAGGGAACTACTGGAGGTGCAGCTGTCATTTTACAGCAGCCGTAATCCACCCGCCCACCCATCCATCCATCCATCCATCCATCCATCCATCCATCCATCCATCCGTCCGTCAGTTCGTGTATCCACTCATCCATCCAAACCAGCGAAATGTCGCCGACTCTCCAAGACACTGCCTTGCTTAATGCGATGTAATTTGTGATTATGGATTTTTACATGGTGTCCAAGCCATGATATGAGGAATGCCGTAGAGGAGGACTCCGAATTAAGTTCGAACAGCTGCGGTTCTCTAACGCGCCTAAATCTAAACCCACGGGTGTTCTTTGCATTTCGCCCCGATCGAAATAAGGCTGCCGTGGCCGGGGTGTCGAACCCACGCCCTCCAGTGTAGCTTAGCAGCACGACGTCTTCTTACCTACGAAGCTACCACTGCCTAACTTTTGCTTAACCTTAGGAGATGTGCCGGGACACGTCGGTGGCATTGTTTGCTTCGCTCTTGTTTCTTTCTTTTTCTTTTTTTAACACGAAAGTGTTTTATGCCGGGGTCCACCAAGATTTCAGTGACGTATTTCCGTCACGGAAATGACGTCGAAAAAATACACATGATCAGAAGACAAAAAGTTCCGTCAACGGGCGTCGAACCTACGACCTCTTGGTCCGCAAGAAGAGATGCCGGGCACGCTATCCACTGCGCCACGGTCACATACTCCGTAGGCTTTAAAAACGCGCCTTTTATATCTACCACTGTCCTCTTACAGTGCTCTTCCTAACGTAAAGTAATGCATCATAACCGTGAAACCCATGATTAGTTCCTTAAAAGCGTCGTTTCTGCGCGTCCGTCCCATTGGGCACGTTTCGAATAGGAAAAGTGCAATTTCGTCGACGCATTAACACACTGCCAGGTGGCGACCTTACCCCCAGCGTCGGCGTCGCTCATAGCATCCATCCATACCAAAGGTAGCTATGCGACGCGCGAGCGAGTGCTTGGCGAGGCCGTAACTCAGCGTTCCCAACTTGCAATCGCCCGCGAAAAATGGCAGCCGGCCAACGGGGAATACACGACGCGCCTTGCGTTTCCCTCTGGTCGGGCAGCGTTGTTCAATAACTCTAACGTGCCGCGAGTAGGAGACCTTAGCCCAAATTCGGCGTTTCAATTAGTGAGGCTCTTCTGGCTGTCACACCGCTTTCTCTGATTCCGCTCTCACCGTACAGCATAGGTCGGCAAAAAAAAATGTAGAACTCACTCAGACTCACTCAAGAAATATATCTTGCTCTTTGGACTCACTCGGACTCAGACTCATCAAAACTTTCCTAAGCCGAACTCACTCGTACTCACACTCACGAAAATTTTCTGCAACCGGACTCACTCGGACTCAAAATCACCAAAATATTACTCATCCGGACTCACTCAGACTCAAACTCACGGCCCGATCTGTCTGAGCGAGCCCGAGTGAGTCGACTCATGAGTGAGTTCGCCGACCTATGCCGTACAGTACCACAAGCATATGACCACAATGATTTGTTTAATCATTAAACATGGATATTAGTCGTCGGGATACAGATGTACCACCAAGTTTCAGCGTGGATGCATCCACGTTAAACGGTGCTATAACGGTCAAACACCAATAGACATTGTACAAGCTATTTTATATTAATGTACAGTAAACATTCAACTACTTCTGTAAGGGCACGTTTCACTTTCGTGTTATACCGATTCCTATGACGGAGGGATCAACCATCTTTTTCTTTTACTTCTCTGTGCAGAGCGAGTCGACAGTTCGGTCAACGTCGCGAGCGCGTCGACACCAGAGTGACTTCGAGTTAGTCGAAGCCTGTAGAGAAGTAGTGAAACGGGGCGTCTTAACTGTACCCATCAGCGTCAAATGAAACGCGAACAGCGGCAAGCACTAGAAATGGCATAGCGCGCGCCCTCCAGTCATCACCATTGACAGCCACCCGATTTGGCACCACTGCGCATGTCCATGGGGATGACTAGACGGCACGCACTGTAGGGTTGCTAGTGGTTGCCGCTGTTCGCGTTTTATTTAACGCCGATAATACGTACAGTTTAGATGTGTTGCTGCTTGTGCAATGTACAAACGTATTTTAAAGTGATACATTGAAGTTTCCGTACCTGTCGCCGTGAAGTCATAGTATTTGACGCCGTCTTCTATATAGGGCGTATACGTATAGTTCCACAGAGGTAAAAATTAGTTACGTTCTCTTCTGAGGGAATCGGAGACTTATCACACCAAGTTCCAGGAAATTTCGTTCAGCCAATATGACCGAAAAAAAAAATAATTAAATACGTGACGCCATCATCGGATATTTTGGCGGGAAATTTAAAGGTGAGACTTTTGACGTTGATTTTTTCATGTATTATTTAAACCTGAGGTGGTGAAACTAACGACACTAGAGTTCTCAGAGTCTAATTTACCAGTCTAAATTAATTTGTTCTTTCACATCAGTGTCCATTTAAAACGACGAAGAGAACGGATGCTGAACAGTGCAAGCCCTTCCGAGTACAGGAACGAGTCACGAGTATACAGGCTAATACCAAATGCAGAGTTTCTTTCAAAAACAAGAAAAAATAAAGACGGAGGGCAAGAAGCCCAAACATACACAAGAACCCTGAAAATTGAAGCATTCTTTATTTTTTCGTCAAGAAGGCGTGGCGACACTGCTGCCTATTTCAATGTATCTTGGAAAAGGCGAGTGAAAAAAACAATGCTGCTGGGATTTTTCTTTGCTTTCTTTTTGCCGATCGAAAGACGAGATGGATATGCTTACTGGAATGTTTTGCAGGTGTTTGTTGCTCGAAGTTAGAGTATACTGACACGGTTTTTAGGCATCGCAAAAGGGACGTCTTTTGTTTCCTTGGTATGCAGTGTTAATGCTCTCCACACACCGCAGTCAGGCAACACGTACAAAATATTTTACATCGACATGACAGTTTTCGTTCCCGAGCGTCTGCAAGCCAGGTACACCACAATGATCACGACGAGTCAATACAGCTCCACTGAGTTTGGGAACTCTGCGTTCTGCACTCTGCAGTCGCAGGTTCACAATTCACTCATCGTTGTTTAGTGCACCAGGTGCGACTGACAGCAGAGAGCATAACTGCTGCTACAACGCAGCGAGCTGCCGTCTCCCCGTGGCATCAGACTGTGTTTACACGTCATTGTGAAACCGTTCATTCAAGCCATAGCGCTGAAAAAACAGGGACCACAGAAAGAGGACGGGACGTGCGCTACTCACAACTCTGGAAACGATATGGGCTGTGGCGGCGGGAAAAAGACACAAGTTTACATTTAGAAGGATTAAGGGTCATTAACCACGTGTTACACCAATTAAGCACGCTGTTAATATTTGTTTGGAGATCTAGGTGATCATGCGGGTTAATGATAGTGTGATAAATGGCCCAGTCGTCGGCGAACATGCGAATGCTGCAGGATATATGATCGGGCAAGTCGTTAATGTATATTAGGAATAGGGGGGGGGGGGGGGGGACCAAGAACAGATCCTTGGGGAACGCCTGATGTGCACTGGTAGAGAGTTAGATAGATGACCATTAACAAAGACTCACTGCGAACGATTAGTGAGAAATTGGAGGCTAGCTCCGCCGCCTCTCGAAATAAAATGCTGGCTGCGACCCTGATCGGCCAGTGTACCTCACAGTTTCCTGACCGGAAAGATGAAAGAATAAAAGAGTGCACAGCTGTACAGCGACACCTGTTGTATCGCATTTCAAGCTCTTTTTATTTCTTCGCTACGTTGGGGACCAGGCGCCGGTGCAATTACCTACGGTAATGAAGAGCACGGTTGGTTTTAATTTTCTTCCGTAAGCCTCGTATACCCCGCTATCCACCTACTCCTCCTATTCACCCCCCCCCCACCCCCCCCCCCACACACAAACACACGCTCGCGCACACGCACATACACGCACGCACACACACACAGTTTCTAAAAGTCGCGTTGTCAGCCACAGTTTGGACGCGTGGTTTTCAACGGGAATTAACGGCGCCGTCTGTTGTTACCGTGATAGCTGTCTCTCTATCGCGAGCTTTCTTTGTTTTGCTGTTTTTTTTTTTTGTGCGTGTGTACGCGCTTCCACTGTAATCTCTTTCGCCTTTGCACTTCCGGAAAATGTCAAGCAGCGTCGGGGGACGCAGGCTTCAGGCCGCCGGCCTGCGCCAATTGCGGTATATGTACGTTTTTTTTTTCCCCCCCCACAAAAAAGATGGTTGGAACAAACTCCCACAAATCAAAAAGAAAGACAGTAATTTGCCGAAAAAAGCAAAAAGACAAAGGAAACCGCGGTTTAATTTCCTGCGCGGTCCAAGCCTCCCACTGCGCTCTTTTAATCCAAGAACCCGCGTCATTCTCCTCCCGGTCTATCTGTCTCTCGTTATATGGAAATGACGTGTGGTTAGCAACTGTTCCTGTTACGTCCCATTTAAGCCTCGTGACGTTCACATCCGCCAACACCCCCCCCATCCCCTTTCCTCATTTAATATCATTTTTTTTTGTTTGGCGTCTTTATAACGCCCATTCTGTACAACAAAGAAATTATCTCGTGACGTTCGCGCACATTACGAAACACGCTGACCTTTTCAAAACCGAAGACGTTTATTCTTTCAGAAAGCTGCGCGTGGGCAGTCCATATTAAACCCAGGACCATACGGAAGATTATTCAGATGGCAATTATAAAGAGTATTGTACTGAAAGAAACGATGATAATTAACTGCAAACAATGTAGTGCCGTATGTCTTGATCATGGCACGCTTTGGTCTCATCTTGAGTTCTGGCGTTAATTTTAGATGTGAAGCATCTTATGGCGAAGCTTAATCCGGTGGTGGTGGTGGTGGTGGTGTGCCGCGTGCCCATCCTTACTGCGCATGCGCAAACCCTTTAAAAAAAATAAAAATAAAAAACCTCCTCTCCCCCTCTCTCTCCTCTAGGCATCCCTCCCCGCGGCAACCACACCCTCACTGCGCATGCGCCTCCCCTCCTCTCTCCCCTCTTACACTCCCCCCCCTCTCTCCTCTAGGCATCACTGCCCGCGGCGTCTACACTCCCACTGCGCATGCGCGTCCCCCCCTCTCTCTCTCCTCTCCTACGCTCCCCCCCTCTCTCCTCTACGCATCCCTGCCCACGGCGTTCAGACTCCCACTGCGCATGCGTGTCACCCCCCTCTCTCTCCTCTCCTACGCTCCTCCCTCTCTCGCCTCGCGACGCCGACGCACGCAGCGTCTGCTAGCGAGTTTCTTGGTTGAAAAAACCGACTGCTCGCGCTGCACAACCGTTCACTGGCCACCTATATATGGCAATGGATCTTGACCTCCAAGGTGGTGCCGGTGGGAAATTTCTTCTGTGCGTTGTTGAACAATAAAAATTCGCAGCGTGCGCGTTAACTAAAAGCGGGGTGCGGGTCTCTGTGTCCAGTCGGAGTCTTCTGTCTCTCATTGCCCATTAGCAGCGATTGCCATGTTCCAGTAGGAAACACTGCTCCATCACTGCCTGCTTTGCGCCTCCCCAGTTTTCTCTCCTGCGCAACGCTGCGATGAGAGCCAGCGTCAACGCCGCCGCCAGTGTAAGCGTTAGCGCCCGCTGCTTCACATCTACACATGGTTCCCTTTAGCGGGAGATGGTGTAATTTTTTTTTGTAGGCTACAAGTTGGTCCGCTCGCGCGTATGAGTTGTGAGATACTTCTTGAATTCTATCTATCTATCTATCTATCTATCTATCTATCTATCTATCTATCTATCTATCTATCTATCTATCTATCTATCTATCTATCTATCTATCTATCTATCTATCTATCTATCTATCTATCTATCTATCTATCTATCTATCTATCTATCTAAACTTCAATTCATAAATATATAACTATCGATCTGTCCCCGACCTGTCTATTTGTTTATCCGTCGATCTACCCTATCCACAGATGTATCAATCATATCACACCAGGCGCGTATCTACCACTGAACGCATAGTACCATACAAATCTCGAAAAGCGCCGACGAAGTTTCCTGTGGAAGGTCATGTATCGACATGGGCGTCTGAAGAAGCTGCCCCCCCCCCCCCCCCCCGTCTGGGATTTCCGATATTTTACTATGCGGTAGATAAGCTACACAGCTTGATCAGCACACTAAGGTCCCGCACTTCCACGTGAAACGGCTTTCAGGCATGCCAGACAACAATGCAAGCGCGCGTGGGTATATAGCATAAGAGCATAGCACTACGATAAATGAGCACAGCCTCTGCAGTGCATAGGCTCGAACCTACTGCGCGAATGAATACGAGCCTCCGATAAGGCATACATATCTGGCGGATTTCTATCGAGTATTGGGCTCAAATTTGGTCCCATTAATTATGCATTCTTCTCGATAACATAATCTTGCGCGGTGCAGATGCAACGTTGGAACAGGATGGATGGTATACTGTGTGATCGGTGTGCGCTTCCGTCTGTATTTTCGAGGTCGTTCCTTCTAGATAACAGCGTGTTATCGAAAGCGGGGACATCTATCGAGCTGCGCATGCATGCATACTCGCTGATATGCATCAGTGGCAGGCTCCCCATGTACAGTGAAACCTCGGTGATACGAATCTCAGGGGACCACCAAAAATATTCGTATCATCCGAAATTCGTATCACCGGAAAGCATAAAAAATTAGCTTGCGACAAAAGAAAGCTCGCGTACATTTTCATTTATTGTTTTTCAGAGCCGCAGCAACCTAAAGAAGAACTCTGGATGATTGTCAGTTAAGTTTTTGAATGTCCACAATCACACCAGTACTCGTAAATATACGGTCCGTACGCACGTGTTTAATTAATGAACCAGGTGCGTTGTGACCCGCGACTGCAGTAGCCCCTTCCAAATTTTAGTATGCTTTTTCGCATGACACCAAAGTACAGCGGTGAAAGTAACAGAAGAAGTGCTTTGACGCGATAGATCAAGGCCACAAAATTACAGAACCATGGTGCTATGTTATGATTTCGTTATCGCGAAAGTGTTGGGGATGTTTTTTGGGAGATTTGCAGCCGTGCTCGCACAAATACGACCTCAACAGTCGCGCATGTTGACGTTTTGAGGCCTGACTCCTTCGCCAAGACAGTCCTCACCTTCTTTCGGTCCTCGTCCACCTTTCATAGGATGTCTGATGCACGAGGCAGGCACGTGTAAACACAGTACAACGACAGCAGCCCGCGTCGACGCGTTAGAAAAAAAAAGCATGGCGCCAATGCCCTCTGTAATCTAAACCCGAAGGCACACAGAGGCACATTAGAGCCTCAAAGATTTGTGCACACAATCCCGGAGGCCGTGACGCGTCTCTGAAGGTTTATTCTGACCGTAAGAAAAAAATATATTTTTCTTACACCGTGATTCTGACGATTTGGCGGTGCGGCGCGCATGCCCGCTCTTGCGTTGCCGCGCTCGCACGTGCTTGGCGCGTCTTCCGCGACAGCGCAGACAGCACCTCTTCGTACCTGGGCGGCAGCGTACGTTCGTATCAAACGTCCCGGGGTGAAAATCGGTTCGTAACAACCGTACTCTATTACATTGCAGGCCAATGGGCCTTGGCCGGGACCTAAGAAAAATTCGTATCACCCCGAAATTCGTATGAGCTGTGTTCGTATCACCGAGGTTTCACTGTAATTAATGAGTGATAGCGCGTGTGATGGCGTGGGGCCGATGCAGCAGCTCACAAAGCGCCGCACAGATTGACCAATAGGAAAAGCTGACCAATAGGAAAACGAACTTAGAAAAGAGAAGTTTTGTGGATTCGGCCCCCCCAGATGCCCCGGATATTTCAGCGCGAGCTTTGAAGTTGAAGTAACGACTCTCTCGTGTATACGCGTTGTGAGCCCGCGGAATTCGGAGAACGCCGAAACACCCTTTGCGGGGCTATCTCGAAATCATTGCGCACGAGGCCTGAGCATGCGGCTTCCGAAAAAGCAACTCACGCGGGCGCGTCTGCGCATGCGCACGCTAATAAACACGGGAAACGGCGCCCTGCTGCAGCCGAAATCCCGCTGAGTGGAACACGTGTTTCGGTGACCGCGCTTCGGTGTTTATATCGTCCAACTCCTGAGCGGGTCACGGGTTTCTCGTATACGTATTTGTTGACTTTCGCGAGGACGGGAGCGCGCGCCTCATAGCTCTCTCCCTTTTTAAACAATACAGCGAACGTTTAGTTAAACCTATATGGCTCACCGCACGGCGCACGGATTCTTGTTTATGGGCGTCTGCATGCTCGGTTCGTGGCAGCTGGTGCTTCTTTCGTCACAACTTGCTTTTTACACATTAGCCCCGTAAGCCCCGGTGCTTCGTTTAGCAAAAGGCGCGGAGCTTCGGCGCTGTGCTACTGGCAGTGGCCTCATTGCCTAAGACGTCCACGTTTACGCTGAACAGATCTCGAAGCGCACCGGCACACAGACAAAAGATTACAAATGAGTAGACGGGACAGCGCTCTCTGTATATGCTTGCACTGTGGAGGCCGCAGCGCTATGCGAGAATGATAGCCTGCGGCTTGCCTTGCGTAAACCTTAAAGTAAAGCACACCAGGTGGTCAGAATGAATAATCAGTCTGGAGCCCTTTACTACGACATACCCTAATAAAAAGGCAGACGTCCAGTGGAACATGGAAGCTTGAAGACATGAAAGATTCGTGAAGACGGGTTGTCTCTGTATAGCCGACGTTTCGACGATTGGACTTGTGTTCTTCAAGGCTGCCGTTGCTTTGCAGCCTCGAAGAAGATAAGTCAGTTTGTCGAAACGTCGGCCTCCAGCAATATCCCGTGTTCACGAATTTTCGACATACCTCACGGTAAAACGCACGCGAAGTTTCGAAACACAAGCATTCACTCCCCCCCCCTCCCCGCACACACAAACACACACACACACACACACACACACACACACACACACACACACACACACACACACACACACGCACGCACGCACGCTCACTCACTCACTCACTCACACACACACACACACACACACACACACACACATACACACGGACGTCACGCACGCGCGCACTGACAAACACACACTCACGCACACACAGGTACGCATGCACACACACACACACACACACACGGACGCACACACTGTGACACACACGTGGACGCACGCACACGTGTGCACACACAAACACACACGCAGGCAGGAACGAGCACGCATGCACACACACACACACGCTCGCAGGCATGCGCATGCACACACGCACACAAGTGCACCCCTCGGTGACCCTTTAAGAATATACGTTCATGTGCTCTAAGATGAATTAAAAGTTGTGGGGTTCTGGGCTGCGGCTGGCCCGGAAACCCCTCAGAGACGGGACCAAGAACCAAGGGACAGGTCTTTACTCATCGAGAGCTCGGCCTGCGACTGCCGGTCAGCGGCCGCTGAGCGCAAGGCGCCAGCGCGCCATCGTTCCTCGTTCTGCTCTTCTATACGGTTGGCGCGCTCGCAGCCGCCAAGCTCTCCCACAAAGTAAATTACCGAATATTTTTTAAATGGTCCACTTGGAGATAACAGACCGCACTGCCATAAGCGTAGCCAGAGGGGGGCGAAGGGTTAACCTTACCCCCCCCCCCCCCCCAAATTTTTCAATTTTGCATGTGTCTGTATGTATCCACGCAACACACGAACATACACAAAGAGAATCTCCCGGAAAATATTTCTGGATTCGCTCCTGCGAATTGCGCAATATCGCGCTTCATATAAAATCTTAAAGAAATGTCTGCTCCCCCCAACAAAAAACAAAGTTTTTACATGTTCTTTCGAGGAACATGTAAAAATTGCGCTCTGTACTGAATATTCCATCTAAAAGTTATTTACCTGTATAAAGCAGGCTACTATGTTACATTCTCCATCCGAAAGAAAACAACGCGACTGCTAGGCACTTGCACGTGCGCTAGCAGTCGCGTGACACCGGCGCCCATTTTACGGGGTTTTCCCATAGAAGCTTTAATTTTTTTTTCTTTTTTTTTTGGGGGGGGGGGGGGGATTTTCCGCACCCTTTTCTTGTATCGGACACAGCTGTCTCCGACCTCTATCGTGCAGCGTCGAGTGCGTTAACTTCTCCTATCAGCAGGCCGCCACGCGACGGCTTCCGGACAGAGACTGCTTGCTGGACACGCTGTATCGTCAGAAGAGATTCTCGTTTGTAAAGAATGAAGAGAAGGAGGGGGGGAAACACTGGAAGCAGTAATGTTCACTCGGTTTTCACGACGACGCATTGAGAAAAAAATCACGCCATATCGACGAAGTGAATGATCATGAGTGGGCGAAGCTCCAGAGGTAATCTGGTAAACCGTCAATCCCCGTAAATTTTGCCCACTCGATGGGGTAGATGATGATTTTGTTCAAGAGCTCTACGGACCACAAGGAGGGGGTTCTCCTGATTTTGTTTTCCTCGTCAGCGTCATCGTTATCACGTGTAGTGGGTACATTCCACTATACTGGAACGCGCTTATTCTTCATGGTCGTCAGGCGTCATCGTCATCTTTATCACGTGGAGTGGGTACATCCCACTATACGTGGCTACCTACTACTACTACTACATACTACAAAGGAGGGACAGACCCACACCCTAAGGAGCTTCGCCCCTAAAAGGGGACGTTATATGCGAGCGTCCAAAATCAGAGTTGCCAGTTTCGCTTATAACCCCTTCAGGCCCGAATTGGGATGCACTGTCTACGAATGTGTCAAATTCGCATAGCATAATTCCAAGGCATTCAATATTACATTCCAAGGAGAGAAAATAAAGGAATGTGTTCTTCTGTGTGAGTTTCAGTAATTAAACGTAATTAGTATGTAATTAAATATCTAATTGTTCTGCAGTCAGTCATGTTCTATTTTGGCATAAAAAGAGTGGAATCATAGGCTCTAAATGTGTGCGCAAATTAGTTTTGTGGTTGTATTCATTTCGAGAAGACAAACGTAATACTTTTCACGTTGGTCCTGAAATGCGGCACGTCGAATGACCCGACGAACATCACAGTGCCTTCATAAAAATGATCGGTTACAGTCATACTAAGCACATTGAGGTTAAGTCATGACATATCGACTATGGAGAAACTTCTATCCATCCAATGAGCGATGTATTTTGCGCTCTTTTAGCTACAAGTGGACACGACTAGCATAAACAAGTTGCGTACAGAAACGCAGCCACTGCCGCTGAAGGGGATAATAAGCGAATTACGGCTTCTTTTGTCGCCGAGTCGCTTGTAGAATTTTCCAGTCACTTAGTCGCGTCTTTTTTTGGGCTTATTTGCATTTTCCACCAAATATAGTTACTTTAGTGGTCATCACGTTCACCAGCGGTACGTTTGTCGTTTACTTATGGCTCGATTGCCGATGACTTTGAGTAGTTTAGTGTTGAGGTCAAACATAAGTTGGGGAATCAACAAAGTGACGTTAATCAAGCTCTGGCAAACGGGCATTCAACCGAATGGAGACTATACCCCGAAGACAATGTTAAAAAGTATGTGATTTCGTTCATAGTTACGCATATTTTCGCTGCATGAAATAATTTAAGTGATTTTTTTTTCAACTCTCCTTTGTATCTGAGTGTCACATTTTTTATTTCAAATAAAATATTTTCGAGGATGGTAAGATCAGTTAAATTCTCGCTTATTGTGGGCTTCTCCGCGAAAGTCGTGCCGCATTTTCTTGGCCTTTTTGAGATGATTATTCGCTTGTTAGCTCGGTAGCGTCTGGCAACTCTGGCTCCGAATCCGGCTGCGTTTGGGAGGCGAGGGAAACGTGCAGGTCATAAACACGTCGCAGGGTCAAAACACATCGGAAATCACTCGTGCACTGGGAATACCCTCCGACCGGTAACTTCAGGCACGCGGCGGCGACATTATCTTTATGTTCTCCACTTCTTAGCTCTTAGCCGGGTGTGTGTGTCTTGTTTGTCTGGGGTTTTTTATAGGAGTCGTGGATTGATGATAAGGGAGTAAGAGGGACTGAAAGCAGTGTCATCCATACTGGAAGTGACAGGGGGCATCGTCTCCTTTCTGGCACTCACGAACCGCCGTATTCGAATGTCCGGGTCGCTTCAACAATCAGGCACCAATGACGAACAACAAGTAAATACGTTGAGTAAATCTACATTACCCAGTATAGTTCGTATGCGAGTCGCGAAAAAACCCTTTAGTGCATCTTCGTTGATCGCATATTCGGGGTAAAAGCACGTCCCTCTGTCGTCGATAACCGATGAACCGGGTACGGATCGTTCATTGACATTTCGGTGTTACGTTTCTTACCTGCATCGTAAAACATCTTTGCATATAGCTTAGACTCGATTCGACCGCTGGGATGTTTTAACCTGTTTCATCGGCGTTCGTCATCGATTGTCCATTCTGAATCCTTGTGGTGACGAAAGTCGTAAGCGTGGTCGTTATGATATGATATGATAAACTTTATTTGGTCCAAAGGGTGCGATCTGATGAATCAGACCACAGCGGGCCACTCCCACGTCGGGACGGGAAGGCCAAGGCTCTCCGCCGCTTCTCGGGCCCTTCGGACAGCCCAGACAGAGCTGTCAAGGCGGTAATGCGGGCTAGTTGGTTGTGATCGTTGGCATTCATTTCCGTAGCGCAAAGGAATTAAACACAGACACAGTAGAGGACACATAAACAGTCGTCGTTTCTCCCGACACTAGAAACGACGCGAGAAATTATCGAAGCGTCTGCTATCAGCATGAATAAAAACATCTACGTCAGTGTACCTTCGGTTGCTCTGTCACAGAAGGACATTGACTATTTGAACGCATATCTTAATAATAATATCTGGGGTTTAACGTCCCAAAACCACCATATGATTATGAGAGACGCCGTAGTGGAGGGCTCCGGAAATTTTGACCATCTGGTGTTCTTTAACGTGCGCTGACATCGCACAGTACACGGGTCTCTACCATTTCGCCTCCATCGAAATGCGACCGCCCCGGCCGGGATCGAACCCGCGACCTTCGGGTTAGCAGCCGAGCACCCTAGCCACGAACGCATATCTTGCACATGCAAAGGGGTGACGTGGGGAGTGTGCGAAAGAGAGCTCCCCAGAGTGTGTTGTTGCGTGTGCGCGCCTGCCCTACGGGTTTTGTATATTTCCTTGCAGTAAGACCAGTTGATGTCTGGCGCCCGTCCTGTTTACGTGTCCTCTACTGTGTCTGCGTGTTTAACTTTTTCGCGCTACCGAAATGAATGCCAGACCGAGCTGGCCGTCCTGAGATGAACTCAGTATTTCAGGCGTGTAATGGTTAACTAGATCATGACCACATGCTCTGGCGATGCTCCGCGAACGTTGGGGATGAAGACAACACAGAAGAGTAGTAAAAAATGGTGGCGTATATTTTTAGAGGTGAAGTTAACTTTCGTGTAGTGTGAGAAGCATTGAATGACGTGAGACAGAGGTAGAATTATCGTAGTGGGTACGTATTATTCTGGCGCATTTTAGCATTGTAGGGACAATAATAAAGCTCGTTTGACTGATTGTAGTGACAAGGAATAACCATCATTGGCCAACAGAAGCCAAGATTAGCCTATATATATGTGTGTGTTGCCTATCAGTAGGCAAGCAGTGGCCACGGAGTGGTGTAATGGAGGCTAAATCCTTATACGCCTCATTAAACGCGCAGTCGTCGTTATCGTCCACACGAATGACACCAAAGTTATCATCACCATCGAAGAAGAAGGCGATGTTGCTGGTGATCATCATCTTGACTGTTCCTGTCTTCATCTGATTGTTCCTCTGGGAAAACTCGAAGGCGAAAGCCATCAGGTGTGGTCATCACGAATATCATCATCACAGAAGAATATGATGATGATGATGACCGCGCTGGATGGCTTAATTTCGCCTTCGTGTCGTCTTAGGCGAATGCGTAAGAGACCCTGTAGGTTTTTTATGTGTCCAGTGGCCTCTCATTGCTCAATTGAACCTCGTAACGGCTTTAAGATTGTAAGCTGAGCGAGTTGGCTGGTATGGTATGGTATGGTATGGTATGGTATGGTATGGTAAGGAAAACTTTATTAAGGTCCTGCAGAGCGTGTCTCAACACGCAGCGGTGCAAGAAATTCACGATGAGTTGGTTGGTGTTCATCGTGAATTTCTTACAGCGCTCACGAGCAGGACGACGGACGGAAGCGCCTGTCACGTGTGCTTCTTCCGTCCGCAGTAGCGTAGCCATGGGGTGGCACACCGGGCACGTGCCCCCCCCCCCCCCCCCCCCGAAATTTTTTTTCGCCATGGCATATATAGCGAAAAATGGCCATTTCAAGGAGGTGCCCTCCCCGAAATCAAGGAGGTGCCCCCCCCCCCCCCCGAAAAAAATTTCTAGCTACGCCCCTGTCCGTCCGTCGTCCTACTCGTGAGCGCTCCACGAAATTCCACGATGAACCGCAACGGCTTCTTAATGGAACTCTCCTTTTCAAAACTTGATCCCATAGCTCGCACTTAATCGCGATTATAATTTTATATAAAGTACGTCTTTCGCAGGTGGTCTTTTTCTCCAATATTGAGACCTCAGTGGTGGTATCTTCTTGCGGAATTCAAAAACTGCCTTGGAAAACCCCACCTTACTTTCCATACGAGACAGAAAATAACAAGATCAAATCACATAAAGAGACGTCAAAACGCAACGTAGCAGGGCTGGGTTGTATCGTGCTGCTTGAATGACAACCCGGCTGTGACCGATATACAAGACACATTTGAAAAGCTGCATAGCGCGGTTCCTCGTATATCTATACCAACCACCGCTCCGCTTTCTGTCTGTCAGTGTCGTGAAAGTTTCACGTAAATTGACGTTGGCACCAGGCATCACCGTTTCCTCCTTCCGCATTTACTTCGCCTCTTAATTAATGTGGTGCGTAATTAATTGTGGCGCGTGTTTTTGAATTGGATGGTCCTGGTTGCGCATAGTATGTGACCTGACATGATATGAAGAACACTTGTATTCGGTTCCTTTACAAATGGGTTTAGGGGGAAATTAAAACAATCTCGACTGCATCGTGTATTTCCGTTAAAGTGCGAAAAAAAAAGTATTAGTAAGTGTGATGATAGGAAAGGTATGGCTGTTTGAGACGAACTGTCCAAATTAACGTGTGACTCATACTACCTCAGCTGCGTTGCTTTTAGGTGCACATTTTACACTTAACAAAAATTTCTTGGCAGAGGTCACCCGTGTATGTTCTGAACGCAAAGTCAGTACAGGGTACAGAACAGGAAAAAAGCACCATCGCATACTGGTACCTTGCTCTACAAAAACATTTTTCTCTTGACTTGGGAGGATTCGCCGCCAGCCATATGGAGATCGCATGAAATTCATATAAAAGCTATTGACTGTTGCATCTTTCAAGAACTGCAGCAGTTGCTCCGTAGCACTTTTTTTTCTCCGTAAAATATTCATCCATGGTGTTTCCAAGGCATATTGAAAGCAGCTGTCTGCAATCTCTGATGTCGCCACAACGTCATTTGTTACGTGCATTCACACCTCAACCTGGGTCCTAAGAAATATTAAAGACGAACTAAGGCGTTATCCGACCTACGCAGCTCACTTTACTTGAAACAAGTTACGCCAAATTGTGCACCTGCGGACGCATGTCTCTTGAGATGGCGCCCTCTTATACCACGCCCCTTGGTGCACCTGTCATACACAACGCCCTCATATTTTCTTGTGCAGTGTACTGGAACGCGATAATTGGGGACGAAACGTGTGCCGTTAAGGACAGGGACACAAGATGGCACCAACATGAACACACGCAAAAAAAAAAAAAAAAGAACTTGGAGGACGCTTGAGCTTCGCCTTCAAGAGTAGAACGCGATAGCGTAATCAGGCCCCGTGCGCGTCGCCTTGAACCGTACCGCAGAGAAATGAACGTTTGTGCGCGTAACACTGGTCATTTCGAACTATCTATAGAATACCTACTGCAAGTGAAGTTCTGAAGTGCCCACTACGCCATAATCCTTCGTTTTGCACAATTGGCGAAGTACCCACTATGCGTCCGTGAGGTGCCTCACGTACCTGCGCAGCAGCACGCTTTGTAATGGGTGGGCGGCTTTAAAAAAACTTATTCGTTCCACAATTTACGTGTTTCGACGTCTGGTGCGATCCCACGATTCTGCCACGCACTATGACATGAGTTAAGGGGACTCCTCCCAGTACATGTCATTCTTAAAGCGTCTTTTACGAAACTGTTTCAAGCACTGGCATAAATCCGTGGCAAAACACCTACTTGCCACGCAAAAGGGCTGGGTTCGATTCTCCCTCAAAGTGACATTATTATTATTTATTTATTTGCATCTATCTCGAATTTTCGCCCACGGACGCCGCCGATTTTTCGCTCACACCCAACGACGCCGACGCCGACGCCGGAATTTCTGCGAAACAAGCTACTTAACGTTGTCGCGTTAAAAAGCACAATCTAACGCCCGTCTATTACACAACGCCACATTGGAGTAGTGGACGTATGTACTTACAACGCTGTCCAGCAGGCATCGGGAAGGTCATCTGTGGCTGATCGACACGACCTTTATACGCCGACCAGCTGATAGGAATCACAAGGGGCTTCGATAAGATATGACCTTTAAGAAAAACTAAGTAATTGCGAGGGCTATCTCTCGAAAGGTTCTCAAGCCCTCTTCCACTTCAAGTGCCACACGCGCTTTTCGATACAACGCCTTTAGAGCATTGTCAATCGCTTGGGCGTCGCGCTGCTATCGCACAATAGGCTATATTACTCCGGTCACATGATGGTAGCGCTACAAGTTTACTTATATTGTGGCTGCGGGGTCGATTCCCGCGGAGGCCGCCAGAAAGAAATCGGCTGCGATAGCTCTTAATTGGAGGAGGCTGTTACATTGTTATCAGGCAACTTTGTTTCGACTTTATTTACAGGGTAGGCCACATCATAGAGTTTCCTACAGATACACTAGAGGGAACACTGGCGCTAGTGTCTATGGGATCTGCAACACATGGGGCTTCAGCCGGCATGGGAATGACGGGTAGTACGCGGATTTGGATAAACTTCGCTCTTTCGGCTTCGTTTGGCTTCGCGTGGCTTGAAGGCGCTTTGTCGCGAGACGACAATCGGCAAATGTTCAGCAGTTCCGCTTCACCAGTTTAACCTTTTAGGCCCACCAATTCAAACCGGTTCGCGAAGTTCACAATGATCCATTGTTTTATCCAAAACAAACGCGAAAACACAGGAATAAACGAAGCCACAAGTGCGTTCGAAGCCGCAAGCACAAATATTAGGCAAATCCGTGTACTACCCGTCATTCCCATGGTGGCTGAATGATCGCAGCGCCAGAGTTCCCTCTAGTAAATATTGTAGGAAACTCTATGGGCCACATCGCCCCATCGTTGATACTATCCCACGAAATGGCTTGGATTTGCAGGTGTCAGTTCCGCGTTTTTATCTGGTGTGAATTCTTCAGCGATAGCGAACGTGACAACATCCTCGTGTGGCGAGGCCAGGCGCCACTTAGCAGCAATCGACGTCGATCCTCTTTTATCTTGGATTCTTGCAAGAAGTGCTCAGGCCGACCAGTCACATCTGTTGCCGCCGTGACAACCTTAAGAATAAACACAAGCTCCGCCTCCAGAACTACAGCGCGCCTGTAGTTCTGGAGAGCACTTTTTTTGCTACAAATATGAATAATGCGCATACTAATAATTAAAAGTTCGTCGTCCCTACTTAAAGTATTACGTCTCCCCGTAGAGAGATGTCGGAATCTCGGCTGAAACTTGGCAGGAAGTTCAAGTTTTTCGACAGAAACCCAGCGACACGTACGTGTGTTTGTGTGGGAAAATCACCTACCCGGAATACGCAAACGGTGCATGACGTAACGGATATGAGCGAATGCGATTGGATGGGGAGTATATGCAAGTTATCTCTGGGTGGCACAGCGACGGCTGTGGGCGGTGCTTACATTTATTCTTTGGTTCTTAGCGACTACATTTTTTTAGCTTCGTATTTGCGCTAACGAGGCCTGCTCATATTCATAGAGAATTTCATCGGGTTATCCACATGAGCCCCTGTTAAGTGCACTCAAGAAAGGCTGTAAACACCTTTTCTTTTCTCGTTCCTCTACGCTGTGTGCCTTCAGAGGTCAGCCGGAAGTGAGCTCATTAATAAGTGACGTCGGTCGCTGCTCTTGCATATCGAGAAGACATAAACGTAAAATATTTGTTGAAGAGTTGTATCTGCATCCCACTTTACTAGTAGGTCTGTCTACGAACATAACTATATATGGTAATCTTTGAATGCAAACAGATGTACTACAGTTATGCTACGTTTCACTGTACTATGGTAGAGCTGCACTTTGAAGAATGATATACGAAATACTCTTTGTAAACAAACAGCCCGAGGCGAAAACAGCGCGCACTTGACGAGGACGGACCGAGGAAAGACAAGACACAGGCGCTGTGTCTGTGTCTTGTCTTTCCTAGGTCCGTCCTGTGTCTGAGTCTTGTCTTTCCCTAGGTCCGTCCTCGTCAAGTGCGCGCTGTTTTCGCCTCGGTATGCACAGCCAACTAGCTCGAGATGTGTTATTCCAGTAAACAAACAGATGTAGCAGTGGATCTGTATGTGCATCCCACTGTACTAATATATCTGTTCTACAAATATGCATAGTACTTTTTATTTAAAATAGGAGATGCAATAGTTAACTGTACTACTTGTCACTGTGTTAGTAGTGGAGTTGCACTGCAAACAATGCTCTAAGGATCACTCCTTGTAAGCATACAAATGTAGCGAAGCTGACAATTTCTCGCTGTACTAGCGGAATGCACTACAAACGTAAGTCTAGTGCTGAAAAACAAAACTGACGGACGACAATGCTTGTAGCCGTTGACAGAGAGTGTACTACAAGCAGTATTTTGCCGCAGCTGGATACAGTTGGCAATGCTTGTTTCAATGACGGTGCACGTATGTGCGTTTTGTGCGGGGCCTCGATCCGTCGTTCACTCGCGCACAGGCAGCCTTGACCGCTATGTCTGTCAAGACTGTGCAACAGCTTGCAAGAAAAAAAAAAAGTGTTCTCGAGCTGCTGCTCCCGTCTGCGACGCAAGGCCTCTCACCTCACGAGCAGTACGCGGTATATCACGACACGCGCGTACCTTGCCCCACTTGTGGTCCTAGATAACATTGTTCGTCGCCGAGGGGGGGTGGAGGGTAGGGGGCGACCTGATAGACTGGTGTATAACATAGCACGGTCTGCAGATGCGACGGGTATTCCTCCAGCACGTGAGAATCTCGGAAAAAAAAATATATGCGACGTGTAAACACGCGCAGCGATCCACATCGCGACGTATATCAGAGAGAAGACCACGGCGACACAGTTGTTATGCCAATGAGACAATCACAGAATCGTGGACACTGTCATGTTATTTTCTTTGTTTGTTTCAGTTTTCTATATGTTCTTTCGTCACTTGTTTATTTCTTTAGGGGCGAAGCTCCTAAGGGTGTGGGTCTGTCCCTCCTCTGTAGTTGTCGTAGTAGAAGTAGGTAGGTAGGTAGATAGCCACGTATAGTGGAATGTACCCATTCCACGTGATAAAGATGACGATGACGCTGTATAGTGGAATGTACCCACTACACGTGATAACGATGAAGTATAAGCGCGTTCCAGTATAGTGGAATGTACCCACTACACGTGATAACGATGACGCTGATGACCATGAAGTATAAGCGCGTTCCAGACCACACATTCTCTTTCTGCCATGGATGAAAACGATCGAGCTTCGCCCACTCATCATCATTCACTTCGTGGATATGGCGTGATTTTTTGCCTTTTTTGGGGTAACCATTTCTTTTAACAGCTGAGCTGTTTAAGCCGACCTTTAGTCTGTGCAGAGCGTACAGAGAACTATCATCATCGTGAACCGGCACGCTTTCTCTTCGTACTCTCCTTCATCCTTTGCTTCGCTCCCAGAACACGCGCGCTGATTTGTCCGGCTTGTGATGCAATAACTCTGATGGCCGAGAGAACGAGCACAGAAAAAGAGAGAGAGAAAGAGAAAGAGAGAAATAAAGAGAAAGAAAGGGAAGAAAGACAGGAAAAGATAGAAAGACAGATAGGAATAGAGAGAGAAAAAGATATAGAAAGATATAAAAAAAAGCAAGACAGAAAGAGAAAGAAATAGATAGAAAGAATGAGGAAGCGAGAAATAGAGATAGAGAGAAAATAGAAAGAAAGAGAAAGATTGAAATAGAAATAAAGAAAGACAGAAAAGAGATATAAAAAGCAGAGAGAAAGAGAGGGAGAAAGAAAGGGAAAGCTAAACAGAAACGAAGCAGGCCTCCCAGCTCCGCACTTCCTTCAGGCTTGGCATCATCAGTGCGAAGCTGCCTTAATTTTTTTCTCTCTCTCTTTTTTTTTTTTTGCGCTGTAGAACTAATAGAAGAGGAATAACCGAGTGGATATAAACCTAAACCTCTCCACAGCAAGCCAGCTTATGCCAGCTAGAACAGAACAAGCTCTAGCGTCGTGGCCAAGGTGTCAGACTGACATTGCTCATTGTGTGTGACGCAGCTCTCTCTCTCTCTCTTTTTTTTTCTTTGTGGTTGTTGTTGTTTAGTACCGTAGAGTCGCTGGCGAGACACTATGAGTATAGGACCGCCATTGGCGTTTCTTTATACGAGTTATCTGAGCTCTTCTAGATGTTTTCTTGTCACCTATAGCGTGGGTGTTATCAGAGAAGTGCGAAGGGAGCACTTGCCCCCCTCCCTCCCGCCCCCCGTCCGAGATGCAGCCGCGTACAATCGCTAATACATAGTACGCCCGAACACACAGTTGAATACATCGAGTGCCGGCTGTTCTGAGTTGGAGACAATACAATAGAAAGGAAAAGAACTGTAAATTTCAAGGGCTAGTTTTTTTTTTGTTCTCATTACAATAGAAAAGAAGATATGTGTTTTCTAGCTATTTTTCTTTCCTCATTGTGGCAACGCTATGGTATGAAAACGATGTAAAGGGATAAGACCCTATAGATGTATAGTATATCTATAAAATATGCGCAAAGGTACATCTGTCTTGGAGCATTGGAAACGCGCGGTATAGAAACGCTGTGTTGCATGCGCGTACAGAGGGGGCATCTGGGCTGCCCTTACGGACTCCCGTCACCATCGGCCTGCCTGCGCGCAAAGTTACACGTGCGGGTTCGTGCAGAGACATGCGCAGTGGGACGGCGATGCGCACTTGTACGGGCGTACTAGCGAAAGAGACGTTAGCAGCTTGGCGGCGAAGGTGCGCAGTTAAGGGACGGCGCAAGTGGCAGCAAAAGGCGGCGTGTTTATGCGTAGTTCCCGCATAACGCGTTATTGATCAGCTTTAATAATGCGAGGCGTCGTTAAGGAAATAAAACTGGCAACTGAAACCAGGTGAGTATAGTTATTACTGAGTTAAGAACGGCTACGCATTTCAATTTGTTCAGGTACGCTTGGGTTTTCCGTGCTTCAACTCTGGCAGAAATGGGCTGAGAGGCATAGGCACGCGGCCTCCATTACCGAACCAGGCTCTTTAAACAACGACTGGTCAGATCCGACTGAGTAACGGTATGGGGCAGACTTTGCCCCCCCCCCCCCCCTCCCGTTCCGCGCCTACAGACCTATTCCATGTTTGTAAACAGCGGTAGGCGCCGCGACATGCTGAGGCGCTTGTAGCGACGTCGCAGCGCGTTGGCTGCGCTCAGCCCAAAGCTCGCTCACCGCCCTCTATATGGTCAAGTGACAACTGGCACAGCAGCTGCAAAGCTGCCTCCGAGCACAGCGCGCCGGGGAGCCTAGGCAGCTTTGGCACAGCAGCTGCAAAGCTGCTTCCGAGCACTGCGCGTCGGGGAGTGGCACAGCAGCTGCAATGCTGCCTCGGCACCCCGGCGCGCTGTGCTCGGAGGCAGCTTTGCAGCTGCTGTGCCAGTTGTCACGTGATCATAGAGGGCGGTGGCGAGCTTTGGGCTGGGCGGAGCCTACGCGCCGCGACGTCGCTACAAGCGCCTCAGCATGTCGACGGCGCCTACCGCTGTTTACAAACATGGAATGGGTCTATGCCCATACATAGGACATCTAGAGGAGGCATACTCCAAATATTTCTCTCCCCCCCCTCTCCATCCCGACCCTCTGCCCCATTGCCCCCCTTCTCTTTGTACAGGGATAAATAAACACATTCATTCATTCATTCATTCAACTCGCAAAGGTTAACGCGTCACGGAGCTCCACAAATCACTTGGGAACTCGCCTAAAGATACTTCGTACGAAAAAGTAAAGGTTGTAAAATGTAATCGTGTGTGTGAACTCTCCTTATCGTGGTTTCACCTGTAGCTATCGAGGCAGGTTTCAATTGTTCTATTGCACTATGTGTCGGCTAAGCACAACAAAGGCAACCCGTCCATAGTTGTTTTCTTTCTGACTCATCGGTTCAGTTGGAAAGCTACAAATTTCCCGTATACACTGTACGTATCACAAGACAATTAAGCAGAAGAAGAAGAAGAAGAAGAAGAAGAAGAAGAACAAAACTCTTTCTGATTGCATACGTGGTTCTTTTGGTAATCAAAATTCAGTAATCAAGAAGTCTAACATTTTCATATAATCAACTCTTGGCCAATCCCCCGGAGTGGGTATGAGCCATGTCAAAGGCAACAACAACAACAAAACAACAACAACAACAACATTATTCATAAGGGTTTGGGACAAGGGGTCATGAGCTCGATGGGTGGGGCCCCCAGTCCAGGGCTCCACTGGCTACGGCCGCCTGCCTGACGTGACCCATGAGCGCAAGCTGTACCTCCTGGGTCAGAGCTAGCGCTCTGCGCCTCCTATTGCTCGAAAGTATTGGAGAGATTGTACTGACCTAAAGAGGTATCTAAATTTAGTGGGCGGTTTAGGCATCACGAAATGTGATAAAGCGATGGCCAACCGCCACACCCCGGGCAGGCGCGCCCGTACAGCGTTGGAAAAATTTTTGTTTAACCTTTGCAGGTTGGTACAGACCCCCCGTTTTAATCCTGTGAAGGTCAATGAGGTTGCGGGGGATGTTGTTCGTAGTAATTATGATATAAATTTGTGTCGTAATTACGACAAATAACATCTCCTGTACTCTCCTCGGCTTGATTGCCCTTTGGTTCTCATTAACGTTGTGGCTAACAAAAGAAAAACTAGCCCTTAAGTTCCTCTTCTTTTGCTCATTCTACGGATCACAAGTCATTCCCAACCTGACGGATGTCGAGATAAGAATCGTCCGTGCAACGCGGGACGATACTGCTCAACAGTCGAGCATTCTCTGCACCGCAGCGATACCTTTGTTGTATTTAGCTGAAAGCGCGGCACGCGTGTGAGATTAGTGGAGTCTTCCTTTCTCAATTCCCGATAAGAACTAGAACCTGCACAATAGCGGCAGCTTCACGTGGTTACCCCGAACACTGAACACCATGTGACCGCACAGTAAGCGCAAACGTGAGCTACACGCGCGGAGAGGTGAGATGTACAAACTGCAGATCGAAGCTATCACTTATCGCGGGTTTTGAAGGGGTCTTACTGACGCCACATGATCGGTTTTGCACTCCTGACTGCAGGGTAACGCAACGATTCATAGGCGCGCGCAAGGGTGGATGGGGAGGGAGGGTAGGCAAGCGGGGCGGCCGCCCCCACAAGTCATCTAAAGGGGGATGCCAATTCTGCACCACACCTTTCCTCGGTCGGATCTTTCACGTCACTCCTGCTGCATATAGTCATATGCGCAACAGGGACTCGTATAGTATAGTATAGTATAGTATAGTATAGTATAGTATAGTATAGTATAGTATAGTATAGTATAGTATAGTACGGGTTGCTTATTGCGGGACGCACGTTGTAAGTTATAAAGTGGCCGCGTTATTTACGTACTTCCTTGTCCTTGTCTTGTACTGGTGAGAACGACTGATGGTGATAATGAGACCATCATCGTTGTGTACACGGGGGAGGGGAGGAGGGGTACCTAAAAGGGGACGCCAACCAATTGTTCCCCATACTTTTACTTCGTCGGCCCTTTTATGTCATTTCCTAATGCGCAGCGTTATGGCTACGCATGTTCTTTGACGATACTGGCGACCAAGGATCTCTGACGTTGCATTCGAAGCACTGTCGACTACTCACCTAATACCCCGGAAATGTGGGGACCAATGACTGGTCTTTATCAGAAGCACGTCATCGCTTCATTTTTATCATTGCGTCCATTGAGGAGCTCGTTTTTTTTTTTTTCTTTTTGGACTTGACCAATGGGAGGAGGGGGGGGGGGGCTGTAGCGAAACTACCCCCCCCCCTCCCCCCCGTCACAAAATGGAGAACCCTGCGCACTCCTATACAACGGTTCACTCCTTTTTTTCTTCTTTCACGTCCCCCCTTCCGCGGTCTAGATCTCTCTATATATAGTGTCAGAGAGAGAAAATTGCGGCACAAATAATCAAATTATGATAGTGAAATTTAGCGATTTCGTTCCGGATGTCACCCGGTGGCGCATCCCCAACGCACTACGAACTGATGGTTGAACCACGAAACCCTACGGACACGTCAGCAGATGCTCGGCGTGGCAATCTATTTGCGAATCGCAATGCCGAATGTTGCGACGACGCGGAGTATCGTGTCGTAATTACTACTCTTGCAGTGGAAACAACATAGCAACCCCGGCTATCCCTACAGCGTCCTCGTAGCAACCTGGTCGCAATGCTTTTTCTCAAGCAGTCGCACGCGGCGCGGAGTTGTCAGTTCCGGGATGAGGGCCTCAGTTCGTGTTGCGTAATGCATCCATACAATATAGGCTGGGGGGGGGGTGTACGAAGTTTGCCGAGTTAATATCAGGATCCTGGACTGAACAGGTAATTGAACTAGGTTTACTGGGTGTAACATGATATATAGTGGTGGTGCAGTCCTGTCTTGTTCAGCGTTGGGTAAGGACTGTTGCTGGGGTGCCTCCAGTTACAATTGTTTCCTATGGCTTGGTGCTCCTTTTTGCGGATCCTCGGGTTACGTGGCCCGGGCAAAAGTGCGTTCAGCTCGAAATAAATAGACGTAGGTGCATTAACCTTTACGCTAGTTTAAGCTCGCAGTTTACGCCTTTCGCATCCTCAAAAATTTTATATCGTACGGTGCATTCCGTATCGTACACCTGGCTTATTGACGTAGGCAGGCGCTTTCCTTCTGTTTTTTTTTGTTTTATATCAATTCTCTCTTTCTCTCTCTCTCTTGTTTTATATCATATCAAACTGTATCAGTCTGACATGCATTCACTCACTGAGACATTCCATTCTACTGACTGGAAAATATAGCAGGATGTACATACGTGTTGTTGCATACCGAAGCGCGAGAATAAATTCAAAAAAATAATAAAGACAAACGCGGTGAAATAGTTGTTGTATTTATATGACGCGAGGCCGCCACACCGTGCGACCAGACGTTCAAGGCTGAACAAGAGTGCGCAAGCAGTTGTCGAAAGCTGCGGTCCCTGTCGTCCACGGGCTGTTAAATATACGGGACTATAGAATATCCACCCGAGCCGGTGATTCATGTACACTGAACATCTGGATTTCGCGCTAGATGTGTACGCCCGAATTGACGCTCGAAACGGCATTCGCTGTCTAATCTCTTATCTGTATCGGTGAGTCACGGTAAATGTACCGCACATGTGAGATGTACCCTGCCGTGTTAACCGGAACGCCGAAAGAAAAATGGTGAGCAATTTCAGCCGCGAGACAACTGTTTCAGTAGCGCAGTGTGTCCATATAATGAAATGGACGTATCATTCCCAGTATACCCCGGTATACTGTATGTATACTCCAGTATGATAGCATCCCCAATATACTAAAGAAAGCGGTATAGGAGGAAACGTGTCGTAGGTATACCGTACAGTGGCGTAGCCAAGGGGGGGGTGTTTGGGGGGGTTCAAACCCCCCCCCCCCCCCGAAATTTTTCAGTTTTGCTTGCGTATATATGCACGCACACATACAAACGCACGCACGAACATACATAAAGTATGGTTGAACCCCCCCCCCCCCCCCGAAAAAAATTTCTGGCTACGCTACTGATACCGTACATTCATTGCGTATCTCACAGTAGGAAGTAGATACGGCGTTAATGTTGTTATTACGGCTGCCAATAAGCTAGGTAAGATTTGTGCCGCTGAGCTGAGAAAGAATGAGCGAGTAAAAAAAAAGGGGGGGGGGGGGGGTCATGAAGCGGACCGATATTGGCTTCGTAAAACACACCAGCAAATTCACTGACTGCCGTACAAGTGTGGTGTGTAAGGTCCCTTTCAGCTGCCGGCCGTTTCTACGTAGGACAGACGGGCCGCTGCATTAACCAGAAGGTAATTGGAACATAAGAGATCGCTAACCGGAAGCACACCTTCTAATCTTTACATTGTCGAGAGTGTAAGTGCACGCTACAATTCGAATGCGCAGTGTTGTACCGGCATAGGCACCATGCAGTCGAGTTTTCCAGTGTGACTGCAGCGCCAGAAAGCACGGCCAAGCGGTTAAAAAAAGCAATATTGAGACGGGGTCGATCGAAATGTAACGCCATGCGCGCGTCAACCTCCCTGCATGAGTGGGCGGATTCTGGCTGATGGTGGCCGAGATACAGCGGGGACGCGTACGCGTCTGTGTTCTGCGTGCCCCTAACGGCCAATTTCAGCGAACTTGGGACGGGCCAGCGCGAGCAACGCATCCCTCTGGTCAGTGGACGGTGCCTATAGGAATGAAGAAACGCATCTGATGATTGAGGCATGGCATATCGATAATAGTGGTAGCGCACGCGTGAGCCAACCATCGGTTAACCTTGCATAAAGATGAAATCAAATGCCTTAACAGCCATCTTTCACGTAGACCATCACGCGTGCCGGATTGGAAAGGTTCGCATATTGCATGGGCATGCGCAGATAAGTTTCCGTGCCTTCTTTCTTTTGAGCCGTTGTGCGCATCTTCAGTTGATAAAAGTAGGCGTTTGTTGTGTCTTGACTTCGTCCTTGTGTCCGTGTTTGCACGCCGTGTCTTTTAGAATCACTACGTACCAATTAACTCAACTCTCTATTATTTTAAGCTTGGTCCCCAGCATATATTCCCAGTATATATAAACCGGGGAGAGAAGAATGCAAAAGTGAGCCTATATACGATATATATATAGCACTGACCGGGGCCTGTAGTTTGCGCACGTTCATGAATGTCTGGCGCAGAGATTTAATGTGTTAGCATCGGGATGTAGTACATTATGCGAAAAAAATTAGAGGCCGACCCTGCACCTTGAATTCGGTTTCTGGTAGCAGCACTCCGTGTGCCTTGGTGTATTCTTTGGGTTGGATTTGCGCTTCGTGGCATTGTCGAAACGGATCTCAAAGGCCACGCTGAAAGAAGCCCGTGTTTGAGATCCGCTCCTTGAGCAGTTAATTCTTCGCACGTAGACACTCCTCCTAAGGAAAAGTCTCCTCGTTCCTATTTCTTGTTGCGGTTTATTTTTCTTCTGTCCTTTTTTCTTCTTGGTATCGAAAGCCCTCCCCGTCGGAACAGCAACGGTCGCGTAAAATTCCGTCCGTTCCTCCCTCGGGAATATCGAGAAACCTGAGCGCTGCAGTGCGTGCGCCTCTGACGCAGATCTGGGGGGGAGGTTCTCGCTTATTTACATTAGCTCTGGTCGGCGGGCGAAACTGTATATTCGTCTTTCCGTCTGCCCGACGCGCGGTCTGCGCCCTGTTTCTCAACCCGGGGTCTCGGCTTTCTCTCCCTATCTGTCTCTCACACACACGCACACACACACACACGCACGCACGCACGCATACGCGCGCACACACACACACACACACACACACACACACACACACACACACACACACACACACACACACACACACACACACACACACACACACACACACACACACACACACACACACACACACACACACACACACACACACACACACACACACACACACACACACACGCACGCACGCACGCACCACAGACACGCACCACAGACACGCACACACACACTGGCAGTATATCTCTCCTCTGGGCACCAGATCCAGCTCTCGTATGCCACCACCGGGCCGCTTTCATCACTCGTCCGTCGTCACGTGCCTGGCGAATATTTTTAAAAAGGTGGAGAGAGGGAAAGCTTGAAACGAAATTTGTAGGGTCGGCGTGATGGGGGCCATCGCGCCGCAACGACTTCGTATATACACGAGAATACGTGAAAAAAAAAAAAAGTGGCGACGATGTTTCGAGCAACCTGTAGTTTATTTGCGCGTCCTTGCGCTCCGTTCGTCGGCATCGTTCTGCCGGTCGGCGGCAAGGTGGAGACCCTGAGATTGCTGAAAGTGAGCTAGCTTTTTTAGTATTGAAAAGAAATAGAAGAAGTTGATGACACGAAGGAAATTGCTGGAGCGGAAGTTTCCGCACCTTCTTACAGTCGGGCGTCCTTCAGGACCCATTTTCGGAACAGAAGTTGTACCACCACCAACAACGGTGAATCCAGTGCTTGACTCTCCTTTGTCTCAGAACTCCCCAAGCGAAAGCCGTACGAACTGCGGAGCGTTGATTCGCCTGCTGGGATCTGTGTGACGCTAACGTGAGACATGAAACACCGTGAAAACAACGTGAGACACGAGGCGACTACAGACGGTTCCTTAATTTTATCCGCAGTTAAAAGAAGTAGAAGTTGAGGATGAAGAAAAAAATTGAAGGACGCTTTGTCAATTCCAAAGTGTGTTCGGCGAAAGCCTGTGGCCATTCGACTGACTATGCCATGTCTTTTTTTTTTTTTTACTCTCTCTCTTAGCAGTGAGGTGATTGCTGAGAGAGTGTAAGGGGGGAGAGGCCACGGCTGTGGCGGCGCAACTGTTGCTATGCGCCGCTCTGCCATCACGCGATTGCTGAGAAAATGAGGGGGAGACGCCACAGCTGGCACCGTTCCAGGGCACGGACGGAAGGGACGGACGGACGCGAGGATGAGGCATTAAAGGCTTTCGCCTTAAAATTACTGGAATGGAAGCTCCTTGGGAAGCCCCCAAGGAGGGAAGCTCCCTCAGCTCCTTGCCAGCAACGGTTGCCCCTCCTTTGCCTCAGAAATATAGAGCCTTGTCTGGTGTTTACCGCTAGCAGATCAAGTGTATTGGCCTTGCCAAAGTAAATATTATATGTAAATTATGAAATGACAGATTGTTGTGCCATTCGAAATTATACACTCGAGTTGATTAAAACTTTGCGCGACATTCAAGCCTCATATGAAAACCTGGAACACAAAGATGCACGTAGACTAGTATCTCTCGGGTAAAATGCCATCATATAGCGTGTAAGAAAAACGCTTATGTTTTCAGCTATTCGTCTAGGGCTATGGAGTAGGCCTTAGTGCACTGTGTAATATAAGCCGAAGAGGTGAGACGACGCCAAAGGAGGCTCGACAAGCACGAAATGAAACGCGAAGGACCGAACAATTCGTCGGATTCTGAGACGTGACGTTTCACTCTTCAGTACATCGCCGCTAAGGTTCTCGCCTTCGAACTGTCCTAGCGATAGTGTGTGAGACTCTCGGAAACTTGTTGCATGACTGTACCATGTACGTCAAAGTAGAGCCGCGCTGTTACGTTCCTCACTGTTGCGTTTTCCCGGCCATTACGTCGTTTTCCGCCGGTCCCGGCATAGCTCCCATAGGATCCAATGTATTGGGAACCCCGCTGTTACGTCGCAAATGCGGGACCCGTATGATACGTCGCGAAGTGCGCTCCGAGATGGCCGAGCGACCACGGAAGAGAGCGGCTATGCTGACTTTTCAAGCAGCGTGGCCTGACTTGACCGCGCAATTAGCTTCATGAGTGGCGCAAGCACGCATAACGTACATGGGGGGGGGGGGGGGGGGGGTCAGAAGTTCCCAGGTCATGCTGCCATAGAAACACATGGGATAGTGGCCTAGGAACTTTTGACCAGCCCTGTACTTTGTAACATAACGAACGCAAGTATAACCTTCGAGATTCATACTGCAAAGATGTCGCGTATGACGTAATTGGCTTTAAACTTGTTTTTAGCTGTCGGGAAATAAGGCCTTCGAGAGGGACGGTTGTTTCCGTCCGTCCCATTGGCGTGGAACTCATCATCGTTATTTGGTCGGAGGACGCGTTGTTCGCGGTCGGGCTCGTCGCGTGGCCGTGCAGCCTCTGCTTAGTTTTTTCACGCTCACAACTGTTGGCGACAAAAAAGTCGCATACATTCATTACATTTCTCTGGATGACACCGCTTTCAGCTCCGTGGTTATATATCGGTTGGCTGAAAGTGCGCCAATACGTTCACCAGTAACGAAGTTTGGTGTAGCAGAGGTCATTTTTTTTCGAGGATCGCTTTCGGGAGTACTTTCACTTCGACAGGCGTTCGAACGTCTCTGAGGAGCCACGGTGGTCCGACACAATGCCAAAATTTCGCTCAAGGTATCGCCAAAAGTGACCCTTTGCCAGGCGTCGGCCGGGGTGGCACTACATTTATTAAAAGGACATGACACTGCAGGTGCTCGAAAAGCTTTGCATGCTGCTCGAGAATGAGTGAACGCACCAGGCAACGTTGCACGCTCTTTTCATGCGTAGGCATCGAAATAAAACTCTGTACCACTATAATAATAATTGCTTGGGTTTAACGTCCCAAAACCACCATGTGATTACGAGACACGCCGTAGCGGAGGGCTCCGTAAAACTTGACCACGTGGGGTTCCTTAACCTGCGTATAAATCTAAGTACACGGGCCTCTAGCATTTTCACCTCCATCGAGAATGAGTGAACGCACCAGGCAACGTTGCACGCTCTTTTCATGCGTAGGCATCGAAATAAAACTCTGTACCACTATAATAATAATTGCTTGGGTTTAACGTCCCAAAACCACCATGTGATTACGAGACACGCCGTAGCGGAGGGCTCCGTAAAACTTGACCACGTGGGGTTCCTTAACCTGCGTATAAATCTAAGTACACGGGCCTCTAGCATTTTCACCTCCATCGAAAATGCGCCCGCCGCGGCTGGGATCGAACCCGCGACCTTCGGGTCAACAGTCGAGCACCATAACCACTTATCCACGGCGGACTTCTGAAAGGCTAAGTCTGGCGTTGCACAAGTATCGCTGTTTATCGCACTATCGCAGCGTCGGTGGTTGGCTCGCGTCGCTGGGTTCGGACGCCATGCTGCGTCGCTGTTCTCACTATTTTACCAGCGTCGCTACTGCGAGAGCCAGGGTCGACAGCGATGTGCCGCTCTACATGTGACGTCATACGTGACGATTCTGCTCAAGTCACGTGACCTCGAGCTGCTCAGGTGCAAGTAGACCGTCCCGTGCATAGAGCATGGCCTCCGAGATTAGCCGGCGGCGCGAGGTTATGCATAGAGCTTTCTATAATTATCTGGAGGGAACTCTGGTGCTGCGATCGTTCAGCCATAATGGGAATGGATAATGTAGTGCACGGACTGGCCTAATCTTTGTGCTTGCGGGCTTCGAACGCACTTGTGGCTTTGTTTATTGTTGCGTTTTGGCGTTTCGTTTCGGACGAAACAATGGATCGTTGCGAACTTAGTGAGCCAATTTGAATTGGTGAGCCTAGAAAGGTTACGGTGGTGAAGTGGAACTGCTGAACATTTGCTGAACTTCGTCTTGCGACAAAAGCGGATGCCGGCCAGACTGGAGCCAAACGGAGCCGAAAGAACGAAGCCCTAGACAAATCCGTGTACTATACTCAACATTCCCATGCTGGCTGAAGCGCCGTGCGCTGCAGCTCCCATAGACACTAGCGCCAGAGTTCCCTCTAGTAAATACTGTATGAAACCCTATGGTCACGTGCACCGCACCCTGAGAAAAAAGAAAAAAATGTTTTTGAGGGCGTCTTTCTGCCACGCCACAATAATCGTCATCTGGATTGCTCGCGTTTCATCTCTCAAAAACTGTGCGCTTGCTACTCCTCTCTATCACGCATGCTATACGCAACGCCCCCCGTAGCACGCACGCCGTTCGTGACCGAAAACTACGAGGCGCACGGCGATAAAGCAAGGAAATGACGCGAGACAGATGACGAATATCGCTATGCGGCAGAAAAACGCCCCAAACACGCCCTCCTCCCACCCCTTCTTTTTTTTTTTCAATGGGTGTATGGTGCCATTGTAAGAATGGCTGCGTGTGCTGGTTCAGCATACATTGAAGTGTAAGGCGCGACGATGACAACGGATTAAGGGAGATACATACACAGGTGTATCTGTTCGTGTACGTTTCTCCACATGTGTCTGTGCCTATGTGGCGTTCCGTGTGTGTATATAATGGGTGTCTTTTTTTATACAATACAGGCTTTTTAAATAAAAATTACATGACAGTCAGGCTCCGGCCGTTTTCGCACAGGAAGTCTATGTCGAGGCTGAAATACTTGCCCGCAGCTAAAACGACGTTGACGCGGCTAATGAACAAAAACTCGTTAATTAACTTTTTAATTATTGACAAGAGTGCAGTTGCTTATATTAGAAAGTTCCAGTGCACGATAATTCGTGGCACACCCACTTTTTAGAAATCACAAAAGTTGCACGTAGTTCGAGATATTCGTCATTGAATTTCAAGGACGAAATCGAAACTGATCGCGTATACGGCGGGCTCGAAATGCGACCGTTCTGTTGCGTCAGACCGGAACTACCCGGGACAAGGAAGTGACGAAATTTGAATGAAGGCGCGCCGCGGCTGTATGTTTTCGTGAAAAGCTGCAAGTCATCTCACTTGTGCCTGCGCAACGCCTCACTTTTTGCGTGTAGTGTTTGGTGCTTATCCGTTTCTTTCATACTGTGCACAATAAAACCGCAATACCAACCTTTTCTTGGCCTGGAAAGCATACAACTCAGGGGCAGTCACCTCGGCGTTTCTTCTTGCAGGCAGGTGAACTATAGTTTTTTTTTTGGCTCTTTATAGTTTAAGAAAGAAACCACCCTTTGCACGCAAACATTAAGCTGCCTACTTGTGTATTTCAGTATTCTTGCCCATTTTTCTGACCAAATTCTACTTCCGGCGTGCATTCGCTCAAACTTCATCACTTCTCTGTCACGGGTCGTTCCTGTGTTCCGCCGCGCTTTGTGCGCGCCGGGCGCGATCAGTTCTGATTTCGCCCTTGAAATTCAATGATGGATATCTCTAACTACGTGCAACTTTTGGGATTTCTGAAAAAAAAGGGTGGTATGCTGTAAATTATCATGCGCTAGAACTTTCTAATATAAACAACGGCACCCAAAAGTTAATTAACGAGTTTTTTGTTAATTAGTCGCTTCAACGTCGTTTCAGCTGCGGGAAAGTGTTTTCGCCCCGACATAGCGTTCCTGTGCAAAAACGGCAGAGGCCTGACTGTAGTAGAATATTTATTAAAAAAATCTGTACTCTCTAAAAAAGAAAAAAAAAAAATGTATATGTCCTTCTATCCGTTGTCATCTTCGCGCCGTACACGTCAAGATATCCATCCAGTGCTTCTCACACTATGCGGCAGTTCCGCTTCTATAAATTCTTCGCGAGTGTTCCAAAGCTACCTAAGCCTTGTTTCAACCAATTCTCTATGTAAGGAAAGGGAAAGAATGTGCAATTTGTAACAGTGTTATGTTAAAGAGGCACCAAGTATAGAACAAATCACGTTTAGCTGGGTTATCAAATTACGCTTCATTGCGGTACCTAATAAAGACCACAAAACTTACCCCGGGAGAGTCATCGTAAGCAAGGCAAAGTTCTGCCTGGCTTTGCACAAGCATCATCCGCCGCGTTGGTAATTTTCCGTGCTACCGTGGAGCCGAACCATCAGAGTGAAATAACCTAGAAGAATAAGGATCGCGTGGAGCGGATTGGGGAAGCATTCTCAAATCATGAGTGGTAGTTCACCCCTATCCCTCAAGAGGAAGGTGTATAACTGCTGCATCTTACCGGTACTTACTTACGGGGCAGAAACCTGGAGGCTTACAAAGAGGGTTCAACTTAATTGAGGACGACGCAGCGAGCGAATGGAAATGAAAATGATAGGTGTAACCTTAAGAGACAGGAAGAGAGCAGAGTGGGTCAGGGAACAAACTGGGGGTTAAGGATATCATAGTTCAAATCAAGAAGTAGAAATGGACATGGGCCGGGCACGTAGCGCGTAGGCAGGATAACCGCTGGTCATTAATGGTCACTGACTGCATTCCAAGAGAAGGCAAAGCGCGAGGGGGGATACAGAAAGTTAGGTGGGCCGATGAGATTGAGAAGTTTGCGGGTACAACGTGGCAGCTGCAAGCACAGGACCGGGCTGATTGGCGGAACATGGGAGAGGCCTTTGCCCTGCAGTGGGCGTAGTCAGGCTGCTGCTGCTGCTGCTGATGATGATGATGCATCTGCACCACTATCTATACATTAAATGCTTCGCTCACTGCGACACTTCTTATAAGCGGCATTCGCCGCACTTTTTTCTTTCTACACTTCTCTATATTTCCCGCTGTCTGCGTACTCATCGGGGAGGCGTGATAACCCGGCGCACTCGCTAAATGCGAGCGTGAGACCCGAGGTCTGCGCCCAGGTGTCCTCCAGGTAGAAGCGCGTCAGCCACGCTTTCTAAAAACAGCATCGCCGTTTCAGCAAGGGCATACGTGTGTGTGATTGGAAGGGTTGTGTGTGTGTGTGGGGGAAGGAGGGGGGGGAGGGTAGTATAGCGGAGTTCGTATTGCGGGTCTGATACGTACCGTGGCGTTTCCTGGCCAAGCGGCGCCGTCAAGGCCAACCCGGCGCAGTCTGAGATCGATTCAGCGCCTCAAGACCAGGATTTCAAAACATTGCATTTTTTTTTTTTTGAAGGCGTTGCGAAAGAAAACAGTTTAATTTGTTTAAAACTGATAAAGTATTATTTCGAGACTACCTTCCGGTTATATTTGCTCCGGAGGTTGTTATCTACTGAAGGAGGAAATGTAACGCATTCTTCATTTGTTTATTTCTCTCTCTCTCTTTTTTTTTTTTTTGAGTCCCGTGCTAAGTCTAGACTCAGCGAACACTGGTGTAGCCGGAGGAAGGAGGGGGTGGTGCTCACCCTCCTCATCCCCGCAACATTTCAGTTTTGCTTGTGTATATACATGTACGCGCACATACGAAACGCACGCACGCACATGCATAAACTGTGGTTATCCCTCGGCCCCTACTTCACGAAAAAAAATTTCTGGCTACTCCTCTGCTAGCGACAGTATGTGAAAGTGACGTCACTGATGTGATTTCCGTTTGTTGGGGCTGCTGTTGATTTCTATAAATAATTTAATGGCTTACTATAAAACTTATGTAATCTCCTTGAGAAGGCAATGCTAGCCCACAATTCCTTGATGAAAGAAATAGTGTACCACCTATATACAAAAGTGTGCATTCTGCGCCTTAAAATAAATTTTAGAAACGTCAGGAATTCTTGATAAATATTAGAGCGCTGTAGCTTGTTTTTCATGGTGTGTGTGACGCTACTGTGTACAGGGACATTTCTGTAGCATGCGATGCAACCTCCTACGTATTGCATTGTACGCCGTGCATTTACTCGAAGTACAAGCAAACTGCGAGGGGACTGTTATATTGCGAATTTTTCGCGTTGTGACATACACATAGGCGTGCGCAGGGTTCCCCTTCAGGGGGGGGGGGGGGCGAAGGTTCGTCGCAGCGCCCCCCCCTCCCCCCCCCTCCCTATCATGTCAATGTATGGGGCTGGCTTTGCGCCCCACTCTCGCCTCACCCTCTCCCTATTATGTCAATCTATGGGGCTGGCTTTGCCTGGCAAAATAGCGGACGCTATTTTGCCAGTCTCAGTTGGAATGTAAGGGAACGCCAGACGGAACCTTTGCCTTTCACTCCAATTGTACACTCTAAAAAATCCCACGCTTACCTAAGCGTGTGTTTTAAGTTTTTTTTTACACGCTTAAGGTATGCGTGATATTTCTCCACGCTTACCGATCACGCCTATTGGTATGGCGTCATGCGTGACGCACCTCCTCAAGTCACGTGGCCCCTAGAAAATAGGCTCTCCCATTGTACAGTTTCAGCAACGGGTCAGCCGACGTTAACCATTGCCGAATGTTATCTGTGTAAACACTGTGGGCTTCTTACAACGTGCAAACCTTTCCTTTTTCAAAATAATTACCCGTGGAAGCGTATAGTTTCGCCTTGATTGCAGTTTTGCGTGATACAGTCTTCAAAGAAAAATTGCATTACGAGGAGCAAGGACGTCAGGAGGGAACAGACACTGCAAGCGCTAAACTGGCAATCGGTTCGCTGTTGGGAATACATATAGTACATAAGCACACTTCAACATCTCGAAAGCCGCCTGGTGGTGGCGTCTGAGAAGATCAACATGAAATCTCCTAACGCTGTGCGTAACTGAATAACCAGGGCACAACACTTGTGGTTACGCTCAGAGGCTCAATTACACGTGCTGATAGAATAGGCAACCTATCCATCTTATAGTCTGTATCAGTTATATCGTAGTTCGTACGTCCTACTTTACATGTCCCGGATATGTTTTTGCCGAACTGCGGATCGAAAAACTTTTTTTTTATACTGAGTCAAGAACTGCTTCTTAATGTCCACGCTACATTACCATACAATGCCTCCATTGTAGTGCTTACAATGGGGCATTGTCTTCGATTCTTCGAACTTAAGCGATTGCAGTTCTGACAGTTTTCTTTGCAGACTGCCCGCACGTTGTTCTATGCTGTTTTCGCTCCCTGTTGTATGTATTAAACTGCATGCTTCAGGTTGGCCTGTAAACATTCTGCGCTGTCGTTTGAATCTGCGCTTTGTTACAGATATTTCCTGTCCGAAATTGGACGTCGCAATTCTTCGCAGCCCCGAACGCTACAAGCACCACGACAGCGAATTAGCGTAACTTGTTCGCTATCCAACAGATCACTCTTTCATTGAGTGTAATAAAGTGCGCGAGAGGGGTTGGTTGGGGAAGCAATTGTCCCCGATAATGCTATCTTATCTCAGTCACTCGTGTGTGACATTACAATCTGGTGTGATAGTTTTTTCTTGAAGCGCTATCAGTTGGTGGGGCTTATCGCGCTTGTGTGTGTCTATGTGGAAAAGTAACAGGGAGCCGTGGAAGCAGTTGAACCTTGACGCACAGATTTCGATCGATAGCTCGTTCAGAGTGTTTCGAGTGAATGTTGCGATGCACTACAGCTACACGCACTCTAGTTGCGCCAGGTCACGTGGGAAATGTAGCGCTTCAAGTACGCCAGAAAGAGTACATTACACGATAATGATATCGGCGCAAGTGTTCTAATGGGGAAAGGACGCCAGAGTCGTGCCTTTTTCGAGCCAGCTCATGACAAGCTCCTGAATCAGCCGAAATGGGCAAGTCAATGAGTAAGCATTCATGATCCTAAAATCCCTGAGTCAATCGTCACCCTCTGCTGCCGCAAGATTTCATGTCGCTTGTGCGATTAAGTTCGAAGCGGAGAATTGATGTGACGTTTGCGCAACTTTCCTTTTGCTAGATCTATCTATCTATCTATCTATCTATCTATCTATCTATCTATCTATCTATCTATCTATCTATCTATCTATCTATCTATCTATCTATCTATCTATCTATCTATCTATCTATCTATCTATCTATCTATCTATCTATCTATCTATCTATCTATCTATCTATCTATTCATCTATCTATCTATCACCTACTCACTCACTCACTCACTCACTCTCTCTCTAACACACACACACACACACACACACACACACACACACACACACACACACACACACACACACACACACACACACGCACGCACGCACACACACACACACACACACACGCACACTCACTCACTCACTCACTCACTCACTCACTCACTCACTCACTCACTCACTCACTCACTCACTCAATCAATCAATCATCCGTGGTCGGTCATTCTGTATTTTTCTGAGCCTCCGCAAAGTTATGTAAGCTTCCACGACCGCTTGTTCCGTCGGAGCTTGACGTCCGAGTCGTTAAATTCCTGCCACGCACGTGTTTGCCCTCTGTCCTTTTATAATAAACCGCAAGTCAGCTGCCTGTCCATCACGTCACTGAATAATGAAACTGTTTTTTTTTCACGTCTCGGTGCTTTTTCCCAAAGGCACGCAACGCACAGACTCTAATACGTATATAGTATATGTACACAGCCTCATAACCTCGCGCAGTCGCAGAGACTCGCACTATATGCGGCACTTGTCGAGGCCGACGAGCGTGTTTACGTTCGAGTCTGAAACGTTTTCTGACGGGACAGCTTAGTCCTCCGCACATAAATTGGGACGAGGTTGATAGCCTTGCCTGACTGCCCTTATCTTTATTTCCTCCTCTTTATTTCCTTCTTTATGCCCAATTTATTTCTGGCTTTGTTGTTTTTTTTTTCTTCGGTTGTTTCCTTCTACACACATGCCGCTGTCCTTTATATTTATGCGTTACTCTATATACATGTGAAAAAAAAAATCGCAGTACAGTGTCTCTGAACTGAGCCACGGTCGTGCTGCTATTCGAGAGGGTGGAAAACAGCTGCTAACTGTTGTCACGGCGCGGGCTGCTGTTTGTGGGACGAAGGGATCTGAGGTCGTCGATGGGTTGTTGCAGGGCATTCCTGACGTGCGACATTTTACTTCGGGAGAACGAAAAGTTCAGAAAATGGCAGAACTATCGGGAAAATGTTCTTGGAAGCCGAAATTTGTGTATTTTACAGGTTGAAGGAATTTTTTTTTTTTTTTCAAACAGCGGGAACTGTTTAAGCTCAGAGCAAGCCCGGTGTCGTAGACCGAAAACTCGGGGGGGGAACGTGCCACAGAAAGCGCGTAAGTGCCAAGCAGCTCCTGCATAGCATAGCATAGCATAGCATAGCAAGGAGTTGGGAAAGGGAAGTGTGGGCGAGGAGGGGTGATGTGAGAGTTAGCAGAAGGGAAAGGAGGAAAGAGGGCAATGTAAAAAGAGATAAAGAAAGATAAAAGAAAGAATAAAGAATAAGATGATGAAAAAAGGTGAGGAAGAATGAAGAACTCAGTCAGCGTTCGACTGGTGGCGACGCTTGCTCGCCAGTTCCGCTGTTTACTCAGATTTGACAGGCGCGGAACTGGCTTTAATTCTTTTTTTCTTGAAACTTACTTTAGAGCCATTGCTCTGGGTCCGAAAGCTGTGTCTAAAGTAAATTTGATCAAAATCGACAATGTCGACCAGGACCCTGTGTTCGTTCTTATCTGTATTCAACCAGCAGACGTTCGATTGGCTTCAAAATTTGTAAAATCTAACCATAGACACAGAAATACTGGGCCCATGGGTCATCGGCGGCTATTATTATATAAATACTTCTTTCTTGTTCGTAGACAAGATTATTATCGCAGACAAAGTACTGTGCCTAAGGCGTGGCCTAAGGACAGACTTTCGAAATAAAAAATTAATAATTGAACAAGACGGCATGACTCAGCAGATATCCTAAGCATAACCAATATCTGAATTTTCAAAACAACACTTTTTTTCTTCTACTTGTTGCTCGGAAACGTCAGCTGGCTGTCTACATAAAAAGAAATTTACACCAAATCCATATTTGTTTTTCTTTTTTTTTTTGCTCAGTGCAGCTCGTGCGTCCACTCGTGTTTATATCTTTTTCTTATTTAGTCGGACATGCGCCTTTGTTGTGTTCGTACAATGGACAAGTTTATTATCCACATTATGATCAATCGTTATTTGCTGAGTCTGTTTCTCCTAGCATAATAACAGTTAATATTTCGTCGATGAGGTGTCGGAGAAAAAAAGGGCAAAAAAAAAATTAAAAAAAAAATCTGAGTTTCCATTTAGACTTTGTGTCTGCATGTGTCTACAACATTGGCCCGCATTAAATCGTTCTCCTTAATTTGCCATAAAATTCGCTCCTTCATCGTATACATCGTGATCATGCATCATTGTATAGTGCGTTTAGTTTAATGCTGTTGCTTTTACGTCTATGCAAACGTCTTTGACGCGAAACCCTTCTAGGAAAGAATAGATCTTTTAAATAATCTCGGCCGTCCCATTGTTTCTTTTGGTTTGGATGTTCGCGGGTGATACACAAAAAGGCGCACCGACGCAAACTGCGCATGCACTCTCTCGCGTCTGTTATCGAGAACTGCAGCTTATTATGACTCTCAGTTTAAGAGTTCGTTGAAGCGCACATGTTTTTTTGCTCTATAAAACACGGCGTTTTACAGATGTACCGGCTAGCGGCTTTCTTTATGCGCAATTGAGCAGCGAAACTGCGGACGATATATACAAACCTAATATATATGTTTTTTTTAGACAATAGTATTTTAGTGAAAATTTTATGGCATTCACGTTCTAGTCGTTTTTTGCACACGTACTCTATGTCGAAGCGGAAATACTTTGCCGCAACTGAAATGACGTTGACGATACTATTTAACAAGAAATCGTTAATGAACTTTTAAATCATTGACTTGAGGACAGTTGTTTATGTTTGAAAGTTGTAGCTCGGGCTAAGTTATGGCAAACCCATATTTTTTGTAAATCACGAGAGTTTCACGTAATTGGAGATATTCATAATTGAATTTTGAGGGCAAAATCGACACTGCTGGCGCCTGGCGCGCAGAAAACGCCGCCTCTCTGTTACGTCAGACCGTAACTACCCGTGACAAGGAAGCGACGAAATTGGAATGAAGGTTCAACGTGGCCGTAGTTTTTCGTGAAAAGCGGCAAGTCACTTGCGCCAGAGGATCGTCTTACCTTTGCGTAGGGTGTTTGGTGCGGTATGTCGGAACGGAAAGAACACCAAAGACGAAAAACGAAAGAAAAACAATATTTTTGACAGGAACGATAACGTAACCGAAAAGTTATCTATTACTTCGTTCCAAAGTGAAACCAAAATTTTTTTTATCGTATTTCCGTTCACGCGAAAGCTCGTGAAGGATTAACCGAGGTCGTGCAATGTGAGCAATAATGCATATCACAGAATACAGTATTAGCGCGTATCTCAGGCAGGAATTCCAAACCAAATAGATAGATAGATAAAAAACTTTATTGATGTCCTGAAGGAACCCACCCCCGTTTTGAAGATGTGTTGAAATTGTCCGAAAAACGAAAACAGTGGCAACCCTGAGCTGTTTGCATTAACGCAAGTGGACTTTCGTGTGCCTGTCACACAGGCCAGCGTAGAGAGGGCATCCTCGGTGCTGAAGTTTGTTTTGTCAGAACAGCGGTCTCGCACATCAGAGAGTACACTCGATAACGTGCTGCTTCTGATTTCATGCTCAGTCCCTCGACACAAAGCATTGAGCCTGCTCGAAAAATTAATAATTTATTCTTTTTAAGCAAATAAGTACCATGACTTAGAAGGGTAATGGTTTGTGCTAGTTGGTATGGAATTTATGGCACTTGCGCTCCTCTGAAGAACATGGGAAAAACGTGTTTTACCCCTGTCCCACTTTCTTAAGATGAGCGCAAGTAACTGTACCTCAAATACAGTGATCTTATCGCTACATTAACCTCAAAGTTTTGCATGGCATACAAATAGCGAACCGTTACGAAACTTTTTTTTTTTTTCGTTCCGGAACAAAAAAGGAACGGAACTTCTTGCGGTGGAACGAAACTAGAACCGAAACGAAAAACATTTCGTTCCGACACACTGGTTTGGCGCGCAAGAAAACCACCATATCCCCTTTTTTTTTATCTCTGAAAATCTCGGAGGACGCGTGATCTTCGCCTAGAAGAATAGAACGCGATAGCGTAATCAGGCCCCGTGCGCATCTCCTTCTCAATTGCTAGCCTCGCTTTCCTCCATGGTCTCTGCTTTGTGTGCTCACGTGACCAGCTGTGTTTGCCAACATACCTCGCGGGATTCCCCCCACACACGACAGCGGCCGTGCTCGAGCGCTCTCTGAAACCGAAACTGCAACTGGGCACTACAAAAAGGTCTCCCAATAATCAACATTCGCACGGTCGAGCGGCGAGCTTTGCAGCCACGGTGAGTGGGTCGTGAGGTACCTATCGCAGCATAAAAAAAAAAAAAAAAAAAAAAAAAAAAAAAAAAAAAAAAAAAAAAAGGCAAGATGCTATATTTTTGTGTCACTACGCCTCCAAAACAAAGCGGGCTTCCTCTAAGCATTCGACCTATACTGCCTTAATTCTCTTACAGTCATCGTCCGGTGCTTCTGAAGAAAGGTTGCTTGGTTTTGTTTTTGCGATTGTTTGTGGTGAGCCATTAGTAAAAATATCCAAGAGTAGAAAAATGGACTTATTTCTCGAACTTGACGGCTGTGAGGTTAAGGCTTTAGTGCAATGTTATATACAACTTGACACTCAGCCTGTACACGATGGCTGTCATCTCAAGGATTGTTCTTAAGCGGGTTCTTAAGCTGGTTCTTGAGCGTTAGACCTCTTGGACAGCATGGACAGATATTAACGTAATCTCACCACGTGAAACTCAGGCGCCGCATGCGGACTTGTACTCCATTTGTTTTCTTTGCTAAGTTCTAACTTTTGTGCCTGGCCGCCTATAAAAACAGCAACACTAGGGTTTTGGGGGGATGTCCAATATGCTTATTATTGCGATAGCAATTATATGGACAGTCTCGACGGGTTTTTGCCGTCGCCGTTGCCGTCATGTTTTTAATAAGTCGAAAGCCTTAGGTGCCTCATAAAATGAGAAAATTGAGCGTCGGCGTCAACACGAGTTATGCAGAAAAATGACCATCACGTGATGTTACCACATGAAGTCATCATGACGCCCACAGATCTCCAAAATTTATGACGTGACTGTGAAATATGATGTCACATAACGTGACGTCACATGACGTCACCACACGACATCGTGCAAAACCAGGCGAGGTGCAGAAAGCTTACAATGCCTCCGATCTTGGAGTCAGTGCAAAACAACGTTAAATGTGGAAATCTTTCGGAAAGGGGCGGGGCAGAGTCATTGCATCGATTGAGAAGGAAAATAAGGAGATGGCTTTCGCCTTCGAGTAGTCTTAGGCGAATGCATAAGGGACCTCGCGATTTATTTATTTATTTATTTATTTATTTATTTATTTATTTATCCGGCTTGTCGAAACGTCGGCTTCCAGCTATACCCCGTGTTTACGATTTTTTTTTTAATCTAATAGCCACCGAGTAAGCATACTGCCTCGAGCTTTCCGGTTTAAATGCTTCTGGAAACGAAAACACTCCCGTGGCGATATAAGTTTCATTCTGTCCGTGTTGTGGAGAAAAACAAAACAAAACAAAAACTTTGTGTTTGTATGCAGAAATAGAGCGCATTGTCGGCATCAAGTTGCATGGTTCGGGGTCCAGGCAGATAGCAAACGCGCCATTGGTCGCAGCGGAGGCGTATCGTTAGCGTACAGTGCTTGCCAACGCAGTTCGACAATCGAAGCTCTCACGCCGTATCATGAAGCTTCCACATGTTTTAGCCCTCGCAGCCGCGTGCTCGACTATCCGCTGTCATTGTTGTCTCGAAAAGCTCTTCTTCCTCTCTTTCATTCTTTTACACCCCCCTTTTCCCCTTCCCCAAGTACAGGGTAGCAAACCGGAGTCCTCCTCTGGTTAACCTCCCTGTCTTTCCTTTATCTTTCTCTCTCTCTCTCTGCGCTTTGTTGCTTCTCCTGCGAATAGCGTGCGTATTTTAAAACTTATACTCAAGAACATGAGCACGCAGACTGAATCAGGGCCGGCTATCGCAATGTTACGAAATTGTTACTCAACTAAGCATAACAAAATATTGCAGGGAATGGTCGGATATCTGAGACACATTCTGTGGGCTTGCCCTCAGGTGTCCCGACAGGGCCGCAAAATATTTAATGATGAGCAGTGGGTGGCCGTACTGCTTAGCTCACTTAGCTCGAATCCGGAAGAGCAACTCTGGGCCTTCCAGCTGGCCGAAAAGCCGCCAGGACCCAAGGGCTACAGGCCGCCGTTTAGGCGGGGACCTGTTCCCCAAACCGCTGGACCCAATAAAGTTATTTCTCTCTCTCCCAGCCCACCATGGCCCCATGTTGATAATAATAATAATAATAATAATAATAATAATAATAATAATAATAATAATAATAATAATAATAATAATAATAATAATAATATCTGGTGTTTTACGTCCCAAAACCACGGTATGATTATGAGAGACGCCGTATATATAGTGGAGGGTTCCGGAAATTTCTAACATTTGGTGTTTTTTAACGTGCACTGAGATCGCACAGCACGCGGGGCTTCTATCCCATGTTGATGAAGGCGGAATGAAAAAAAAAAAGTGTACTTAGCTCAAGGACGTTTAACAACAACGACAACAACAACAACAACGACGAAGACAACGACCACGATGACAACAACAACAACAACAACAACAACAACTTGTAGGACATGGGAGGCAAACGTTCCCCTTTCCTTCCGTGAACGCCAACGTTTCATCCTGCCCTTAGTAAGATGGTGACCGCGGCCGCCATCTTTTTTATATAGGATGGGTACGGCTTCACTCTTCAGGCATAAGTGCCTGTGTTGTTTGTGCCTTTCTTCTAGCGTCCGTGTTTGTGCGCGCGCCACATCCTGTCAGAATCTTTTCGAGTGTTTATTTTGCCGGACTCGTTGGGCGAACAAACTTTTCGAGGGGACTGCGCAAAAGACCTAGTCAATCGAGAACGGTGCTAAATTTTTTTCTTTCTTTTTTTTTTTTGTGTTGGCTAGGAAAGCAAAGTTATCTTTCCAGTTCCGATAACCCCTGTTGCGGGGTCGTTCAATCGCGAAGGCTGCAGCGGCCGCGTCGGTTTGTTACGTTGACGAACCCGGTTGACTGATGGATCACGCGTATTCGCGTGTCGCAAGCTTCGTCTCTCGGCGTCGCGATTTCTTCGCGTTTCTCACAAGAACGGAAGGAAATAAAAAAATTAAAGCCAGTTCTGCGCCTGCCAAACCTGAGTAAAAAACGGAACTGGCAAGTGAACGCCATCCACCTGGCGAACGCAGATTGAGTTCTTTCTTCTTCTTTCTTTGATCTTTCTCCATTTCCTTTCATCATTTTTCTTTCTTTGTTTTTTTCTATATTGCCCTGTCTCCTCTTTTACCTCCTCCTCACCCTAACGTCTCTTTCCCGCCCCATTGCTGTGCTATTCTGTACATGCTTATGCTATCAAGTCGAGGGTTTGACGGAAGTGACGTGATAGAAAATTACGTCATTAGCTGGTAAATGTGAAAGACAAGCTTCCAAAAGAAAAGTTTCCTAGCGTCGTTGGCCGGATCCCATGCAAAGACGGTGATTGCGTATATATCGGCGCGACGGGATATTTTGAACAGCCGGTTAAACAGCATGTCGTTGACGTCAACAAGAAAACAAAATTTTCTTCGAATGCTTGGCAGAGCACGCCGAAAAATTGAGCCATCAAATCGATAACGCCATGATCTTGGAAAGAAAAAAAATGTCCTCATGCACCACTTAGAATCCAGTTCTGAACCAAACGACAGGATAACACATTGAACCGAAATGACGGAACCCGCCCTCCTATCTACACCCGCTGCTTACGTCACATTTTAAAGCCCTAATAAACATCGCTTCACCTGTCCTGGCTTTCATTGTGAACTAGGCTCCCGTCGGGGGGAGCCGAAACGTCTTTTTTCGTGTTCTGTTTTTGCATGGTAGGCGTCATTCTTTAATTCTATTATGCTTATGCCATGATTAATCCCTCTCACCTCCTCACCCTAACGTCAGTCCTCCTCACGCTCACTTCCCATCTCCCTTTTTTTTAATTTCTTTTTTTAATATGTCGGGTATTACGTCCCAAAACCACGATATGATTATGAGAGGGACGCCGTAGTGGAGGGCTCCGGAAATTTCGACCGTCTGGTGTTCCTTTAACGAGCACTGACATCGCACAGTACACGGGCCTCTACCATTTCGCCTCCATCGAAATGCGACCGCCACGGCCGGGATCGGAACCCGCGACCTTCGGGTCAGCAGCCGAGCACCCTAGCCACTGATCCACCGAGGCGGACTTTCCCATCTCCTTGTCTTGCTAAACTATTCTACAATAGGCTGTGTCATACCACGGCCGGTTATACCATACTGTCTCCCCTCCTCCTGCCCGTCCTCCTCCCCTTCACATCACTCATCACAATCACTTCCCTTCCCCAAAACTTTGCTATACCATACTGTGCATGGCTATGCTTATGCTAGGAGCTTCTTGGCACTTACCCGTTTGCTGTGGCTCATACCCACCGTGTTTTTGCGCGGACGACAACGTTGCTTCTCCTAGCTTAAACAGCCCCGCTGTTAAAACGCAGACAACAAACACGCCCGATACAGTTCGTTTACATCGGAAAGGCTGGTATAGTTTATTACACTGCCAAGTTCTTTGCACTTGTCCTCGCTTCCTCTCAGGTCGTAGCACTCTTTTCTTGAGCCGACGTTACGCCGCCGTACGCCGACGCCTTTTGACTGCATGCCTTCTTCGGTTTTTGCCGTTTATTTTTTTTTGTCTTCTTCTTCTGTTCTTTCGTTCCGCGTTGTTCGTTGCTTTCAACTTTGACTATGTTAGCCTGTTGTCGGAGCGTGCTGTCAGTCGCGTGTATCGGTGCTTGTGCGCGTGTGTTTGGGAGCGTGCGCGACCGAAAGTTGTGATGGACGCGACGCTTTTTCTCGAGGGTAACGCGTCCACCGTTGGACTAGACGTTGGACTACTCGTCGCCGCCGTAAACGCCGTTGACTGCTTAGGACGTGTTCCTCCCTGTACGCTGGCTCCTGCTTACGACGTACCTGTGAGTATACACTGTATACTTTAGCGATGCAAAAACATCGGTAAATGGACTATCGATAGCATCGACAGTTTAAGTTATCGATAGTGTAAGGAAACTATCGATAGTACTACTGTCGATAGACTATCGATAGTATTACCGATAGTGTAATCGATAGTACCATCGATAGTAGAGGTGTGCACGTGCTCCGGGCAGCCTGAAAGCCCGGCCCGGCCCGCGGGCTGGGCAGGCCGACGTCTTCTCATCTCGGGCCCGGGCCGGGCTCGGGCTACTTTATTTTTTTTATCGGGCGGGCCGGGCCAGGTGCAAAAGCCCGTATCAAGCCCAAAATATTGTTACGGAGGGATGAAGTGAACGAAGACGAAGAGCCAGAGAGTCCGATAGGCGCGAGTGTGTATTGGTCAGCCATCTTGACTCTTGCCTGTGTCTTTCCGTATAAGATATACGCAACCTACCCCGTAACATGTTGGTGGAGGTGCGGGGTAGGTAGCGCTACCTACCCCGTAACAATATAGACTTAGCAAGGTGTATGTTTGTGCTATAGTTGGTAATCCATTGACGCTCCTTTAGCTCAAACTTTAGAGACGAAGGACGAAAGAACACGACACACACAAGCGCTAACTTCCAACTGAATTTATATTGCTGAGACGCATATTTATAGCGATAACCGCGCGCCTGCGCCACTTCACCTCCACAAATCACGACACCCTAAAGTGATAACAGTGAGCTTACGAGAAAGATAAGACATCAGTTACGCGCAAACCGAAGAAGTTCTACATTATTCACATGACACTATCAAGTACTACACCAAGAAAGCACAATTCTTTCTTTGACAGGGCAATGGTAGGTAGCGCTTGTGTGTGTCCTGTTCTTTCGTCCTTCGTCTTTAAAGTTCACGCTAAAGAAGCGTCAAAAGTATAGACGCTGTGCCGGAATTGTTTTCCAGCACGTAGCAATGAGCACGCAAGATGATCTTTGTGATTATCCATCCATGAAATCCCCCCGTCCTGCATCTGAGGTATTAAACTTCTGGAAGAACAAGCAGTCTAAACATCCCAAGCTTGCTATGCAAGAGAAAAAGATATTGGTAATTCCGGCTATCAGTACGAGCAGCGAACGGAACTTCAGAGCGGCGGAATATGTGATGCAGCAACGCCGCACTTCACTGAAGCCCGAATCACTGGACATCTTGTTTTATTTGGGACACGACATCTTGTAGTCTGTGTATATAGTGACTGTCACATGTCCTTGGCTTGTGTTTTCACTTAGATATGTTGAATAAATTGCCACGTTATCGGAAAACGATATCTTGTCTCCGCAGCAAACCTACATAATGTGGGGCTACACCGGGCTGGGCCCGGGCTTTTGTCTTTTCACGTCGGGCCGGGCCGGGCGGGCTCGCAACCTTATAGCGTCAGGGCTCTGGCGAGCCTTCGATGCAGTCGGCGGGCCCGGGCCGGGCTCGGGCTCGGAAAGGCGGTCCGTGCACAGCTCTAATTCGGTAGAATTACTACAAATAATACTACTGGTAGTGCTGTTGATAATTATGCCGTTGTTGGCCGGCGATATTGCCATTCACGATAATCTATCAGCAAAACTCATTTCGTTTATGAGGAATATTTTGGAGAAAGAAATATATTATTTGCGCAGCGAAAATGCCGGATCATGTGCATCCGAAAAATTCATATTCAAAAGCAATCCAGTTACATATTACAATCAACAGACTTAGGTCGTGATATTTTTTATGTTGGGACGTAAAACTCCAACAATTATTACTTGATATTTTTACTTTGAAATCAATATAAATTTGAAGCCGCGCAGTTCCGCCATATGTGTAACTGCTTCCTTTCCGCTGCAGATTAACAATTCAACGTAATTATCATGTGTCAGCGTAGCATTGTGGTGAAAGAACACGAGCGTTTCAACTTTCTTGCCCTTCAGCCTGCTCCTCCTGCCCCACCATTTACCATGTGCACGCACTCCTGGAACGAAGTTTATGCTGTAATGAGTTCGCGCGGTTGATTTTATACTATCGATACAGTACTATCAAACTTACTATCGATATCACTATCGATAGTTTTTCCCTACCATCGATAGTTCGATTGTCACTCAACTATCGATAGTATCGATAGTGCTATCGATAGTTCTGCGTCACTAGTATACAGCCCTAGCCCTCCTTTTCACCTCACCCACATTCAGCGATCTCTTCTACTCATGCGTGCTTGCAGTGCTAGTCTTCTCTTTCTATTTCCCATTTCCTTATCCCCAATGTAGGGTAGCAAACCGGACGCTCGTGTGGTCAACCTCCCCACTTTTTCCTCTTCTTCATTTCCCTCTCTCTCGCATAAGTTTGAGCGTAATTCGTGTGTACAGTTTCGAGCTAAACTTGACTGATGACTCAGGCTCACGTTCCTTAACCACTCAGCGAAGCATTGTTTCACATACCATAACTATACAGACGGCTGTTAACCTTCTCCGAGGCTTCGGAGCTTAACTTCTGGAAGCGGTATGTTCGAGTTTACGAGCTGAGTCGATTGCGAAAAAAGGTCTGTATTAAAATATAGCCATATATTTATATTCACAAGTCATCCAACCCTCCATATATATATATATATATATATATATATATATATATATATATATATATATATATATATATATATATATATATATATATATATATATATATATAGACACACACACACCCGTGGAAATTTGAACCACACACGAACACACTTCCTTAAGTGGTTGGGTGAACAAACTCGTGCGTTTGTTCACCCCAACCACTGAGATACATAAAAAAAAACAACTAGAAAACCTCGTTCAATATTCATTTTTATCTGTATTGATCATGTCGCAAGGGGCTTTGCAGAACTGAGATACATATGGAACGTTAAAATTTCAAACACTGATGGAACGTTGATTGCTTTTAAGAAATGAGGCTGTCCGCCGCGGTGGAGCAGTGGTTATGGTGCTCGGCTGCTGGCTCGAAGCTCGCGGGTTCGATCCCGGCCGCGGTGGTCACATTTCGATGGAGGCGAAATGGTAGTGGCCCGTGTAGTGTGCGATGTCAGCGCACGTTAAGGAACACCAGATGGTCGAAAATTTCCGGAGCCCTACCACTACGGCGTCTCTCATAATCGTATCGTGGTTTTGGGACGTAAAACCCCCAGATATTATTATTATTATTAAGAAATGAGGCTCTTTGAGCCTCACGTCTTGTTTAAGTGGGCCGACGTGACGTTTTCTCCCGACATTCTCCGGTCAAATTTAAGAAACTAACAACTATGTTGTGCCAAAAACTTAACATACGATGTTTCCGAAAATTTTATTTAGCTAGTGCGTCCGATACAGGGAAGGAAGTCTGAAATTTATGACGTCATACTGACAAGATGTGTGGTAGCTCGGCTTTGTTCGTTGGACGACAGAGTTAGACGACGACTGCGCATGCGCTGTCGTCTCCCTCTGTCCGCTTATTCGTATCGCTTTACTAGTAGCATGTTCGTTTCGCTTTAATAGCAGTGTGTCACACTGACATTGGAAGTGTCGAAATTCCAAAAGTGATACATTGAGCTGCATATTTCGTGTAATAATGAATTTATGATGATGAAAACTACGACAGCAAAGGTCCGGAGCAATTATTCAGAAGTATTAACTGAATTACCGGTTTGCTTTAGTCTCCCGTTAATAGGAAGCATTAGTTCTGGGGACCCCAAGACGTCGGGGCACCAAGCTCTGGCGTTCTCTTGAGGCGAAACCTTGAGTTCAAGGTGTCGTGCGAACGCGACCTTGAACTAAAACGCTAGTGTGAGTATGACCTTAAAGCATGAACTGCCGCTCCTTCAATACGCCTGATGGAAATGCCAATGGTCCTCCGGACTGGAGGGTCCCATCGCAGGAATGACTTCATTTTTTTTTTTTGCAAATAAAAGTTTTGTTCCCTCACTCTCTCTTGCAGGCATTGGCGTGAAAGGAATCAGAAAGCGGCGTTCGCGAGCTGCGCGAACGCCGCTTTAACCACACCCTTTGTGTATATGATTGTTTGTGTGTTTGTAGGCGTGCGTGCATATATACACATCACTGGCCGTAGAAGGGGAGCTGGAACCCCCCGAAATTTTGAAGTTTATTTTATGTGTATATACACACGCACACATAGAAACATTATTTATTATTATTATTATTTATTGGTAGGGTTTAACGACCCGAAACCACGATATGATTATGAGAGACGCCATGCGGAGGGCTTCGTGAATATCGACCACCTGGTGTTCCTTAGCGTGCACCTAAATCTAATTACACGGGCCTCGAGCATTTTCGCCTCCATCGACATACAAAAACACGCATGAACATGCATAGAAAGTGGTTAAACACTCCCCCCCCCCTCCCCCCCAGAAAATTTTTTTTTATTTATATATGAAAAATATGGGAAGGTAGGCTACGCAAGAGCCGGCTGTCCCAACATCATGGTAGTAGTATACAAGATACACACAAGGATAAGAAAATAAAAACAATAAAAGAAGAAAAATAATCAGAAGCACTATGTACATATACGTATACAATATAGGGCGTATAACGCATGACAGTCTATGGGCATAGTCCAGTTCATACAGCATGTTAACATCGCGGATAGAGTCCGTACAGATAATTTTATGCACTTGACTATGAGTTATGCACTTATGCACTGTGATTATGCACTTGCATTTTGCCTACGCCCCTGATACACACGTGAAATTGAAAAAAAGCCTGGGGGGGTTTGAACGCACCCTCCCCCTCCTGACTACGCCAAACGTTACGATGGATGGTGGAGAAACAGGGGCGGCACCGTCTCCGACTCATTGCACAACTGTGGCAGGCGTGTCGGCACGCATGCTGACTCGTGCGCGCACATCTGTGCGTTCCATGCGAAGGAGTGGGAAACCAACACCGCGCAACGCTGTTTCTACCGCCGGGTGTTGCGCGTTTCGTCGCAACACGCTCAAAAACCCGGAAAAAGAGGCGAGACATCGAGCGCCCATGCTGTGTCGAGAAACAGCTGTCAACTGTTACCGTGTGCGCACAATCCTCGCTCTACATATTGCCACGTGCGCTTATTTCCTTATTTTATGTAGGCCTAATCGGATTTCTCAAAAAAGAAGAAAAAAAAACTGTTTCCATCGTTCGCCACAGGCCACGCCGCAAATAATAATAGTATCTGGGGTTTTACGTTCCAAAACCACGCCATGATTATAAGAGACGCCTGTAGTGGAGGGCTCCGGAAATTTCGACCATCTGGTGTTCCTTTAACGTGAACTGACATCGCACAGTGCACGGGGCCTCCAGCACTCCGCCTCTATCGAAATGTGACCGCCGTGGCCGGTGTCGAACCCGCGACCTTCGGGTCAGCAGCTGAACACCGTAACCACTGTTCCACGCAGGCGGATCCCCGCGCTGCGAATGTCTGGGAAACATCTCGGTTGCTTTAGACCAGGTGGTCGCAAGCTCATCTCAGCAAGCGGGCCGCACTCACGAAATTTAGTCCTACAAGGGTACAGTGAAGATGGTCGAAGCGGGTGAAGGGTGAGGGGGGGGAGGGGGGAGGCGAGCTTGAACAAGGTGTCCACCTAAACTGGCAGTTTTAGAGAACGCCTGTGCCACATCTCATATGTGGGTCAATTTCTGAAGAGGATTGGACATCAAGGTTTCAAAGAAAGAATAAATAAATTATATATATATATAGGAAAAATATATATACGCCTCTAAAAAACTGTTTATTGGTGACGTTTCGATCGGAGACCGATCTTCATCAAGACAAAATTTACCAGGCGCCGATGCGCTTTTATATCATCGCCGTGCCGAGAGAAAGAGAGGGGGAAAAAAAAAGAAGAAAAAAAAAAGGGAGAGGGAGAGAGAGAGAGAAGAAGAAGCGTACATACTGATAAGTGGTCACACGACCACGTGCGCGTACTGCTACATACGCATTGCACCTGTACCTTGAAAAAAAAAAGGTACAAGGTACAGGTGCTATGCGCATGTAGCAGTACGCGCACGTGGTCGTGTGACCACTTATCAGTATGTACGCTTCTTCTCTCTCTCTCTCTCTCTCTCCCACTCTCTTTTTTTTTCTTTTTTTCCCTCTCTTTCTCTCGGCACGGCGATGATATAAAAGCGCATCGGCGCCTGGTAAATTTTGTCTTGATGAAGATCGGTCTCCGATCGAAACGTCACCAATAAACAGTTTTTTAGAGGCGTATATATATTTTTCCTATTTTGTTCTACCGCAACCGATGCCAGACTCTTCATAATCTACGTATTAATATATATATATATATATATATATATATATATATATATATATTAACATCCACAATGACTAAAATGTGGACGCCGATTCTGAAATATAGAGTTTCCGTTCCACGGTGATGCTTCAACTCTTGATGGCCTCAAACATCTGAACCAATCACCAATTCATGATGGCCGCATGGTGGACCTCTGAACCAATCACCAACTCATGATGGCCGCAAACCTCTGAACCAACCAGATGTGCAGAAACGTGACATCAGCTTTTTTTTTTTTCTTTCGGGGCAATGGCAATGCGAGCAAACGTGAATTCTGTGTGACGTTGTGTATAGGTCGCACGCAGGTCTTTACACCGGTCACTTTGAGCCGCTTTTTGACCGCCACTCGCAAAGGGTTGCGCGACCGGCGCTATATAGACCAGATTATTTTTACTCTCGCACCCACGTTTAGAGCAAGCATACATAATCTTGACCGCAGTTGTCATCTGTCGGCGAGGCCAGCGTAGGGGCTGCGGAATGGTTACGTCACAGCTGATGGCGAGCGAACACTGGCGGCCATCATGCGATAAGAACAGGCTGAATGCTAGCGTAGTCGTCCGTTCCACGTAATCAGCAGCCCCCCAGCAAAGATGGCTGCCTCCGGCAAGCAATGAAAATTCTGGTCTATAGACCTTTTCACTGAAGGCTCTCTGGGCGCCGCCATAGTGCTCTCTGGGCTGTTGTTAACATGCGTGACCCCCCAAAAATGCACGCCCGAGCCTGTGACGTCGGCTTTTGTGCTCCCGTGCAACAGCCCAGAAAGGAGGGGATCCTCCTCTCCGTTAAAAAGGTGTGAACATAAGCGTGCGCAGGGTTCCCCTTCAGAGGGGGCGAAGGAGGCGAAGGTTCGTCGCAGCGCACCCCCCTCCCTATTATGTCAATGTATGGGGCTGACTTTGCGCCCCCCCCCTGTCGCCCCCCCCCCTACAATGTATAGGGCTGGCTTTGCGCCCCCCCCTTCTCGCCCCCCTGCCCCCCGTGCGCACGCCTATGGGTGTGAACGAGCCTTTACCGCAGGCTTCATCACCGTGACAACCCCGTGAAAAAATTTGAAAAACGCTGCTTTCTTTTCCCAGTTGAATTCAAAAGGGAGAAATTCCATGCATATGGACAAGGTGGTTAACATTTTCATCTTTTGCATAATAAAAGCCAATTTTTAATGCATAAGTGGAGACTTGGACGTGGGGTCGGGGGAGAGGAATAGGATTGAAAGAGACGGAGGATTAGTCCAGTCCTTAAAGCGGTTGACTACCCTGTGTTCGGTAAAGGAGTTTAAGGGAATAAAAGATTATATGAGAAGATATCAACGAAAACATTAAAGTAAAATGAAAATTAAGAAGAAAAAAAAAGGAAACGAGAAAAGCAGGAAACGACCACCTTCAAAATCTCTCTCCGAGCGCAACAACTACATAAAAAATAAAAAAGAAAAATGCAGAGAACAGAAAGAACAAGCAGCGTTGTGTGTCAGGAAAATTTATTATTTGATACGCGCACACAGGTACACAAGGACACAGGGGAAACAGGGAGAGAACAAGGCTTACAACTGCCACCTAAAAGGGACGAGGAGGAGGAGGAGGAGAGGTTGAGGAAAGGAAAAGACGCAACTTCTGCAGCCTTTTCATTTCCTCAACCTCTCCTTCCCCTCCTCCCTTTTAGGTTTGGCAGTAAGTAAACCTGTTCTCTCCCTGTTTCCCCTGTGTCCTTGTGTGTCTGTGTGCGCGTACTACACCTTCCTATGCTCTTTCCGGGAGGAGGGAATAGATAGAGGACAGGAAGATAGGAGGAGAGAAAGATAATAATAATAATATCTGGGGTATTGCGTCCCAAAACCACGATATGATTATGAGAGACGCCGTAGTGGAGGGCTCCAGAAAATTTGACTATCTGGTTGTTCTTTAACGTGCACTGAGAGAAAAAGGAAGGAAAGTAACGAAGACGTGGAGAAAAATAAGTAAAAACGTGAAGAAAAATATAGAAGCAAAAATGTTTATAAACGGATAGCAAACATACTATGATACATACATCGTCGTGTATGTTGTCGAATTCGCAGCAGCCGCCAGTCAATCAGCTCAGGTATGTCGCGCTGCAGGCAATCGAACAAGCAGCCGTGATACTATCCGAGCACGTCGAGTAAATAAAATAAAATAAATACCGCGCGCAGCACAGTCACCGCTCGCAACACTTGCGCGCGCCGCTCGGCGAACTTGTCCAGCTACTCCCTGCTGTGAGCGTACGGGGAGGACACTTGTGCAACGACGACGGTTCCACGCAGGTACAGATGCTAAGAGCTCTCGCATTGTGGCAGTACGTATCACAGCGAGAAGTGCGCGACGAGGCGCCGTGGCTGCTCGGATTTGACTATATGCCCGCTGCAACTGTGAACCATGAACGTTACGCACTGCGGAAGAGCGGTACGTCGGACAAATATTGGTGCTTCTCTTGTTTGCTTTTGATGTGCTCGAGCATAGGCGTGCGCACGGGGGGTGGGGGGTCAGGGGGGGCGGCCGCCTTTCTCCTAATCATCTAGAGCAGGGGTCTCAAACTCATCTCAGCCAGCGGGCCGCACTGACACAATTTAGTCCCGCAGGGCCCGGGACAGGGGGGCCGCAGTTTGTACAAATTGTCAGCTAACGTTACCATCACCTTTCTCATATCTCATACACGGGTAATTTCTGAAAAAGATAAAAGATTTATGTAGTTTCTGTTTCACGGTTATGCTTCCACACATGGCGACCACATAAAGTGCCTCACAAAAACAATGCCTCAGACCAGTCATACCTACGTAGCACACGTACATGCTTATGAAGAGAACAAAGAAATGTGGGACGAAGACAGCCATGTCCGGGCCGCGTGTTTGAGACCCCTGATCTAGAGGGGCTGGAGGGGCGCCAATTGTGCCCCGTACCTTTACTCAGTGGGAACTTTCACGTCACTTCCTTAATGCGCAGCGTTATGGCTAGGCATGCTATTTGGACGATAATGGCGACCAAGCAACCCTGATGTTGCATTCAAGGAACTGTTTATTTCGACGTCTAAGTTTTGACGATAGCCCGTCTGGTCGGGAAGTAACATGATAGAATTAAAAGAAGGACTGTGATTCGTGAACACGGCTCCCGTCGGGGGAGCCGAAACGTCTTTTACAGCGAAAGCTGTTATGAGGTCACAACAAGGGCCGTTCTCGCGCCGTAGTTGTCCGCCGCCGCCGCCGGTGTCCGTAACCACTATCGCGCGAAATAAGAAAAAAAAAAACTAAATGAATAAAAAATACCTAAGACACAATGGGACCTGGGCCCTCTAGCAGGGCTTGTGAACAAGGCCATTTCACTTGTGGACATGACTCCCGTGTGGGAGCCGAAACGAACTTTTCTGTGTGTTTTAATTTTCGCTTGAATCGGCGCAGTGCCTCGGGGTTTTTTTTCCCTTCACCATGTATCATCCCGACCAGACGGGCTTCCGTCAAACCTTAAACTTCAACACACACGCGCGCGCGCATATAAACACACGCACGCAGGGATGCAGAAACCACACTTCACCATTTCTTTAACAAAAAGCTGACTACAACCCTGGTAGAACAGATGCTGCAGGGTATGTATGTATACGACCGTCGAGGACAAGCTCTGCTGAGAGATGCAGCAGTAGAAGCTGGAATATATTTTGCCAGTAGGCGCAGCTCGAAAGGAGCCCAAGGTAATCGTGTAACACCCACGCACGCGCGAATGCTCTTGAAGGCAGTTGCGGTCTCGCGCTAATAGGCCGAATTTTGCAGAAAACACGTTCTCCGAGCTTGACTGCATACATGCACCTTGCACGGAAGCGTTCCACAGTCGAAAGCGAGGGATAGAAGGAAAAAAAATGGAGAGACGCGGTCCATATTCACTGCGACACTTCGGACTGAATAGCGCGAGCAACGAGTCCGCGATATATAAAACTGACCATGTGCGCCAGCTATACGCACGTATTCGGCGTGCGTTTACGTGTTTACGGTCAAAGTGAGAAGAGCGAACATCGTTAAGCCTAATAATAGTAATCGTTGGGGTTTTACGACCAAAAACCACGATATGATTTTGAGGGACGCCGTAGTGTAGGCCTCGGAAATTTCGACCACCTGGTGTTCTTTAATGTGCACTGACATCGCACATTACACGGGCCACTACCATTTCGCCTCTATCGAAATGCGACCGCCGCGGCAGGGTTCGATTCCGCGACCTTCGGGTCAGCAGTCGAGCACCATAACCACTGGACCACCGTAGCGTTGATGACATTTATAATGCCATTTCGTTTACTACGTTTATGCCCAGTGACCGGCGTCTGTGATGCGCGTTTCCGTACCCTAAAGAGCGCAGCAGGCGAACTTTCAATCACCGTCACATGCGGGAGAGTCACGTGACGCGAAGAGAAACGTCACGTGTGACGTCATTGGCAAAGCACCTTGTCGCTGTCGACTCTGGTCCTGGCAGTATAGACCAGAATTCCCATCCGCTTGCAGGGGGCAGCCATCTTTGATGGCAGTCTGCTGACCACATGGAACGGACGACCTCGATATTGCCCGGCCTGTCCTTATCGCGTGCTGGCTGCGAGCGTTGGTTCGCCATCAGTTATGACGCAACCAAGCCCGCAGCTCCCAGCGCTAAACGCGCCGACTAATGGCAGCTAGGGTGAAGAATATGCATGCATGCTCTAAACGTGGGTGCGAGAGTAGAAATAATCTGGGCGATGCTGTCAAAATAGTGAGAACCGCGAAGAGGTACGGCGCAGCCTAATGGCCCACCTAGTGACGCAGGCCAACCACTGACACTGGCAGAATAGCGATACTTAAGCGACACCATGCCGAGCCTTTCCGTTTCATTCAAATTTTGGCGGTGTTATGACGTCATCCGTGACGTTTCTGCTCGGGTCACATGACCCTCCCGCATGTGACGGCGACCAGAACCTCCGCTGCAGCGTTCTTCAGGTGCTTTAGTCTTTAACTTAGGCACGGAAAAAACGCGTCCGTAACGTTGGAGTAGGTTATGGTGATAACGAATGGATGGATGCTACGAGCGTCCCCTTTATAACGAGGCGGTGGCCTGTGCACCACTTAGCTCGAAAATAAAAAAAAAAAACATTTTTTTTTCTTTGAAAAGTTGGCCTAATGCCTTTTGTACTTCAAGTTAAAACCGTCTTCCCATAGAAAAAAAGAGAAAATTCACAGCTCAACCTTCTGTGCCTTACGGCAGACTGACCTCATTTTTCCCACTATTTATTTTTGTCCCATATCCCTACTTTTCCTCCACCAATCCTTTCTTATTTCTATCGCGTACGTGTGAACCTTTTTATTGTTGTTCCTAAAATCTAAGGCTTCATGTAGGCTACTGCCCAAACGTACACCCGGGTGGACATATCTCCACATTCAATTAAAACATGCTCCGTCATTTCCCTAGCTTCCCCAGAGCATGTACATTTTTTTCCCCTTCAAAGTGAGAGTGTCGTAGCGCCATCTTGTTCATGCAAGGCTCCTAACACCGGTTTCCTTTCTCCGTCTAAGCTTTATGCCGTCGTTTTTCTTTCTTTTCATCTTCTTTCGCTCGTGACATCGGGTGCTGTTTCCTCGGGACTGTTCCGGTGCTCGCCCCTAGTGCGACCGAGTGCACCACCTGAACTTGAGCCAGCAGTGCGACTTCGTGTACGGCAACGAGGAATGCCACTCGGACGAGCAGTACCTCGCCTACACCACCTTCGTCTACTGCGCATTCGGGTCAGGGCAGACTGTGCCGGGACTGGTCGTTCTCGTAAGTATCCTTTCTCTTTCTTTTGTTTCTTTGTCGAGATAACTTATAGCTATCTCACTTAACGTGACAGCCAATGAAAAGTCGCAACATTCGCCTATGAAATGTTCACTAAAGTTTCGTATTACACGTTGTTGAATAGTTGCACATTGAAGGGACGGTAGGCTACATTAGAGCTCGGTTTTTAGACACAGTGTTGAGGAATTTCTACCGCGCACTTTCCCGTAAACACATACACACGTGCATTACACGAACAAAACGAACATGCTATAGGCTTACAAACACACGCACACACTCACTCACACGCACACACACACTAGACTGAAACAAAGCAAGCTAAGCGACCGATATGCGCACACGCAAATGTTCATGCATATTGTTAATAAAAAAACGATGCTATGTGCGTGGCACATGAAAGTCATTTTCCAAGTAGCCCGGATAACGAACTCATAATAAACATACACTTTTCAACTCTTTGCAATATAATTAACATTGATTGAAATAAGTTCAAAAGTTTTCCATTAAGTGGGGCATTTCTGCATTTCAAGGGATCACTGGTGTATGACGTTTACATTCAGACTCGCTTAAAAAAAAAACACCAATATTTTTTGTACGCAGCGCAAATAAATGGCGAAACACGTCACTGGCTTGTGTCCCGGCCAGGAGAACGCGTTCAGCCCGAATGTCGCACTCGCATTTTTATTTTATGACAGCACCTCCAGCCATCCGTTTCCACAACGTGCAGGAGTGTCACATTCGAGTGGCAAACGAGACTGACGTCGTTGTCTCCGTTAATTGGATGTCATGATCTGGCATGGATCTTGATGCGCGGCGCACCTGACACAAAAAAAACACTGATGACGTCACTGAGTGGAATGTAGCGGCGCATCACGCACAACGGACGTTCTGACCTCAAGTACGTAAAAAAAAAAAGAAAAAAAAAAAAGAAGCGAGGGTCTGTCACACGACGGAACGGCGACCTGTAGATCGAGCTAATGCGAACAAACATTAGTGCAAAGTAAAATCACCGAGCTAGTACAGCTCAAACAGAGTGCAGTTGTAGTGAGCTCCAAGTATTTTGTATTTGCAATCTCGCGCGTAGGCGAGTTCGTGCAGTGCGTTATTCCTGCTGACGTACAGACTATTTTACGTAATAAGTATGGGCGCCGTCACCTTGGGCTGTTATACGAATGTTTTCTTGTTCCTGTATCTCGCGGCGTGAATTGATGGGGTCAGGAAACGTCAAAGGCACCCGCCAAACCGTTTTCATACGTCCACTGTAGCACATTTCGTTTAATAAAGGGGGAAAATAGACACCCACACTTGTAGCACGAAGCCACAAGGAAATCCGTACGGATTTCTCAGAAAGAAAAGCTTCTTAGTTGCCGGAAAAATTCGTCCTGGTCCGGGGTCAGGGTAATTTGCATTACAGTTCGTTAAGTTGTTCAAGATACAAAACGGCAAGTTTAACAGCCAAATATGGCGGAACCGAAACCCATCGGCGATTGAAGCCCGATACCTGGAGCGCGTGGCTGCTGCAGCAGCCACGCGCTCCAGGTATCACACTCACCACCGTGGTGGGGAGCGTGATGGTGAGGGCGAGAGCGTTCGTGACTCATGGTGACTACATTCCGTTGAGAGTCGTTCAGTATGTGGTTCTAGGCGGCGCCGGCGGGAGCGTTTAAACCCGTCGTGTAACGCGCGCCCGCCAGCTCCAGCCACCTCGCCGGCGCGGCACGTGAGCGCAGTGTTTGAAGCCATGGCCAGCAGCGCTCCGCCGAACTCCACCAAGAACCACAGACTGAAGGGTTGTCTACCGGATGTCAAGACGCTCGGAGGGTTTCACGCTTGAAGGTTGCTCCGTCCGCCATCTCCTCTCTTCGAAGACCGCTCGCCGATCGGGGCCCAGTCCGCGATCTTCTCTAACCGTCTCCCTACTTTCCTATCTATTTCGTTTAATTCCTGCTTACCCCATCCCTTGTGCACTACTGCGGAGGTATTCTACCCAGAGAGAGACAGTGCCGGGATGCACTTTTCTCGCGTCGTCAACGACGCGTTGCAGGAACTAATCGCGGAGGCCACGCTCATGATGCATTACTTCTCTTCACCGCTCTCAGAGGGCGACACCACCTCGCCGAGTAAGGGCATTGTGAGAGGAAAGCGTGAGATATGAAAGGCGCGTTTGTATAATCACCAGAGTATATAGCAGTGAATAGCGTGCCCGGCTGCTTCTGTCGTGGACCGGGAGGTCATGGGTTCGACTCCCTAGCGACGGAAGTTTTTTTCCCTTACGATCTGATAGCCTGCATTTTTTGAAGTTATTTCCGCGACGGAAATACGTCGCTGAAGTCTTGGTAGACCCCGGCATAAAACACTTTCGTGTTAAAATACCAGGAAATGAAGAGAAAAGGGCACCCCGCAACTGTCTCTCTCAGGGGAGGACACCAGCGGGCCCGCGAGGTGGCCGGCAGGCTCGGCTTGCCGGTCCCTACGTGGGACTGAGCAGAACGCGACTGGGGTCGCGCGCCCTGCGACGGTCATGTACTCACGTGACCTGGAAGGACACGCTTAATAAACGTGCCAGAGTCCTTTCTTGCTTTTTTGGCATTGGAAAAAAAAAAAGAACAAGAAAGCGCGCCCCTTAAGTGATGGGGTGTTGGCACGGCCACACTTCCGATGTAGGACCATCGAAATTTCGTTAACCTCCTTGTCATCAACGCGGTTGCTGACAAGGAGGTTGTCTAGGACTGTCTATCTAGGACTGTATTTAACTTCCTGACATCACCACGTCACCAGAAAGTGCGTGAAGTCCTCTACTAATACTAATTGCCATAACAAGAAGAATTATACAGCCTTAACTCCTGTGGGAAACTAAGTTCAAGGTATACATACACGTATAGAACGTGTCAACTATAGTATTTTTTGAGTGACTAATCAGGGGATATAGAACTGAAATAATGTTACATATTTTGTCGAAGTTACGAAGATGACACATGCTTACTGCTTACCGATAACCTTCTTCTTCTTCTTTTTTTTTTTTTCGTCTGTATCAAGGCACTGGGTCTCCTCGTCATGTTCGTGGGCCTGGGGATCACGGCTGACGATTTGTGAGTTTCTCAGCACTGCGCCATTCAGCGAGTGCTCATCCCTTCCATCTGTCTCTTTCTCTCTCTGTTTTCCTGCTCGATGCTTTCTTTGGCCATCTTGCGTGTGGACGAGGAGTGGACCGCCGCCGTAGTTCAACTTTTAGAGCATCGGGCGCGTAATCCGAAGGTTGCAGGTTCGGTCCCTGTCGGCGTCAAGTTGTCTTTTCGTCCACCTTACTTGCCTTAGCATCTGTATCACAATTGCTACAATACACTTAAAACAGCACAAGTAACGTCCCCGCTACCTTCCTTGGTTTACCTATTGGTTTTCATTAAGACTGTGTGCAAATTGTGTGGCTTTCACTGAAGCGTATAATACATTTAGCCTTTTACGAAGCAACGATGGATGAGATTGTCAAGGTAAATCAGAGGTATTTAGACAGACAGTTTCTGTATAGGAGGGCAATAGGACGATCTGAACGTGCACTCTACACGGAAGAGAAGGAAATGGCACGGTGACTCTACTAGAACACTCGCCATTTTAGATTTGATACGTTAACTAACCCAGAACCTCGCGTTAAAGTTGGTTTAGGAGCCCGCGGGACCAAGTCAACAATGAAACGGAGACACCAGCCAACACATCTCTCAGAGTCCAGCTGTTGCTTCGAGGCGTCAAAGCTCGTCGATAAATTGTCAGGCACCGCGTATCGTCCGTTGCTCCGTGCAGTGTCTCTGAACAAGTCATTGTCTTTCGCGTAATGTTCGGAATTCGCCTAGCCTATAGCGCAGAGTCGCGTGTTGCTGCGTGTTACGAAGTTATTGATGAGACCTGACACGCCTTTCCGATGAGCCCTCACAAGCCACGTATATGACTACTTTCTTTAAGTGGCGGATCCAGAGCGGGGGGGGAGGGGGGGGAGGCGATCGCCCCTCCAAAGCCTGTGTCAGAATCCCCCCCCCCCCCCCTTCAGTGCTTGCCGTCCACATCCTATCACCAATTAGGAAAAATGAATGGGACCACGGTGAGCACACATTAGCAGTATTTATGCCATGATGGGGTTTTTGTGCTAGTAAAAACAAAAGAGTCATGACCCCGCCCCCCCTCTCCGGTGTTACTTCAAGCGACCGCCCCCCCCTAAAATGACTGGCTGGATCCGCCCCTGGACAGGGCAACTCTCTTTTGGATCCCACGACTCTCCGACGAGGGTATAATGGTCTAAGGCTATAAGAGTCCACGTCTCTCTTTAAGAAGAGTCATATACGGGGCAAATCAGGAGTCACGAAAAGAGCCAAATGATTCTTTTTTTTTTTTTTTTTTTTTTTTTTTTTTTTTTTTTTTTTTTTTTAGAATGTAGTGTGAAGCTTAAATGGGCTGGGGCAAAGTTCAAGAAAAGGAAGTTAAAAAAAAAAAAATCGGAGTGGGAGCTGTCGCTACGTAATACCGGCGACAGCGAAGCCACGCTTTGCCCCTAGTTTGTCGCAGAATCAGGCTCTTTTTTGGTGGTGTGGTGCCTGCATAAATATAAAGTGGTTTTGCTAGGTTAACGCAAATGCTAGGTTAATTATAAAATAAATGAAAGAGCTTTGTTGCCGACAAAAGCAGCGTATGGAGATGAGTATTGATGACTTGACCCCAATAAAATTTGCCAAGAAGTTGAGGCTTATTAAGGAAAGCAGTAACACAAAGACGCATGTTGAGCCTGAAAATTTCGCCATATTACATTTGTTGGGTGACGAAAGAAAACGACCCCTTTTTTTCGCTGAACGCTAACGTTTTATCATGCCCCTACTAACATAGGGGGCTGCAGCCGCCATCTTTCGGGGTTTTGGGAGAAGGGGGGGGAGAGGGGCTTTACTTTTGAGGCATAATTTTCACTTCAGTATTCTTTTTAACCTCCATAGTTGAACCCTGCTTGTTCTTTTACTTGTTTAGTTTCGCGCAGTAATTATACCTTTTTTGTCCCAAGGAATGGCTAAGTTTGTCGAATAAATATTGCGAGCAGCTTCTGTCGCCGCTTCTAAGCGTGCTTGCTATTTTATAACTGGAATAACAAGTCACGCTCGATAACAAGCAACATAAAACTATGTGGTACTTTCAAGGATGGCCGTCACATTTTTCTGTACTAGTTATGAAAGATATCCATGGGATTCGCCGAGCATAAAAAAGAACCATCTTATCTCATAATATAATTATCGGTCTTTCAGATCCGCGAGAACACATTTCTATGATTGCGAGTTGGGCCTACCTTGATATGATCCTTATAGTTGCAGACACGTAAAAACCAACGCCAACACTTATTGTAGAATAAAATGAAAGGCATGTCACAGGCGTTGACCTTTCATATTCTTGTGGCATTATCACGCGCTTCCCGTCTCATCATTCAAGTTAACAATGGCTCCGTTACAATGCCATCAGCCTCTCCCGGTGTCATTCAGGAGTATCTGTGTGATTAAGAAATAGTACGGAGCAAGCGCAACTCTGAAAGGGCGAGCGAACAAGATAAAAGAGAGAAAGACGAAGTGAAGATATCAAAGAGCCACCCCCGTTTCCTGTCTGTGATCTTCTCCTGTGCTTGTCCATCTTTCGAAAATGGACGACTTGAGCTCCTCACAGCGTTAGATCAGCTAAACTGATGAAAAGTTACTAGCGTCGAAAGTTGAGCGAGAGGTCGAAATTTAGTTGTGGCGTTGGAGTTGGGCACCAGTCTTCAACAAACACGTAGCCGCGAGAATCTTCCGAGACGGTGACGTAACAACGGTGTTCCACGCGCGTTTGATTATTCAAAAGCGGCCCTAGCTCGCTTCGCACTTTTCTTCACTAAGCTCCATTCATCGGGTTCGTCCCTACTCTTGCAAGAGTGCCCTTCCTCGCGCGGCGAGGAGGAAGAGCGGCGAGCGTGCGTTCCTGCGAGCAGATAAACGAGCTCTTTTTGTGGATGACATGACCTGACGTGAATGGTGACGTCACGGACAACGCTGGGGATACCGAGAGGCCCGGAGAGGACAAGGGATTGTTTCTTGGAATTTGTGGAGCGCTCGCGGCCCGTAACGATGTCGCGCTTGGCATTGTTGATCGTGACAGTATTCTGAACTCGACGCGCCCGTTTACTTGAAATGCTAAAATTATTATCGGAAGTGGTTTAGGGGCCCTTTAACAAACTGCGCAGTAGGACAGTTAACGAAGGACACGTCTGTGTATTAATTCTTTCTTTGTGTCCTGTCCTGCTGCGCAGTTTTTTAGTAGATGAAAAAAGTTAGTGATGTACATTTCACGAACGCTGGCGACGCGCAAGTCAAATTGGTGCTATCCCCTCTCTTTTCCATTGCAGGGTAGCTAATCGGAGTCAGCCCTGCTGAACATTCCTGGCCTTTCTTTTATACTTCTCTATTTCCCCCTCATTTTCGTTCTTTTGCTCGTTCTAATTGCGCCGTAGTTCTACAAAACGCAATGCGACACTGCCTCGCTGCCACCATTGTGAAATTAAGTGATTCTTTTCTTTTCCTATTCGCAGTTTGACGCCGTCTCTCATCGTCATATCGGACTCCTTGCACCTGTCGCAAAATATTGCCGTATCCTTTTTTTTTCTTGTTTATTTCGAATCCATCTAATATTGTTGTATCTGAGGGGCTTTTGACTTATCCCCTATACGGGTCGTTTCTTGCGACACATGGCAGGCAGCAGCGTAGCCAGAAATTTTCATCGGGGGGGGGGGTTCAACCGTACTTTATGTGTATTAGTGTGTGTATTTGTATGTGTGCGTGTATACATACACATGCAAAATATAAAATATTCAAGGGTGGTGGTTGACCCCCCACTGGCTGCGCCAGTGATTGCAGGGTACAAATGCAGTACAAGTGTTTCAGTGCGTGTAGTCTTTGTCGAAATAAACAGAGCCACGTTAGGATGGAAAAAACAGGGTGTGTTGGTTTAGAATGCTCTGAGGTGAAAAGTAGCGCATACGACGACACACATAAGAGATACGCCTATAAGTGTGTGCGTGGATGTTATATGTGTGGTTGCCTACGCGTCCTTCAGCTCGGAACAAACGAAGCCTCGTGTAGAGTGCACGTGAGTGAGTGAGTGAGTGAGTGAGTGAGTGAGTGAGTGAGTGAGTGAGTGAGTGAGTGAGTGAGTGAGTGAGTGAGTGAGTGAGTGAGTGAGTGAGTGAGTGGGTGAGTGAGTGAGTGAGTGAATAAAGGTTTATTCGGTCCAGCAAAACATGATAAAATGCGCACCCGGCTAACCCCACGACGGGACCGACAGGTCTAGCCTGACGGCCTGATCACTAAGGAAGAGTGGGACGCGCTTTTGCGTAGTCCCGTCTATGAAGACCGAATCCTGGCCGTCCAGCGTGCACGTGACTGTGGTCTGCGGATGTCGACAACAAAAGACCAGGTGGAATGCATTCCAATGTCCCGACTACAGCATTGACTAACCAGTTCTAACCAGTTCTAACCAGTTCTGGTCCAGTGCTTGCCTGTTTCCCGAGGCATGCGAGTAAACATAACAGCTGATTTCGGTCCGGGATATTAATTGGCCTCCCTTTACAGAGTGTAGGTGGAATCCTGGATCCTGTGTCCACGGTTGGTCTATCCTTCCAAGGATAGACCAACCGTGGCAGCTTAGCGGCCGAGGTGTAGCGCTGCCAAACTCGAGGATGCTGGTTTGATTTTCGGCCACGGCGGTCGGATTTCGATGTGTGCGAAAGGCAAGAACTTCACCCGTGTAGTAATTCGATCTAGGTGCGCGTTCGAGAAGCCTAGCTGGTCAAACTTAGCCCTGAGTCCACCCCATTACGGAGTCCCCCCTTTAGGGCTTGCCTCATAATGATATCGTAATTTCGGCGCGTGACGCGCATGAATTCAATAATTCTTCATACCCGAAAAGCAAAACGATTCTCTTTTAAACTAAGTGTCTAGAAATGAATCGAATTAGTTTCGTTGGCCTCCTAAATGAACCCTCCTCCCCTCCAGAAAGAGAGAGAGTAAGATAAATCATGGTTCGTCTGGGGAGGCTTACAAAGCTCAGGTTTATTTCCCCTTCTTTCTGTGTTTGCTTTCTTTTTCTAGCTTCATCTGCCGCACAGCCTTGCTCCGTTGACATTCGAGAGAGAGTGAGAGAGATTAAGATAAATCGTGCGCCGTTTTGCTTCATTTTCTAAATTTTGAACTCTTCCTCTTTCTTTTTTTTGCACAGCTTCCAAACTGAACTGCATGGGCTCCTTCGCGCTGCGTTGTAGCTATGATACCGGACAGTTTTAGAATAGCGCACTCAGAGATAGCGTTCCTTTGGTACGACACGCTATTTTCGTCACTTAACCTGGGTACCACAGAAGATAGCGTACTACGCATGCAGAGTGTTGAGAAGCGCTAATGCGAAGCTTTGCGTACCCTATCCTGAAAACTGTCTGCTGTTTTTTCGCACACAATCAGATAGTCTACAGTGACCCTAGATTCATTTTGTTTGCAAAACATGGTCGTCTGCGATGTCATCAAAATTGTTGGGACGCGGTTGTGCAGGGCTCCGAAAAACTTCGATCGCCTGGTTTTCTTTCACGTGCGCCTCAATCTAAGAACACGGACCTCCAGCATTCTCGCCTCCATCGAAAATGCGGCCGCCGCGGCCGGGATTCGATCCCGCGACCTGTCTGTAGCGACGTTAGTACTGCATGCACTTATTTGTCAGCGACGTCACGGCCGTCGTTTCACTGTGCTCCCCGTCCGCAATTGTCACCTCCCGGTGTGACCCTTGACTTTGGCTTCACGGCCCCAAGGGCGTGACCTTCTTGGCGTTCGGCAATGGGGCTCCGGATATCTTGTCATCTCTGGCGGGCATCCAACAGGCAAGGCCCGAGCTCGTCATCGGCGAACTGTTCGGTAAGCACGCTTTTCCCAATGCACGCAATGTATTTACCGTTTTGTAGTTCCTTCTGGGGCGAATGAACATACTCGTCTGAGGGGATGCCTCAGACTTCTAATAATTCAATACAATGATTACAAGATGAAGTGTTTTACTCGCTACAACTAATATGAGCACCGCCCACAGCCCATAGGTTGGCAAAATATGAGGAGCTCACTGAGACTCACTCAAGAAGTATATTTTGCGCTTTGTGCTCACTCGGACTCGAACTCACCAAAATATGCCTCAACCGGGCTCACTCGGACTCAAACTCACTAAAATTTTGCTCAACTGTACTCAGTCAAACTCAAACTCGCCAAGATATTACCCACCGGACTCACTCAGACTTACGGCTCGATCTGAGTCTGGTGAGTCTGAGTGAGTTGTCTCATGAGTGACTTTTCCGACTTATGCCACAGCCATTACATTGATGTGGCCGGAGATGATAGAGTTTGCATAAATACTTCATCCAATAGCGCTTACCCATTTTTTGTGACGACAAGCATTCTCGAGTGTTTCATATATTTCCGACTTTCCCATACAGACACACACAAGTTTGTGTCGCTGGTTTCAGGTTTCCGGGACTGTGCGTTCACTGTCCCGTTTAGCTGTTCTGCCAAAAGGTCCATGTACCAACTAGCCCATCTAAGAACCCTAGAAATCTACATTTATGCTTCACTTTGGATAAGTTGAAGCGATATGGAAAAAAGAGGTTACGATCGGTAGACGATGGGAAAATCTTGGTATATTTATTAAAAAATACCTTACAGGCCCGAAGGCATTGAGTAAGGGGGGTTACAGTGAAATTGGAAGCGAACTCATGAGGAACAACGTTACAGTGCAGGTTAATAACAACAACAACAGCAAAATACAATTCAACAAAATTAACAATGCATTAAGTAATCATCGTAATTCCAACAGTACATAAAAACGGCAGATTACAGCACATTAATGAAAAAAAGAAGCAAGCACTTCGCAAGAATAAAAAGAACGACGCTAGATTAAGAAAATGTATTTCAAGTTTGTGCCGAAACGAGTTAGGGTTACTATCAAAGCCGATATCATCGGGATGATCATTAAAAAATGCAGATGGCTTGCGGTAGGTGCTGATGTGTTAAACGAGTTTGCGTTACCAGTAATGCGTGTGAGGCTGAGGTGATTATGTAACCTGCGTGACGTGCATTAGTTCGCTGCTTGAATTCGTTGTGAGTGGTGTAGTGGATAGAACGTGGTGCCAGGAGTGGTGTCATTCTTATGCTCAAGACGCTTCGTTTCGGTGTGTGCGACGCTTTTCGCAGTGCCTCATTCATTTTACCGTCGCAGGTGCGGGCATCTTCGTGACGTGCGTGGTGGCCGGGTCGGTGTACCTGACGCAAGACTTCAACGTCATGGAGAGGCCGTTCCTCCGCGACGTCATCTTCTACATCAGCGCCACCTTCTGGGCGTTCTACCTCTTCTACACGCAGCAAATCACCATCGCCCACTCTATCGGTAAGCGTGTATCGACATCCCCTCTACACTGTGTCTCTCTCTCTTTTACAAACAAGCATCAGCCTGTTTCCAGGACCGTATTCCTTGCAAAAAACGGTCGAAGTTGCGCACGCATATCGCCAGAAGACGTGCACGGAACGGTTGGCATTGCGCCCGAACACGACCGCGTTGATTAGAGCGTACCGGGAACCTAGCCTTAACAAACATTTATTTAGGCAATTTGATAGCAATCCTATTGGTAAGTGACGAAAAGGCAGATATATGCCTGTTAAAGGCACCGGCTATCACCGAGAACTTACCTGCATGCCATAAGGTGAAACGCTCACTGCAAATCAGTGATCACACACGAAAATCCAGTCATGAATGAACAAAAAGACTTGAAGACTCATTGTGACGACATTGTGCAAACATACACGATATATGATGGATCGTGGTAATAACACCAAGTGGATGGCATGATCATAAGAGAAACACACTGGACCGAGTTAACAGAACATAGCTCATGGGTTGGGCTGGCTTTTTGTGAGAAAATAAGGGGGGGGAAGGGATGGCTTTGCAGAGGATTTGTTTGCCAAGGCTAGCTGCTGGACCACCTCCCTAATTTTTCCTTCCAGCGTGACGGCAACGCACTGGGTCGCTTCAATTAGCCGTCCCTGACAGTCGCAGACCCCCAGTGGGATCGATCTCTCGCCTAGTTTTTATTGGTTCCATGTCTGCCCGCTAGACGCAAGCCAGACTTCGCGAAAAAAGAAAACAAAAAGAAAACAAAAACACATTCACCGAAAGGCGCATGCGCGTGGTCTATATGAATCCCTATTTGTTCTATACCTCTACAGATGCTCTGGTAGCTCATTGCCCTAATTTTGGTCTCTCTCTCTCTGGTAGCTGATCATTTTCTTTGCACAATTACTCGCGAAACACGTAGTGCGAAAAAGAAACAAGCAAAATATCTCCGCCTAACCGGAGCACAATTCAATTATTAAAACAATGTGCCGCTTTTCTCGGGTGTTTCTGTATTGGTGGGCCGCCGGCCGCGGTGGTGTACGGTGGTTACGGTGCTCGGTTTCTGACCCGAAAGTCGCGGGTTCGATCTTTGTTTTCTGTGAGCGAAAAATCGATGTTTTCTGTGAGCGAAAATTCGAGAGAGATGCAAACAAATAAATAATAAAAATCTCCGAACCCAGGCTTACTGCGTGGCAAGCAGGTGTTGTAGCTCTGAGTCACGCCAGTGCTTGATACTGTTTCGCATTTAATGCAGTGCGTATTTTCGTATTTCATGTACGAATTTCATGCAGTGATAGGTGTCTCGTTAACGCATGTATTATTGCATCGAAGAAGCGTGGAATTGTACCAGGTGTCAAGACACGTAAATTGCGCTGCGAGTGGGCGGTTCAAAGTTCCACCATTTACAGAGCGCTCGGAAATAATTAAAGATCATTATCAGCAACAGCACCAACAAAGTGTGCAGCTGCGCAAGCGCGCGTGTTGCCTTACGGGCGCAAAGTGGCTACTTCGCCAAATCGCTAAAGCAAGAATTACGGCGATGTGGGCACCTCTAAACTGTGGATGCACTCGGCATTCTAGCAGTGTTTTAAACAGCCAAGGTTACGGGCACAAACGTTTCTTTCCTTGCGGCACGCTTGAAGTGTCTACCGAGAATCGAAGCGAGGCTAGTAATTGAGAAGGCGATGCCAACGGGGCCCGACTATGTTATCGCGTTCTACATTTGAAGGCGAAGCTCAAGCGTCCTCCGAGTTTTTTTTATTACTATATTGCCACAAGCATTGGATAATATTGCGCTATACCACTGTGTGTATGTGAAAAAAAAAAACGTATCTATATGGCCGTCCGTTCAGAGTCGTTACAGACCATCATGCCCTCTGTTGGCTGGCCAACCTCAAGGACCCTTCAGGGCGTCTCGTTAGGTGGAGCTTGCGCCTCCAAGAGTTTGACGTAACAATCGTCCACAAGTCTGGCCGGAGGCACACAGATGCCGATTGCCTTTCGCGCGCTCCACTTGCGACGACATCTAGCGATGACGATACCAACGGCCGTTTTCCTTGCGCTGTCAGTGAATCTGACTTGTCCCAACAACAGCAGAACGATTGCGGACTTCGACAACTTATTGAATACCTTGAAGGCAGCAGCTCGAGCCCTCCGCGGGCATTCGCGCGCTCAGGGACATTCTGTCTCCGTAACAACATCCTCTGCAAAAAGAACTTCAAACCTTATGCGACTGGACACCTGCTCGTCGTCCCATCAGCGCTGCGTGCTGGCATTTTATCTGCCTGCCACGATGAGCCTTCGTCCGGCCACTTGGGATTCGCGCGCACCCTTGCCCGGATTCGTCAACACTACGACTGGCCAAAGCTCACCCAGGGTGTCAAGCACTATGTAGAAACGTGTAACGATTGCCAGCGCCGTAAAGCCCCGCCTATGCGTCCAGCTGGTTTTCTGAAGCCTGTTGCTCCGCCATCACAACCGTTTGAACAAATCGGCATGGACTTGCTCGGGCCTTTCCCGAAATACCGTGACGGCAACCGCTGGATCGTAGTCGCTGCTGGCTATATGACGAGACGCTGGGAAACAAAAGCCCTACAACGAGGCAACGCCAGTGACGTTGCATACTTCTTCACGAACATCGTCCTCCACCACGGAGCGCCAGCAGTGGTCATCACTGACCGCGGAACAGCTTTTACAGCCCAAATGATGCAAGACGTCATGAGGCTTAGTGGAACAGCCCATCGCAAAGCTACCGCATACCATCCACAAACCAATGGTCTTACGAAAAGATTAAACAAGACGCTCGCTGGCATGCTATCTATGTAGTACGCTGACCCAGACCACAAAAACTGGGATGAGATTCTGCCATACGTTACGTTCGCCTATAATACTACGGTACAAGAGACTACAGGATTCACCCTTTTCCGTTTGCTTCACGGCCGAGAAGCAATTACGATGCTGGATGTGATGCTCTTGCCCTTAGAGGCGTGAGATTCCCACCGATGCGAACAACTTTATCCGGCTCGCAGACGCAGCTCGCAAGCTTGCACTCGAGCGAATCCAAACCCAGCAACGCATCGACTCACAGAGATACAATTCTCATCATCGAGAGGTTATTTACCAACCCGGTGACCTAGTGTGGCTCTGGATTCCCGTTCGCCAAATGGGCCGCTCGGAAGAGCTACTCCATCGCTACTTCGGCCCTTAAGGAGTCTTACGTCGCCTCAACGACGTCAACTACGAAGTCCTGCTTGAAGGCACGGCTCGGCGAGCCCGTACTATAGATCAGCTAGACATTGTTCATGTATCTAGGATAAAGCCGCACTACCCCCGTTGACTATTCGTCCAGTTTGCTTGGATGGTCTTTCGAACACCTCGACACTGTTGCAACATGTGTGTGTGTGTGTGTGTGTGTGTGTGTGTGTGTGTGTGTGTGTGTGTGTGTGTGTGTGTGTGTGTGTGTGTGTGTGTGTGTGTGTGTGTGTGTGTGTGTGTGTGTGTGCGTGTGTGTGTGCGCGTGTGTGCGTGCGTGTGTGCGCGCGCGCGATTAGTTTCTGTTGTCATCACTTCTAAGCACTGGGACAATGTTTTTTATATTATGGTTTCGTGCGCCAAGTTGTTCGGTCTCTCGTAAGTAAAGTGCACTTCAGCACCGCTTTATCTTCGGAATCTGGCCACTCTTGTGAGCGTGACAATACGACAGATGTTGCAGTAACACTTCGATCTGGGCGAGTGGGTTCATAGCAATAGGAAGGCACAGCGCGATTGAGACAATGGACGAAGAACACATCGTTCGTCTGTGTTGCGTGTTCTTCGTCCATTGTCTCAGTCACGCTGTTGCTTCCTATTAATAGGACCGATCCCGTGAGAACTAACCACGATACGCTATAGGGGTGACACTACTGCCGATCCCGTGACCAGTAAGATACTCAATCACCGCGGCATCAACAGCCACTGGATATTAGCGATCTGCCCGAATGTCTTTTTAGATGCGAAGCAGCTCTTTGACTAGCCTGTGTAACGCTGTCCCTCCGTGCGTCCGTACGAACGCGCCGCAACGCGCTCCCCTCGCCGCAGGTGTTGGAGCGGTGCCAAGTAGGTCACGCCGCAGCTGCGCGTTGACGTCACGCTCCCCTCGCAGTGCGCGCTGACGTCACTCTCTCCCTCGCCTGCCGCGCGCTCGCCGCAGCGCCCGCAGCTGCCGCCTGACGCGCAACGACAAGACCTACGCCAGCCATCGCTTCAAACGAATCTTCCAGCGCTCACCGCAGCACCCGAGTTAGCGCCGTTCAACCCGTGACGCCACCCGTGCGCAACGCTGCTGCTTCGCATCCCATCAGGGTTCCCTTTGGGAAGATGGCGTAAATTTTTTCTTCTTGGACGCGTAAAGCAGGCCGGGTAATCGACAGAATTGCGGGAGTCCTCTTCAATTCCCCGTTGTATCGACGCCAGCGGTGATACGCCAAGTATTCGTTGCTTAAGCGTATGCCCGCAGAGGTGACCGCAATCACAATGGTTTACATTATGCATTGTATTGGTCCGAGCTGGGTCGGGCTATCTTCATTTATGATCGACGAAAAGATGTCCTGCTTATCGCGGGAACAGCTTTCACTTATTACATTTTCGTCGTGCCGATAACGAAAATTATCTCAGTCGCACCCAAAGCTTCGTATTGTGGAATTCGGTCGGTTGTTTTAATCTGGGCAGGCGAATGAGCCATGGCCCTTCGCGACTCCCGTGCAACATGCAGTATAGTTATTTCAATGCAATCGACCGAGTAAAAGACAGAAGAACAAGACAAAGAAGATGGATTTCGCGTTCGAGTCGTCTAGGCACTTTTTATGCATGTTCAACACGCGCATATGCGCAACCACAGGACTTGGCGCTATTATTAAAATGTCCAATCATATTGTAACCAGCCGCTGGCACGAATAACTGGCTGCTATGCCTAACCGCTTACCCGCGGCCATATTACTGTTTTTCCTTATACGTGATGACGTGAACCACTGAATGCATGCAATTAGCAAAACGTTTATTACGCGTCCGCGTTCGACAATGTCCACAAGATGTCGTTAGGAACACTCTACCGCCTCCACGGTAACCACGTATTTCGTAAAAAGTTACACTTATCCGCAAAGGATTGAATTATCTGTATTATCACGGATCGATTCCGAAGGTACGCATGTGGTGCCTCAATATTTAATTAAATCGTCCCACCTATAAAGCGTATGTCGACGATTATCTGCGTAATGAACTACACTGTCATTCGGTATTGTCCGCAGCTCGCGGTGCCTACACAACGAAGATTCCAAAGCACTCAAAAAGCGGCGCCTTGCTATCATCTCGCAGGTGGCGTCCGTATATATATATATATATATATATATATATATATATATATATATATATATATATATATATATATATATATATATATATATATATATATATATATATATATTTTTTTTTTCGATTGCGTGGGCGTGCAATGTTGTAACTGATAATTGCGCATAATAGCCCGTGCTCGTGAGACAATCATTAGAAGCACAGGAAATCCCTCTCTTTCTGGCCTGATAAAAAAGCCGGCAGATCCCACGCACTGTGGGAATCGATGTAATGCGAAGCAGCCAGGAAGGAGCAAATCATGCTTTACATAATTTGCATGTCATATTTTACATGTTAGGACCTGTCATTTATGTTCGTCATACAGTCACGTCGCGCAATACCAATTTTGGTGAGTATCAAGCTAGCGAACTGGACGCAAGTGCACCATGAGCATGACATGTAAATGGCGTTGTAGATGACATGCATGCCAAGATTTTCATGTTACCACCTGCCATTTATGTTCGTTATACAGTCATGTCACTCAATACCAAATTTGGTGTATATCAAGCTAACGCAACGGCCGCGAGTGGGCCATCAGCGTGGAATACAAGTCATGTCGCTCATGACATGTCATGATTTCCATATTACCACTTGTCATTTGTGTTCGTCATACAGTCATGTCACTCAATACCAAATTTGGTGTATATCAAGCTAACGAAACGGCCACGAGCGCGCCATGATCGTGACATGCAAGTCATGTCGCACATGACATGTCATGATTTCCATATTACCACTTGTCATTTATGTTCACCATACAGTCATGTCACTCAATGCCAAATTTGGTGTATATCAAGCGAACGAAACGGCCACGAGCGCGCCATGAGCGTGGCATGTGAATCATACTTTTCATGACAAGTTAGTCATGATTTTCGTGATATGACCAGCCATTTATGTACAGTCATGTTATGCCATACCAAATTTGGTATAAGTCCCATTAACGATACGGCCAGTAGATCACAAAGTCGTAGGCGGCTAGATAGATAGATAGCTAGATACGCTCAAAGTCGCCGAAGTTCGCTAAGAAATGCTTCGCATTTAAAAAGAGAGAAACCTACACGGGTTTTTGTGAATGCCTGTGTAAATGGGCTTTGTTATGTGGCTTCGTGCAACCAAAGCAGATTAATGATAGTTTTTCTCTTTCAAGAACCTTCATCCTCCATTGCCGGCTCCCCCGAAATCAACGCACAATGGCAACGCGAAATATAAAGGAAGGACACATACAAACAGGATTAAACGCGATTGTGGTGTTTCCTCTCATACTGCTCACGAATGTACTCTAACTGTAAAGAAAAAAAATTATAATTAGAGTACAGTAAAAGCTGTACTCTAACTATAAGTGAGTTGAAAATGCAATTTGCAATTTCACCACATATCTGCTTGAAGCCAGCAAGACGAACGGTTAATTAAATTAAAATGCTCCTCGCTCATATGACCGTAATGGCCGAAAAGCAATCTGATTAAATCCCCCGTAAAGACACTAGCGCCAGATTTCCTCCTAGTGACTTTTGTTTAGAGACCGCATGCTATACCAACCTCTTCAACGATTTCGGTGTCTCTGCGGGTATTGTCGGAGATAAGCGAGGTTCGGGGGATCGCGCACAACGTTTGCAAGTCCTATGTATAGCCGTACGCACAACATATAACCCGGCGCTTATCACTCGTATCAGTCAACCACAGCTGTGCGGCATTACGCCGCTGCTGCGCACAAGGTCGCGTGCTCGAGTCTCGGCTGTGGCTTTCACCTGTTTTGTGTGCGTGCGTGCGTGTGTGCGTGCGCTTGTGCGTGTGTGTGTGTGTGCGTGTGTGTGTGTGTGTGTGTGTGTGTGTGCGCGCGTGCGTGCGTGCGTGCGTGCGTGTGTGTTAGGGGGGGTGAATATACTAGAACACCTAGTTGACGATGGAGGAAGGAAAGCTAAGGAGAGGCCCTCTATCCGAGCTGCAGTGAACGAAAAGTGTGGCGGAAGTCACGTGCTTTTGCAGGGGACTTGTGGGATACCTTGGGCACGCCGTCGTCTCGTGTCGTCTGCATCACCACCCATACGACCGCGTTGTTGAGAGAGTCGTTTGGAGTTCCGAACGCGCATTTTTGTGCAGCTGTTGCACTTCAAAGATGATGCAGTGTGTTGGAAGCCTACAGTGAGCGTTGGTATTCACGGTTGCGAGTTTAATTGATATTGCTTGCGGTCGAAAGCGGTTGTTTCGAAGCCCGCGACCTCTCCTCCGAAAACGGTTAGCGCCGCACCTTCGCTGTTTTCCTTCGGCACTGTGCTATTGCGTGCTTCAGCGATGGAAGGCTAGAATTCCAAGACGAGAACGGCCGCGCCTACGGCTCTTAATGCGATAGGCGGTGGTGACCCGTTCCCGTGTACGACGGTCACAGCTTCGGGAAGCAGGGGCCCAATGTGCTCACCGAAGCTTCCAGAGTCAAGAATTACAGACGTGCCTGACCCAATAGTGTTCGACACAGTAAGGCGATTTATTGTTTGAATAATCGCATCCTGTTTACGTTTTACGATATGGTCGCAGTCGGCCTGACCCGCGCTGCTGCGAATGATGCTCGTGCGAACGTATCGTTACACACACGGGCAAACAATGATTCGGAGGCGCTTCGTCTTGTCAAATATAAATAGCACGACCAAATAAGATTTCACTGTTACATTGTGTTCCGTACCCCGAACTTACCGTAGCTGCAGAAAAAAACGGCCTGTCCGTGGCGATTATCCGGCCGAGTCGCACCGTTGCTGTCTTGCATTCAGCGGATTAAACACAAAGTGCAAAGCTGCAAGTTTATTGTAGATGCACAATATGGGCCGTAACGAGGCTGCGAGTGGCACCCAGGCACTCTACAAGCGAGTATCGCAGCACGTTCGCTCTTAATCGGCACAAAAGTTTCGCTTAATTTTCCAGCTCGTCTATCCGCTCGCGCGGCTCGCCTCCCTCTCGCCGGCGCCAGATGCGCATGCGCGAGCACGCCGAAGCGTGCCCAACCTTGCGAGGAGGAGACCTGTACCCTCCCCCCACTTCCGGCTTCACAAAATGTGACGTACGGCCTCTCCTCAGTCTTCCTTCCTCCATGTAGTTTACCAAACTTACCGGTCTACCATTCAGTTAAGACAATCATAAAAAAACTCCCATGGCCCATTATGCATTTGCTTAAGGTGACTAAAACTCGAAAGCCATCTTTTTCTTTTCAGTCAATTGTACTGATCCCCCCTCCCCACTGAAAGCTTCCCCTGACGTGGTATCGCAGTGCTTCCGGGTTACGCCCACCTTTGCGCAAGCGAACACGTCTCGTGATGACGTCATAGACACGTTAAGTGACGTTGTAGTGACATCACACCGTGATGATGATTTTTTTGCATCCCCGTGTTGACACCGACTCCGCCTATACGGTCACCTTTCGCGTTTGATGATGCATCTAAGTCTTACGCCTTAATATTCAGCCATATGCACTCATCACACCGAGGGTGTAGTAGTAATAATAATAATAATATCTGGGGTTTTACGTCCCAAAACCACGATATGATTATGAGAGACGCCGTAGTGGAGGGGCTCCGGAAATTTCGACCGCCTGGTGTTCTTTAACGTGCACTGACATCGCACAGTACACTGGGCCTCTACCATTTCGCCTCCACCGAAATGCGGCCGCCGCGGCAGGGATCGAACCCGCGACCTTCGGGTCAGCAGCCGGGCACCTTAGCCACTGATCCACCGTGACGGGCCCGAGGGTGTAGTGAACCTCGTGTAGTCGGCCCTACAAACGTTTCTTTTGTACGCGTGTAGAGTTTTCCACCATGCCTATAACGAACAAACCTACGCAGCGACGATTCTATGAATTATCGTTTCCTAGTATTCGTATCACATGTGGAGGAGAGAGAGAGAGAGAGAAGCTGCCGATTTTTAGATTTCCTGTGGCGTGATCTAACAAGTTTAATTTTTTTTTAAATTATGCGTTGTGTTCCTTGGTCCCTTCCATCAACATTGTGACGAAAAATATGATGCGATTCCTCAGGACAGTGCAGTGACTTGAAAACCTCGCTTGAACTACCGTATTTTCTGGCGCACTTCCAGCATTCGTTAGCACTGTCTTATGTTGGATAAATATAAATAAGGGCTTATGTCGACTAGTATTGGCTATATGATAGATATAATGCTGCCAGATTCTAGCTAAAGGATTTATAATGCGGGCTTTAGTGTTAATATATTAATTTATATTTTTATGTGTTTATTTTTTCTAAAAATGTATATCTTTAATCATGTTTGTTAGTCTATGCTTGTCTTCCAGTAGTAATGCTTACTATAATATGTTGTACAACTTGTTCAATTTCATTCACTATTCTCCGTTTTTGCCCCTCGGTCTTCGGACTGCAGAGTTTAAAAAAAAAGTTTAACGATAGTCGACGCTTGCTAAATGGTGGTAAATGTTGGCTAATATTAACAAATGTTGGCGATTCGCTGATCCATCAATATTGTGCTCAGTTCAATATCACTGCAATGATTCAATGGCCTGCCGAGATTGTTCTTTATAGAAAACATATTCCGTACGCTCCTGCACGCGCGGCCGCATCCACATTGGAGCCCATCTCTTTGAGTTCAAGGCTACGAGATGTCTGAAATAGTGTTTTGTTCACTTTCTGTCTCAAAGGAACATCTGGCGAGTGCGTTCCTCCCCCATTGTTTGTAGCACAATGCAAAGCCAACGATGTGCGTCGTGGAGCACACGCCAGCGGTCCCTCGCGTGCGTGTTCCAGATAGCCGACGCTATTTGCATGGATTATTCCATACCGCACTCGATGGCTTTTTAATGCGTAGCATTATCTGCCTATAATACTCTGGAGATGTATGAAGTCATAAGGACCGGATTTTTTCTTTCTTGTCGTGCTTCCTGTTTAGCACGACGCAAAACACTCAGCGCCATCTATGCATCGGGTTTTTATATGGCCCCCATAGGCGTGCGCACAAGGGGGGGGGGGGGGGAGTATGCCCCACTTTTCCTAATACTTCGTCTATATGCACTGTGTTCTGATCGTAAGGGTCTCAGTGAGAGGTGGTTGGGAGTCAATGGAGGGGAAGGGGTCAAACTTCGCCTACACGCTTTCTCACCCCCTCCCTAATGGAAAACACTGAACACGCCTTTGGTGGCCCCTATCTGAACCACCTCTGCAGGTGTGCTTGTTGAAGACTGTTCGTTACGCAGTAAACTGACAAACGGTACTTGAATACGTCAGAGTTAAAAATATATGGGATGAAGACCACAGTTCCATTTAATAAAGGAAGCCTCTGTGTGCTTCCTCTCTCTGATTTATAATTTGGTGCTCTTGCTTGTCCATTCTCTCGTCAGTAAAGTGCATCCCCGCTTCGCACTGTCTCCACGTTCGGCCCAATCTGGCTGGCGCGGCCACCCTTCCGACAGTGTCACAGAAGAGTTGGTCAACCCCCGAGTCCGTATAACGCACGTCATCATGGCGCTCACGTGCGTGTAGCACCTAGCTTGTTCTGCCTGCGTAATAGCGATGGTTGAAAGGTTTTTGCACTGTGGGACGACTACGGCTGGGTGGCTACACCACCCTGTTCAGTACACAGGATGTCCCACATCCAAAAAAGGCCACAGAGCGGAAAAGATAGGGACAAAGTAAGACGAAATGACCTGTCGTCTTCCTTTGTCCCTATCTTTTCAGCTTTATGGCCTCTTTGAATGCACCGAACCAATTAGCCTAAGAAGTATGTACACTCGGAATGTCCCAGATCCACCTGTATAGACACCAGCACCAGATTTCCCCGTAGACACTTTTACCGGTGACTGCATGCTACGAAGTTCCTCATTGACGGCTACATTCTCCATTTGGTCATATGGCAGCTTCCTCATTGAAGTTCCCCATTACCATCAGTGGGGAACTTGAAAAGTTATTTTTTTCCTTAAATAAACAAAAAATGAAATGATGAAACTTGCCGTGTAAGAACTATTCAATTGCTTTCGAATGAAGTGTTAAGCTCATTTTAATTGAAGCACCACGTGGTTTAAATTGCGTCTCAATGTGGACCAAAATGACAATTTTCTCGAACGTGTGAGTTTCTCTCGTAAAATTTACAAACTTCCATGGTCTAAAATTATTTTTAACGCAAAATATACCTTCCGTAGAGTACATATTAATTACTCAGATATTCATGCATGGTGCAATATTGCAATAGAAAAAAAAATCACGCCATATCCACGAAGTGAATGATGATGAGTGGGCGAAGCTCGATCGTTTTCATCCATGGCAGAAAGAGAATGTGTGGTCTGGAACGCGGTTATACTTCATGGTCATCAGCGTCATCGTTATCACGTGTAGTGGGTACATTCCACTATACTGGAACGCGCTTATACTTCATCGTTATCACGTTTAGTGAGTACATTCCACTATACTGCGTCATCGTCATCTTTATCACGTGGAGTGGGTACATTCCACTATACGTGGCTACCTACCTACTACTACTACAGAGGAACGCGCTTATACTTCATGGTCGTCATCGTCATCGTTATCAAGTGTAGTGGGTACATTCCACTATACTGGAACGCGCTTATACTTCATCGTTATCACGTGTAGTGGGTACATTCCACTATACTGCGTCATCGTCATCTTTATCACGTGGAGTGGGTACATTCCACTATACGTGGCCACCCACCCACCCACCCACCTACCTACCCACCCACCTACCTACCTACCTACCTACCTACCTACCTACCCACCTACCCACCTACCTACCTACCTACCTACTACCCACCCAATCTAATCTGACCCACCCACCCACCTACCCACCCACCCACCCACCCACCCATCTGACCCACCCACTCCACCCACCCACTCCAATCCACTCACCTACCTACCTACCTACCTACCTACCTACCTACCTACCTACCTACTACAACTACTACTACTACAACAACTCCAGAGGAGGGGCAGACCCACACCCTAAGAAGCTTCGTCCCTAAAATGCGAATACAGCACATGTTGGCGAAATTTATGGAGGCGTATATGGCGCAAAAGTTGCAGTAATGTTATTAAACTTCGAAGACCTTACACAAACGACTTTGCTTAGCATGCAAACCAAATTACGCACTGAAACGAGAAACAATATTCCCAGAGTAAATTTGTGAGAAACGACTGACACGACATTCTGCGAAATTCGGGTGGCTCCCACGTGACCAAAGTTTTTTCTCTTCCGAAATATTCTAGCAATTCACTATTTTCAACGCAATATGATCGGTCCGATTTTTTTTCATGTACGCTTGAAATGGTCACCGTAGTGCTGGGACGTTTAGTGTAGAATGACCCCACAGGAGCAGAGGTATTGTACCGTCGACTTGGACAATATTTTGTCATTTACTGCCGATAACTCACCCAATAATTATTTCCAGGATGACAGTACTTCGCAGTACACAGTGTACCTTTTACCGGCCACAGCGGTGTAGTGGTTATGGCGCTCGACTGCTGACCCGCAGGTCGCGGGGTCGAATCCCTGCCGCGGCGGCCGCATTTTCGATGGAGGCGAAAATGCTCGAGGCCCGTGTGCTTCGGTTGAGGTGCACGTTAAAGAACCCCAGGTGGTCGAAATTTCCGGAGCCCTCTAACTACGGCGTCTCTCGTAATCATATCGTGGTATTGGGACGTCAAACCCCAACATTTATCATTATTACACAGTATACTTTCATAAGCTGTTGTTTCAAGTGTACGTCTAACGAGACCACCGTGCGTGATGGTCCTCCATGTTCCTGCAAGGAAACTATGGCTGCGCACTAAAAACACAAGGACACAGAAGACGCGGACGAGCGCTTTTTTAGTGCGCAGCCATAATTTCCTTCCAAGTATGAACCAACTCGCCCAGCAGCAAGTTTTATTGATCCATGTTCCTGGTCTGGTGTTCTCGCAGGCTTCATCATGCTGTACATCCTGTTCATCCTGGTGGTGGTGTTCGGCAGGCTGGTCTATCAGCGCATGTCCAAGGCCGACCAGGAGAAGACGCCCGTGGCCAAGGCCGGAGCCGTCGTCGAGGCGCCCAAGGGGCTGCTGCAGAAGCTCAAGGAGGGACTCTTCACCCCACGGGACGTGTCCGGTAACGGTGAGCACCATATCTTCGCTTCGCTGCCTCTATGTACGTGTAATACTCGTCTTCCTCAAGACATGGCCTGCGTCGTTTAGGTCGTCGGAACGTGCTACATATACTGCACTTCGGCTCCCAAGACCTGCTTTACGCAGAACCTCGACGCCTTCTTGTTCTAAGGCGAAAGCCTTTAACAGACAGATTTAGTTGGGCGTCCGCAGCAGCACAGAGACGTAGGACAGATTTAGTTCAGTCTCCGCAACAGCTTTGCGGACGCAGCCTGCCAGTCATTTGGGCGTCCGCAACCAGGACGTTCAAGTTTCTGAAATGAAACCAGCGACACAATTGTGGGTCTGTATCATGACGGGGGCAGAGATATCTGGTCACGGACGGAAGGGCGTGAGCATTTTAGTTCAGTCTCCGTATGCGGAGACTGAACTAAAATGCTCACGCCCTTCCGTCCGTATGCGGAGACTGAACTAAAATGCTCACGCCCTTCCGTCCGTATGCGCAGACTGAACTAAAATGCTCACGCCCTTCCGTCCGTGACCAGCTGTCTCCGCATACGGAGACTGAACTAAAATGCTCACGCCCTTCCGTCCGTATGCGCAGACTGAACTAAAATGCTGCGGAGACTGAACTAAAATGCTCACGCCCTTCCGTCCGTATGCGGAGACTGAACTAAAATGCTCACGCCCTTCCGTCCGTATGCGCAGACTGAACTAAAATGCTCACGCCCTTCCGTCCGTGACCAGCTGTCTCCGCATACGGAGACTGAACTAAAATGCTCACGCCCTTCCGTCCGTATGCGCAGACTGAACTAAAATGCTCACGCCCTTCCGTCCGTGACCAGCTATCTCTGCCCCCCGTCATGATACAGACCCACAATTGTGTCGCTGGTTTCATTTCAGAAACTTGAACGTCCTGGTAAATTTCGATGGGTATTCCGACATCGCTGCTCAGCCAAACATATTAATATTATCAGTAACAACGAACCTTTGATAAATAATATGCGTAGTGCTTATATTCAGCCGACAAACACTACTTTTGGTTTGACCGGAAACCTCCTAGCGTGACTGTCTTTTGCAGCAGAAGGGCAGGCGCACCGGCAAGCGATTCCACGGCCAGAGGTTCGGAGAAGCGCCCCAAGAATGTGTATTCCTCCGATACCAAACGCTATACCGAACGCTATACATGCACAAAAAAAAAAAAGAAAAAAAGAAATGCATAGTCAGTCGAATGGCCACAGGCTTTCGCCGGACACACTTTGGAATTTACACTGTCCATCACGTTTTTGCAACCCCTAGGAGGATCCAGACGGCTGTATAGATCTGCAAGATATACAGCTATTACACGGCAGCAAGTTCAGGCTGCACTAGGAATGAGAGAAGCCATTTTTAACACTGTGTAATAAGCTCTGACTGGCTGGTGCGTGTCGGAATGTCTCAGACAAGAATTTGATTGTGATTAGTACTGTACTGCAATTTTTACAATATTAATGCGACATGTCACACAAGTGCTCATGTCGTGATTCGTAGCCGCACCATCTTGTCTTCTTGCCACAATAGCGTCGCTAATGAAGAAAACATGATTCGTATCAACTATTCCATCTCGCACCACATAAGGCTAGGTGTGTTTGCCATGAGACAACACAATGGAAGGTGGGTGAATTGTTTCCGACTCATTACATGAAAAGGAGTGAAAAATATGGGACAACGAAGAATGAAAAAAAAAAAAATCCAGACAACTCGCTATTGTGCTCTGTTTTCTATTCTGTGTCATCTCTTTCTTTTTTTTTGCGCCTTTTCACGTCATGTGCCATGAGATAATGTCGCATGCATAAGGGTCAAACATTGTGACGATTATTTTTAATTGTTATTGCCTTTGAAACAGGACGTCTACTTTACCTCTTTGTTAAACTCAGGTGTTATTTGCATCTATTGTAGTCCATAGCGTTGCGGCTACGTCTTTCTGATTTCATTTTTGTCTTGATTCAGGCCTCTGTTTTAACATGACACTTTTTCGTAAAAAGCAAAAGAGGGACACCGACCACCAAAAAAAAAAAGACAACAAAAAGACGTTTCGACTCCCCTGACGGGAGCCTTGTTCACAATCGGTTCGCAATTTTGTGGTTGGCATTGTTCTTTTCCACTGATGATGTTACTTCCCGACCAGCCAGGCTTCCGTCAAAACCTCTAGGCTACTTCATTCTACTTTTTCGTATGCCTGTAACGACCCCGATTATAATTATCTCATTTCTACTTTTTACCTCCAATACTCTAAACGTCTCTTCGCTCAACTCACCTGTTCATCAGTGAATACTCTAAGCATGCTTTGAATCCCAGTCGCCTCTGAGGGGTGGACTCCTTCCACGGGTTTTGCTGTGGTAATAATCCAAAAGCATTCCGTTAGAGTGTCAGCGTATGTCTTACTGCTCATGACGTCAGCGTTTTCTTTATGTAGTAATTTTAGTAGCAAACTACCTGGTCTGTTGGACTTGAAGCAACGATAGTTCTCGTTATTAATATTTGTGTTGCTGTGCTGGCACACTGACAGTGTTCTCCCTGTCCCTGTGTCTTTTTCTTGTCTCGGTTCCTTCTGCTTTCTTTTGGTTCTGCTGGTATTTCCATCAAGACTATGTACCACCTTGCCCAACAAGCCACCCTAATGACAGTGTTGTATTGACGCCGTGGCACGTTTTTTCTTTGCAGTCGCCGGTGACGAGAAGAAGTGTGGTATGTTCAAGTGCGCGCCGGATGAGCACGACGGCGTCATCCTGCGACGTAAGCGAGAAACTGCTCTCTTAAAAGAATCCGTTCGCTGCTGAGTCTTAAAACAAGTCAACTCATACAATGGCTAAACGTTGACCCTTCGTCAGTTACTTATATTTTTGTCGCGTGTCCTTTGTTTTCAGCGTTATTCTCTTTCAATCAGTGGACGTCGTCAGGATCATTCTCATTGGCTGAGATGTAGCAGGAGTGAGCGTCCTAGCTGTAGCCACTGTCAGTAAGAACTTTGTGAGGATGTATGCGGTCGAACATGCCCGTTCTGACTTACGGTGATCTGTGCATTCACAATGACTTGTTGGCGCTCAGAGTTCTTCAGTCATATAAGTTGCAAAACTGCGTTCCGAAACCCGAACATGCCGTGGCCGATTTTGCGGGGCCTGCAGATAGTCGCGCCATCTGGGAGCAGCAATACAAAACACTAAATAGCCGCAGTGCCGCCTTGCGTGGGTTTCGCTCAAGCTGCTCAAAGCCGCACGCAGCGCTGGCGTCGTCAAAAGCGTTTACAGTGGAACCTCGGTGATACGAATCTCACAGGACCACCAAAAATATTCGTATCATCCGAAATTCGTATCACCAGAAAGCATGGAATATTCGCATGCGACAAAAGAAAGCTGGCGTACATTTTCATTTACTGTTTTTCAGGACCGCAGCAAGGCCGGGAAGAACTCTGAATGATCGTCAGTTAAGTTTTTAGATGTCTGCAATCATACCAGCAATCGTAAATAAACGGCCGGGTGCGTTGTGATCCGCGACAGCGGTAGCCCCTTCCAAATTTTAGTGTGCTTTTTCGCATGACACCAGATTAAAGGCGAAATTAACAGAAGAAGCGCTTTGCAGAAGGCCTCAACATTTCAGAACCACGGTTCTATGTTATGATTTTGTTATCACGGAGGTGTTAGGGATGTTTTTTGGGCGATTTACAGCCATGTCCGCACAAGTGCGACCTCAACAATCACCCCCCCCCCCCCCCCCCCCCGGCTGTCTAAAATTTACCCGGAAGCAATTCAACCACACTGCCGACATTGCGGCTGCCTGAAGGCTACCCAAAATCACATTCTTTGGGAATGCGAGGGGAACCCACCTCCAAAAGCAATACTGCCAGCTTCCTCCCTCGAGGCGTGGGAGTCACTCCTGTCATCAAATGAACACCGTACTCAGACAGAAGTTATTAACTGGGCCGAAAAGGTCGTGGCGAGCTACTGGCCACCACCATTCGAACTACCGGCAAGCTAAATTCAACGACCTCGCTGTGCCGTCAATAAAGTTGTTTCTCTCAACAATCACGCATGTTGACACCGCGATTCTAACGGTTGGGCGGCGCGGCGCGCATGCCCACGCTTGCGTTCCCGCGTTCACACGTGCTTGGCGCGTCTTCCGCGACAGCGCGCACAGGACCTCTTTGTACTTGGGCGGTAGCGTACGTTCGTATCAAACGTCACGGGGTGAAAATCGGTTCGCAACAACCGTTCTCCATTACATTGCAGGCCAATGGGCCTTGTCCGGGACCAAAGAAAAATTCGTATCACCCCGAAATTCGTATGAGCTGTGATCGTATCACCGAGATTTCACTGTATTTGCTTTTTTGGTCAACAGACCACGCGTCAATCAGCAGACCCCCGCGATTTCGGCCAATGGACGTGTCCAGATTTTGATACATGGGGCCTATGAGCGGTTTCGCAACTTTTATGATTGAATAACTCTGGTTGGCGCTATACTGCGCAGGGTTGTCTTCCATAATCACGCTTTCCACTTTACAGAGCACAGCCAAGCGCAGCCGTTCGTTCTAGTCACCAAGTGCATTTGCCGATTACAATAGCGCGACAACCGCACGTGTGTATAGCGTCTGCATTTCAGTTGTTGCAATTGTGGAACGGCTCCGTGGCTGCTTTGTTTTCTTTTAACATTGCGACATCACCGACGTGTGCATAGATTGTGTGCACAGATTGTGTTACTGTTCGCCGATAAGAAGGGTCAATGGTTTATTTGTACCGGTACAGTTCGAATTTGTTCGGTGTTTTATCGGCATATCCGTGAAGCCCTCTTCTTGCGAGGTCTTCCACGTTTGCCCCGAGATACTGACTGGCCACCTGACTTGACTGGGAACGTCATCTTTGACGTCACTAATATATAGGCACGTCGCTGTACTGATGCTGGCAAAATAGTGAGAACCGCGAAGAGGCACGGCGCAGGTTACTGACCTGACCCCCCCCCCCAGGCCTATCGCAGTCACACGGGCCAATCACAGACACTGGCAAAACAGCGATAGTTACGCAGCCCCAGGCAGGACGTTGCCTTTCATTAAAATTGTACAGCGGTATCATGACGTCATATGTGACGTTTATGACCAGATCACGTGACCCCGAGCCGTTCAGCCGCAAACACTGCCCCCCCCCCCACCCCCCCCTCTGGGGGTGGTCGCCACGTACGTTTCGTAATTCTGGGCCACCGTGGTCTGGGCATAGGCGTGCGCACGAGGGGGGGGCAGGGGGGGGGGGCGACTCGGGGGGGGGGGGGGGTACAAAGTCAGCCTCATACATTGACATAATAAGGAGGGGGGGGGGCGCTGCGACGAACCTTCGCCCCCCCCCCCTCCCCCCCCCCCTGAAGGGGAACCCTGCGCATGCCTATGATTCTGCGTATCCTGCATACGTGCCTGGGGCAGACTGTCGCGCTGCCCTCAACAACATATAAATGCTGCGCGCTTTCGGCAGTATAAGCGCAGATGTTCGGGTATTCAAGTTGTTCGATCGGAAAAAAACCGGCAGATCCCACGCACTGTGGGAATCGATATAATGCGAAGCCGCCAGCAAGGAGCAAATCATGCTGTACATAATATGCATATCATTATTTACATGTTAGGACCTGTCATTTGTGTTCGTCATACAGTCACGTCACGCAATACAAAAAAACCGGCAGATCCCACGCACTGTGGGAATCGATATAATGCGAAGCCGCCAGCAAGGAGCAAATCATGCTGTACATAATATGCATATCATTATTTACATGTTAGGACCTGTCATTTGTGTTCGTCATACAGTCACGTCACGCAATACAAATAATACAAATTTTGGCGTATATCAAGCTAGCGAACTGGACGCAAGCGCACCATGAGCGTGGCATGTAAATGGCATTGTAGATGACAAGCATGCCAAGATTTTTCATGTTACCACCTGCCACTTATGTTCGCTTGAGTTTTTACCTCGAATCGTAGCGAGACGCGAGACCCATCTGCCTCCGTTTCGCATGCGTTCGTATTCTCGCGCTCTGCGCATCCTGCGGACGCCATCCGCGTTCCAGCGTATAAATTGACGGACACTTTGTCAATTCCAAAATGTGTTCCTCGAACGTCTGTACCCACTGAGACGGGGTGGGTAAGAATGAAACGTGATGCGCGCGTCTCCTTCCTTGCATGATTAGACACGCTGGGACCAGCGACGCTACGCAAGCAAAGCGCGAGCGCTGTAGAGTCCAACGCGACCGGCGTCCGTTTGCGCTCCCCGGCTCCCGCCTGGCACCGTGCCAGGGCACGGCTGGAGGGACGGACGGACGACCGGACGGACGGACGTGAGCATGAGACATTAAAGGATTTCGCCTTAAAAATTTCCTGTATATCAAGCTGGCGAAACGGCCACGAGAGTGTCATGAGCGTGGCATGCAAGTCATGTTGCACATGACATGTCATGATTTCCATATTACCACTTAGCATTTATGTTCGTCATACAGTCACGTCACTCAATACGAAATTTGGTGTATCTCAAGCTAGCGAAACTGTCCCGAAAATGTTATGAGCGTGTCATGCAAGTCATGTTGCACATGACATGTCATGATTTCAATATTACCACTTGGCATTTATATTCATCATACAGTCACGTCACTCAATACGAAATTTGGTGTATCTCAAGCTAGCGAAACGGTCACGAGAATGTCATGAGCGTGGCAAGCAAGTCATGTTGCACATGATATGTCATGATTTCCATATTACCACTTGTTATTTATGCTCGTCATACAGTCACGTCACTCAATACCAAATTTGGTGTATATCAAGCTAGCGAAACGGCCCCGAGAGTGTCATGAGCGTGGCATGCAAGTGATGTTGCACATGACATGTCATGATTTCCATATTACCACTTGGCATTTATGTTCGTCATACAGTCACGTCACACATTATCGAATTTGGTGTATATTAAGCTAGCGAAACGGCCGTGAGCGCGCCATGAGCGTGGCATGTAAATCATGTTGTACATGACATGTAAGTCATGATTTTCATTTTACCACCTGATATTTATGTTGGTCATGCAGAAATGTCTCATCATACCAATTTTTGTATATATCAAATTAAGAAAACGGCCTCAGGAGCACTATGGCCATGACGTGTAAATCATAGTTTTCATGACAAGTTATTCATGATTTTCATGATATGACCAGTCACTCATGTTTGCCATACGATCATGTTATGCCATACCAATTTTGGTATAAATCGCATTAACGATATGGCCAGGAGAGCGCGAAGTCGTAGGCGGCTAGATAGATAGATAGATAGATAGATAGATAGATAGATAGATAGATAGATAGATAGATAGATAGATAGATAGATAGATAGATAGATAGATAGATAGATAGATAGATAGATAGATAGATAGATAGATAGATAGATAGATAGATACGCCCAAAGTCGCCGAAGTTCGCTAAGAAATGCTTCGCATTTAAAAGAAATGACGATTAGTCCGAGTGTACAGTGTCCTTGCGCAAGCATTGATTTGCGGTATTATCCTTGCAGGGGCGTCAGCAGGGTGTTGTCTTGAGGGGGGGCAAAACCGTGTTGCATCGTGGCATGAGAGGGGGGACGGAGCACTGGTGGGGCTTTAGGGGCAGTGCTGACATGGCTTTGAGGGGGGGCAAGTGCCCCCTCTGCAACCCCGTGCTGACGCCCATGTATCCTTGTCACGTTTTCGCTTAGGTAGAGCGGCTTTTTTCGCTCATGTATATGTGATTCCACGTGTTCAATTGTCTGCCTGGCCGATAATGGTATACAAGAGGTCTGGTTTTCGAAAATAAACATGTTGCTAGTAGCGCTGTGTGGTGTCCTTATGTGTCGAGTTCTCGTGTCCGTCTGTCCTTACGCGTTACATCAGTGCGGTTTAATACCGAGTATACACCCGCGTCTCTCGAATGCGCCATGCAACAGTGTTGCCAGACGCTCCCGCTTCCTATTTCCTCCCTATATATTGGTTTTCATCTTCCAGGGTACTAAGCGGCCTTCCCCTCGTCGCTCTCTGTGAGCAGATGCGCGTGCATGCTGAAAATCTTCGCGTGGCAAATGGGGATTGCACTCGGCAGCATGATCTCAGAGATAGATCAGGGCCCGTATATTCACAAAAACGTCCTACGATAAAAATTTTCGTAAGAGAATGCCTCAGCCAATCACGGTGCGGGACATATCATTAGCGAAGCCGGCTGACCAATGCGAAACGCTCTAATGAAACACACGTTTCGTGAATTCGGCTCCTATGGGCGTGCGCACGAGGGGGGCAGGAATGGGGGGCGCCCCCCCCTAGTCACCCATGAGGGGGGGCGCAAAATCGGCTCTATACATTGACTAGGGGGGGGGGGGCGCCCCCCTAGTCACCTAAGAGGGGGGGGCGCAAAAATCTGCCCCATACATTGACTTAATAGGGAGGGGGGGGGGGCGCTGCGACGAAACTTCGCGCCCCCTGAACGGCAACCCTGCGCACGCCTATGTCGGCCCCATTAGCTCTCTCGGAGCGTTGACTGCACGCCGGCGAACAGTTTCCCACGCATGCCCATGTTTTTTCTCCTCCTTTTCTCTGCGCAGGGTAGCCAACCTGTCGGTCTCTTCACTTTTCTATTTCTGTGTCCTATCTCTCTCTCCTCTTGCACCGTAGGACTCGAGTGGTGATCTCCTTCTGCTCCTTCTATCCCGCACAGGTTTCAGCTTCCGCGAGAGCACCTCACACCGCCCCCGGCGGCGCACCATGTCGGGCGTCAACCTGCACCACCACCGGCGAAACTCCATCTACATCATCACCGCGGGCGAAGGCGAGCGCGAGGCCCGGGTGCGCTCGCGCACCCGCAGCAGCGGAAGCGCCGGAAGGCGGAGCCGCGCCTCCAGCGTCGCCTCCACCGATCGCAGAGGACCGCGACCTGCCAAGAGCGACAGCTTCCGCGTCGAGAGTGAGTAGCGGCGCTAGCGTGTAGCGTAGCGTCTAGTGGCTTGTAGCCTTGTAGCGTATACAGCGCCGAGAAGCACACACGCCGCACGGCCCAGCGCAGCATGGTCGCTCCCAAAGAGCCGTGCAAGGCTTGGCTTGGCTAGGGCATGTGTACGAGGTTATCTTGGCGTAGGTTATCACGGTATAACCCAGCGTACAGCGGAAAGCAGCGTACGCAACCCTGCGCAACGTGGTTGTTCCAGAAGAGCATCACACGTGTGCTATGGGGAGGAACAGCAACGCTGGGAATATAGTAACTTGTTGAGGTATGATATAACAAGTCTTGGGATGTATACCATAACATAACATTGCCCCGCACTCATACCAAAGGTACTAACTATATAGTCTAATCATGGAATCCCGCAATAATGTCAAATTCTGATGGAACCTTGAGGCATTCGAGGGTGCTGCGGGAGCACTCAGGGCCAGTCATAATTGTGGAGAAAACAAATTCATCAATGTCCAGAAATAGCATACCCAGCAGAATAGCGTACGGTATCCCCACGTGGCACGACGAGGCTTAGCTTAGGGCAGGCAAGCTACAGCACAAACCGGGCTACTTAGAATACAGTAAGGTACAGCCTCAAGCGCAGCAAGTCACTTGTCTGTCTGTTATGCTACCATTAGGCGTGAATCGGTTTACAGCGGGGGACGTATGTATACATTGTAGTAAACGGCGACTCAGCAATGCTCATTTAGTGGACGTGCTTATTGCATGGCAGCTGCTTGCACCACGCTACGTTCGCGTGCATTTCCGCAGGTTCCCGTCTGCGCATTGCACATTTCTGCATGTCTCCTCTATCTTTGGAAAACACTGCATCCTTCCAACACACTTGTGATTTCCTTTTGACGCCATCTATTCGTGAATTTTTCTCGGATTGCTTCTGCGTGGCCTGCGACCATCCGCCCCAACTGCCTTCGCTCGCTTTCTACGGCATCTTTTTTTTCTTTGGTCGCATTTAACCTCTCAATCACTTCGGCGGTAGGTGTGACGTCACATCACATCGCCTCGTTATCGGTGACCTTGTCACTGCTGCTGTTGCAAGTTCTCTGCCTTGAGCGAATTTGTTTTGGTATGGGCAGATGACGAAGCGTGTCAGCAAATGCATAGCGTTTTTCATGTGCCTTCACAGCGTTTATTTATTTATTTATTTATTTATTTATTTATTTATTTGACACGCGTTCATTCGCCGAAGCATTTCTGAGGTGAGTGGGTTACATATTCCATAAATGATAAAAAAATATAAACAAAAGTAGATGGCACAGAATGAAACATGTTGTGTTACACAGTGCCAGAGGCAAGTGGCAAATTATATATGCAATAGAATTATTACTGATGTTTGACTGGTCGAAAAACTAGTATGCCTCTAAAGTACTGATTGACTTCTTGATCCACGCCGGCCCGATATCGATAAATTTAAGATCCAACGTAGCACAGGAAGCACGACTGGTGTAATACCGACTTTTAAACAACTTTGAGCTCAAAACCACTAGTGTGCCTTCGGCTCCTTTCAGTTAAGAGCTCTGTCCAGCTGCATCGCAAACACATCGAAATTTCGCTGCTTTGCCTCTCGCCAAGAATTGTAGATTGCCTATTCGTTATACTGCTCTTCGGCCTGTTTTACGTTTGCACAGGCTTGCCCTTCCGTCTGACGATGCACCGATTGCTTCCTATCGCGCACCCAAGCTGCAACTGGAAATTTCGCGTGATGGCCACCAAAAGCGAAAGAGCGTTTGTGTAACACAGCGTCGGCCGTTTCTGCTAAAGCAAGCATTGCGACCCGGACGCTGTATTCTCCTTGTTTGCTCCTCTCCTAACCGTATTCGGCCTCAGCAATTCGGTGCAGCGTCCTGTACGCTTAAGTGAAGTGACAGTGTTTATGGACTTCCTTGAATTTACGTGCAGTATAAGGTATACAGTTGACCGGAGAGACGTGATTTTTTTTAGCACGGCTTATGGCGTTGTCATTATAACAACTTCGCCTGTAATCAAGCGTGTTGTCCTCAAGCGTGCCAACAGTCGACACGTACTGCTAAGACACCCAGCCCCTGGAGTAGCATGTCAGGCGAAAAGCCAGGCAAACATCTCCAGCTCTTCATTAAAATATATATCTCTCTCTGTAGGGTACATAGATTTCATAGCTTTTTTTTTTATCTGACCTGTATATTGTTCTAAAATAGCTTATATTCGACTCAGTATATGTATAAAACTGCAGGCTTGTGTATTTCTTATAGGAAGATTGCATAATAAGGCAAATTGAAGCTCGAAAGAGTACTCTTAGTAACATGTCCTTGAAGACAAAGCAATGACAGGTTTATCCGTGCACGAAATAAAAATATATACATGTTCAGAATATATACCTCCTTTACATTTAGAACATGCTTAACCTGAGCTTAAGATTCTATTTTCCTTTTATTACCATTACCTTTCTAATTTTTGGCGCTTGGTATAAGTTCGAACAACTTCTTTTACTTCGAATATATTTTATCCTAACATCGGTAACATCCTAGTGGAAGATGAGCCGCTGTGCTAAGCAGCACAACGCGCCACAAGCCAATGAGCCCCTTTAGTAAGCGGCCGTACAACGACGCTATAGCTTCAGCAACACTGCACGGAATTAACAACGGGAAGTGAGGTCTTTGCGCAGTGTAATGTTAGTTCTTGCTAGTTTGCCGTATCTGCGATGCAGTCAAGATGTTTGCGCACGTGCCGACCTCGTGTACGTAACTACTCTCGCGAGGTCCTGTTGATAAGTCGTCAAGATGAGAGGAAGGAGCTTGCGGAATAGACTAAACCTAAGCGAACGGCACATCCGGGTAAACGCTCGGAACGAAGCGCCAGTTATTGTTTTTCCTGCCCAGCGATGTACGATATGCTAGCTTCGGCGCAGCGTAGACCATAGCCTACAAAACACACATACGTATGTTAGAGACAATCAGATGAATCCATCAGACAATGACATGACGGCGAGTGTGGAACACATTTTTAGTGGCGAAGCTCCTTAGGCGCTCACGATGTCCGGCCGTTGTCGTCGAGGCTCGCCGTTGTCCCTAGCCGAAGCGCAGGTGCAAAACATCTGTGCGCAATACCGCCTACAGAGCGTACATAGCGCGCATATGGTTAAAAAAACAAAAACAAAATAAAAGGCCACAACACCGTACAATGAAATGAAATGATAGGAAAGTGGATAAGCATCGGCCACCGGCATCTTAATGTTACTTCGTTTTCCTCCATGGCAAAGTCTGCGCTGTATGCAATTTGTGAGCTAATTCAGCCTACAATTTTCGTAATGATTTACTTCGCGCACTTTTGCCGGGTGCTGTATCCTTGCGCTAAGTTACTCCTAGCCATGCACATTGTTTTCGCGACAGATATAAATACATAGTTAGCTAATTAACGAAACTTTACTAAGAATACTTTTTGAATTGACGAAAGAATTTTTTAAGGTGACACCAACACCCACGTGTTCATTCTCAAAGTGCGCGACGAAATACGTGTATGTTCCAGTTACTTGAAAAAAAAAGGAAAAAAAAAGAGACGATGTTTTGTTTGAAAAAAAAATGTAACTGGAAAAATAGTACATTTGTGCTGCAAATTTGATCGTGAATATCTCGAAATCCACGCCGCTCTCCGTTTTAATCTTAAGTGGATATGCCTTGCAAACTCACTAACTTCAACTCGTCAATTGCAACACCTACCGTAAAGTAATGAAAAAAAAGTAATAGTGCATGTCAAATAGATAATGAGTTATGCGTTATTTTTCGTTCAAATAACATCCACCGCTTGGGGTAGTCGAGCTGAAGGACTGCAATAAAGCTTCCTGTTACAGACGGCTTTTTTAATATTGTTTTGTACTTTCCAAAAATGACGCCTTGGTGTAATACTGCTAGTGCTATGCGGTAACGCTGCCCATTTCGCCTCATCCGGGTCTTCAGACGGCGAGCTCGCACCACCGCTGCCGCTACCGTCACCACCTCCGTTCCTGGGTCTGGACCCCTTGACGAACGGCACCAAGGCAACCGCACCTGTACCGGCCGGCCCGGAAAGCGTGACCGAGCTGACCGTACCCATGTCCATACCCATACCCACGCCCAAGCCGCAGTCGGAGCCTGGAGCCGACGTCGGAGCCGCAAGCCGAGTCGTCGGCGCCGCTCTCTCCGATGCGCGAGTTCTGGCTGCACATACGCCCCATCGACATGGAAGAGTGGCCCAGCAAATCCTGGCTCGCCAGGATCATCGAAATCTTCAAGGTATGATTTATGTTAAGGCGAAAGCCTTAGATGCCGCATCAAAACGGGAAAAGTGACCGTGATGTACGAGTGATGTAAAACATAATCACGTCATGACGTCACCATCATGACGTCACAGATCACCCAAGTTTTGTGACGTCATCATGAACGTCACTTTGACGACATGACTTTGATGGACACGAACGGTTTTCGCGTATCGCAATTTTGTCGAAATGCGTCCGAGAACGGAATCAGTGGCCTTGCTTTTAACAGCAGAGTGCCTGGGATCTGACCGCGGCTGTGAAAGGCTGCGTGGATGAATGAATGAATGAATGTGACGCCGGGGCTTGCCGCTAGGTTAACAATAGTGTGAGCAGCTAGCTCGGTATTCGTTACAGCTAGCTTTTCCGCAATAATAAGGCTTCAGGATGAGAAGCCGTCACCACTGATACCCGCCTTTGTTGCGTTCAGTAGAGTGCATAATGAAATTGCACACGTGGCCGTATAATAATAATACTAAAAAGCTTTAGCACTGCGTCGGCAAACGCACGTTCGCAGATGCACCATCTATTGAACTGAAAACTGCACTTTCACCTTACGACGCTGTAATCTCAGTTCTTCTTTGATAACGCCTTGAAAGCGCGTTCAAAGAATCGCTTTTACCGCTTGCTAGAGACAGGATTTATTTAATACTCATGCAAAAGTACGCTGTTTCTCGCCCAAGGTTAGCACTCCCGGCAAGCGAAAATTGTTGCCGTAAATGTATTTCTGCTCGCGTGTACTACATATTCCAACTAGAGTGTCAGAAGGGCCTATGCATGAAAGAAAGAATTCGCGCAGTGCAATGCTCGTGCTCGCTAGCTTGTTCTTCCTTCGAGGTAACCTGTGTGCCTCTCTGTGCGCTTCGCTGATCGCAGGCTCCCATCTACTTCATCCTGACGGTGACGACGCCAGTGGTGGACTACGAGAATGACAAGCACAACTGGTGTCGCCTCCTCAACAGTCTGCACTGCGTGCTCAGTCCGGTCTTCATTACGCTCGTCGCAACCGGTGAGACTTCCGTGCGTGACGTTGGACACAGAAAAGCGTGGGCTAGATATATGCACGAGGGCTGAAATAGAGGTACATAGATGTTGTGCCTAGAAGTTAGCATGATTGCCCCAAAAGATGCTCAGATAGGTCAAAGGGGCACGAGTAATGTTGCGTGTGGTTAACCAGATGGCGACTATAATGGTAGAAATCGCTTTATTTTAATTATTTCTACTTTAGTTATGATCATTGGATACATGGCAACTGATACCACAAAACATTGCTTCAATTCATGCACACCACAACATAAATTTAACAAGCCTATATACCAAGTATTCCGCCTCGAGGCATGTATGTATTGCAATAAAACAAAATTAACACACTCGAAAGCTGTTCGCCGGCTAGTCGATTGTTGAATATCATATAATTGGCAGCGTCCTCTTTTCAAAGACAGATGAACACAAAATAAAACTTGCGTTATCCTGTGTGCGTGTTATCTCGTATTTGCGGTCTGCTTTATTTCGTGTTGGTCTGTTTGTCTCAACAACTCTGTCGATGAGATGGCACTGTGTACACAAACGTTTACGCGCGACCACCGGGTAGTTATGCCACGTGCATATGTGCCAGGAAAATAGCCGTCAACTAGCTCTCTTTGCGAGAGAAGTTGCAGCGTTTGTGCTAGGGCATCTATCTCGTCCACATCTGCGCGTGCACTGTACTACGAGGCAGCTGTATATACGGCCTTATCTCAAACTAGCTCGTTTCAGAGCGGCATGCAGACTGCTTTCATGATGCCTGTAAGTGGCACTCGGGTTGTCACACACTCTGCAAAGTAAGCAGCGAGTATGGCTAGATAACGAGGAATGGAGACACGAGCAGAGAGACGCCACAAAGCCTTCGTAATTTTTTTTTTTAGGCAGCTCTCGGATCGCCTAATCTGTTGCCCTTCGGTCGTGTGCCGCTTGGTGTGGCTCTCGATGAGGAAAATGAAGGTCGGGTTTGCGTAAAGAACGAAATACACTTTGACCTAAACAGCACAGTTCGCCACACTCTGGTTATGAGACATTAACTTAAAACGATTGAAATGTGAGCCTACTTGACAAGGATTCATCATGAAGTAAAATAAAGATGTCTTGTTCTCTTCACTTGTGTCCGTGTTTGCACGCGACACCTTCCTTTCACGATGAGATGTTAAATTTCAATAGAGGTTTGTTTAGCCGTGTGCATTTATGTATTTGGCTTAGGACACGCTACTAGTTGGCTGGCTGGTTAGTCAGGAAAGCTTACGGCGCAGCGCAAATCCGAAACAAGGACAGCAGAGAACATACGAATGCGTTTGTATATTCTTATGTTCTGCGTCAACCTTGTTTCTGATGTGCTCTCCCCTATGCTGTTTATGCATTTGACGCCCGCGAATACTCGTAATGACAACGTCGGCGACATCCAGCGAGCGCTCGTGCTCTTTCCGATGACGCTTAGCTTTATTTTAAATTTCATTTTTGTTTTTACGTCGTGCTTGCGTTAGTCGTTTAATTTCCATTATCACGCCTTAGCATTTTGAACCTGCCCTTTCCAAATAGCTAATTAGCATTAACATAAAAACGAACGTTCCGTACATCCGGTTCATCTACCGTTTTGTTGAGTGCAGCATCTCAGAAATGAAACGCGTCACCTGCAACATTCAGCGAGACGTGCGTGCGCCCTAGGTATCCATAACTCCTTCTTTTGTTGTATCTGTGCTTCGAGAAACACAATTTCTGGTGTTTTACGAGCCAAACCCGCGATATGATTATGAGGGACGCCGTAGTGGAGGGCTCCGGAAATTTCGACCATCTGGAGTTCTCTAACGTGCACTGACATCGCACAGTACACGAGCCTCTGCCATTTCGCCTCCATCGAAAATGCAGCCGTCGCGGCCGGGATTCGATCCCGCGACCTTCGGGTCAGCAGAATGGATGAAATATGACATATAACACAGAGAGAATAACCGGATGAAACAACCTGATTGGCCGTCCAAAGCAAAGAAGCACTGCCGACACAAAGTAGCATCTGAAAACTGCAGCTCATAATCAGCGAGTGACACCAAAGGTTCTTCTTTGTCCTCGTTAGCGCACTTAAAGACCCTTTTCGATAGACGTCACTCAACTAGCCCGACTTTGTGCTCTACTAACAGGCGTGAGAATGGGGGGAGGGGGGAGGGAGGGGGGCGCTTCCGGGACGCAAAGTCTGCCCCATACTTTTCTTAGCCGGACCTGTCCCATGATTATTTAAAGAGCAGCGTTATGGCCACGCAGGTCTTTGAGGATAATGGCAGCCTAAGGCCCGTGACGTTGGAATTCAAGAACTGTTTACTTTCCGTATTTACTCCTGGAAAGCCAGAAACCACAGGCAGGCCATTTTTTTCATCCGTGGTGAAGCATGCTGTGTTGTCTCTCGGACTCTACCACCAGGAGGGAGGGGGGGAGGCAGCGATAAACCATTCCACCTACCCCCTCCCCCCCACCTATGGGGAACCCTGCGCCCGCCTACGGCTCTACTCATGCTGACGCGCTGAAATCGAGACGCCGTCTTCCTGTCGCAGGTGGAGACGACACCGTGAGCGGAGTGCCCGTCATCGTGATCGTGGCGCTGGGGTTCGCGTGCGTTGCCGGCACGGTGTTCGCCACGTCGAGCTACGACCATCCGCCGCGCTACCACTGGGTCTTCGGCTACGTCGGCTTCCTGGTGGCCGTCGCCTGGATCTACCTTCTCGCCAACGAGGTGCTCTCGCTGCTCAAGGTATGCGAATATCATGTGTGTCACTTCCTGGGTGTACCGACTCGCGCTGACGAACGCCATAGCGACGACAGACTGTGCGGGAACAATATGGCAGATCAGTACCTTTCATTGCGAGAGCAATTAAATGGACATTCGAGGCGCAGTTTTGCCGTCGCCGTTATGTTCTGTACATAGTTGAAGTCGACGGCATCGCCTCGCGCGTCGCATGTTCTATGTTCGGACGAAAGATTGCGAAGGCTGCAGGCAGACGTGGCTCAAGCAGAGATTAAGGGGAGATGCGAGTCGAAAAACGCGTTTTTTTTTTAAATTACATATTTTCGTTTTTATTTGCTTTCACAAGTTTAGTTTCTCTACTTTCACGAAAAAAAACTGAAGATTGTAATTAAACTCGAAGTAGGTTAAAATCGCTTTTATAGAGTGCAAGGTGGCTACTACAAATCTAAGAAGTCCTGATTGTCTAGAGTCCCCTGGAAATTGTCACCTGGCTGCTTGCCATTGCATTTCGCATGAGGGGTTCACTAAAGTCACATGCTCAAAATAACCATGATTACCAAGCTCTCACGACGGAATAAATCAGCTTAAACGACAAATCTTTTCCGCATATATGAGCTTTCACTTATGCCTTTAAAATGCGTTTTTCTCAAAACACAATTCTGGGTAACTTCATGAGTTTTGACATCATGTTTTTGGCACTTCTGATAGCCAGATCGGGATGAAATTTTGCCCACATATTTCTTACAATGTGCAGAGTGCAAGTATCTACTTCAAAACTTGATATCACCTAATATAATTATTACAAACCTAAAATAAGCAATTAGTATGGTCTGAGCATTCCAAGGCTTCTCACATTACAATTTTTCTTGTCCATTAAAATGCCTTATACGCGTTTTCTAGATAGTTATTTGCATTCTACAGTTAATGTGGAGCAATATGAGCCAATAATGGTTCAGAACGATAAACATTTACTGGCAAAAGAAGAGTCTACAAAGAGAACTACATTTTACACATTGTCGTGGCACAAAACGAAAATTGTACAACTTATTATAAAACTAATTACATATTTGAAATCAGCATAAAATCCTATATATACAGCGAAAATTTCACTGCCTTAGGCGACAGATTAACGCAACTTTTTTTTCCGAATCGCATCTCCCCTTAAACGCGCTAGCCGGCTCCGTCGGGCGAGGGAGCATGAAAGGGGGCCGGTGGTGAGCTGTGTTGCTCGAACAGCAACCGTGAACATTGATAAAAAGGGTGCGGTCGTGCGCGCCATCGCGACAGACGTCAGTAGACGGCTCGTACCCTTGTACGTGTTGTGCTCTCACCGTTTACTTCGCGTTAAGGCGACCGACTGAAGCGGCCGTATTCCGTTACGCAAACGCTTTGTAGAGTTACGCGAGATCAGGTCGTACCTGCTAGCATTACTTTGTATAAGATTTCAATTCGTTGCTATCGCATTCATTGCTGCGCCCTTGCGGCGAAACTGGGAGCTTCTTTATAAACCATCGCGTCTTCTGGCTTTTTTGCAGACTTTCGGCATCGTCATAGGGCTAAGCGACGCCTTCTTGGGAATGACAGTCTTGGCCTGGGGTAACAGCATAGGCGGTAAGTGAGGGCCAACCGGTGCCATCAACTAACATATATCCATTTAGTTACCTAAGTGTTTCGTGATTGTTCTTAGAGTTTAGTCAGGTTATATAGCAGCTTTCCTATTCGTACGCAAAAACCATCAATAAATTGCGTATGGGAGCGAACTTGTAGTCACCTGAACTGAGAATTCGTTTCTTTTACAGAATTATATAAGAATTATACATAAGAAGATAAGAGGAACCTGAGCAATAATAGTCATCATCGGACAATAATGGTGATCGCGATACAGTTACTACATCATACGACTAAAATAGCATGAGAGCTGCTGTCCGAACCAAAGAGAGCTGGTGCAGATGCGCCAGCCAAATACGTTCGCTCATTTTCCGTGACGTAAAGCGGCTTTACTCTTGTGTGGATGGCTTGAAGCTGAAGACCATAACGTCCTGGCAAATTTTATTAGAAGTACTTATCGACGAACACAGACAGAGATAATAATTTGGATAAAAACTTTGTCTATCCGTTACAAACTTGGACTGTCTGGATTTACATTAACAAAGCAAAAAGAACCTTCGTATGTGCTTCGTTTGGTACAGCTGCGAAAGATAGGTTCACTGTTTCTTTGTGGGTGGAGCCAGCCTCTTGTGTTATCACAGTGACTTAAGAAAACATTTTGTTGGCGAGTTAATGTACGTTCACATTTGCTTTTTTAAGGCGCGAAGCAACACAACACACGTTCTGTCCCGTGTCCTTTCTTGTGAATGTGCTGTTTCGCGCCTTAAAAAGCAATTGTCACAGCGAGCAGGTTGAACTCTCGGGCTATGTCAACATTATTTTAAATTTTGCTTTTAGCTTCTTTAACTTGGAAATTGCTAGTCTGTATATGCGCGCTACGAGCAATGTTATTTTCAACATGCATATCACTTATTACCACTGCATGACAGTACTTTTTTTTTTTTGCGCTTACACGCGCGTTGTACCCCATGGTTCACTGCTGACATCAACTGCGGATCCGTTATTTTCCTTTGTGTTTATATTATTTTTAATCTCACGTGTCTTGCAGATTACATATCGAACCTGTCGGTGGCCAGGCAAGGATACCCTCGCATGGCGATATCTGGCTTGCTACGGCGGCCCCTTACTGAGTATCCTTTTCTTCAGACCAGTCAGAACAATCCCAGACTTTTGGCGGACTGACCAGTCAAAACTATTTTGAAATTGCGGACTGGCCAGTCAAACAAGTTACTGAGTTGTCATAAGGATACTCCACAGACACAAGTATATTATACTTCCTGCCTTCTGTGAGCAAGGTCATTTACGCGATGTACTGTAGTACATTTCGCCAACGTCCACCATAAACACTGTAACGGAAATGTGTCGGCTTCACCGGGCACACGCAAGCTTTTCGTGAAGCACGCTTTACAGGACAGGATGCCAGGGCGCGACGGCGTTGGAGCAGCCGACTCATTCCGCGAGCTAGGAGCTATCCGGGTTAGACCAACGTCTCCTGATCTGCAACCGAAACACAAGTGTACAAAGTGGAAGGGCCTATAGCGATGTAGCCGCGCTGCCGAGCAAAAGAAGACAGCCGCGGCTCGTGATGCGCCAGCCACGAGGTGATCGGGAACGGCCTGGCTTTTGACCTGGCTGGACGCGGCAGCCACTACCGCTGCGCTTCGCCCGCGTCCCAATAAAGCTGCGACCACGGCACGGCCTCGTCAGCCGCCGTCTCGTCCCTCTGCACTACAGCGGTTTTGAATTTGTCCGAGCATGGACTACATGCGGTCATCCGATTTTGCCATAGGCGTGCGCAGGGTTCCCCATATCCCCATTGTGGGGGGAGGCGAAGTTCATTGCAGCGCCCACCTCCTACTAAGTCAAAATACGGGGCTCATTTTGCTCCCCCCCCCCCCTCCCCCCATTGCGCACGCCTATGGTTTTCACTGTTCGCTGTCACTTTCGCTAAATTTTGATGCCAACGAACGTAGTATCTTCGATGTATGTTCGGGCCGTAAAGCCGCTTTGCACTGCGCTTTGATATATTAGCAACTTCGTTTAAAGTGTGTCGGGGTATACTGTGCGTCTGCAGTCACTCTTACACTTTGTCGTTGTGTGAGTGGAACGAGCAATGAAAAGCTACAAAAATGCTGTATAACATAAACCTACATGCATATAAAAATGTCAAGAGTACAACAATTGTTCACCTCCGGTTTTCGAGAAAATACTTCGCGTGCGACGTTATGATACATCAGAAAGGATGTGTGTGTGTGTGTGTGTGTGTGTGTGTGTGTGTGTGTGTGCGTATGTGTGTGTGCGCGTGCGTGCGTGCGTGCGCGCGCGCGCGTGTGTGTGTGTGTGTGTGTGTGTGTGTGTGTGTGTGTGTGTGTGTGTGTGTGTGTGTGTGTGTGTGTGTGTGTGTGTGTGTGTGTGTGTGTGTGTGTGTGTGTGTGTGTGTGTGTGTGTGTGTGTGTGTGTGTGTGCGCGGCGAGTTATGTACTTTGTCGGATTTGTGCACCTATTGGTACGACCTGTGAACCACGTGTGTTGTAACCTTGACCTGATGCAATCTAGATCTGCTGCTCGGCTTCGGAATTCCCTATACGTTAAAGCTTGCCCAGAGTGGAGGCGTTATGAGCGTAAGTATCACTGTATTTTTTAATGGTACTAATTTGCAGTAAGGAAGCGCCGTAGTTGGATTAACAATCTGTGCAGTAAAGCTACCTTAAAGCATCATTAAAAAGCAAGCCCAAGAACTCCAAATATGTTTGGAATGATAATCTATAAGCGTAAACGATGTTCTGGCACAGTGCTTGCACTCCTTTGAAAACCTTCTTTACGCGTATCTATTGGGTAGAATCTGATTTCTTGCTCACAGATTGAGTCAGTTTTCCAGCTTATGAAATACGGGCACAGATGGCAACGCTTGAGTTTTGGTTAAGCTATTTCCACATAACTCTTTAATTCTGTAATCCTCTAACACTCCCTTGTTGCCCGCGCAGCTGCAATGGACGACCATGATTGGCATCCTGTACGGAACCATCACCACCACTCTCGTCTCGACGCTCGTCGCGATGATCATTATGCGCTTCCACGTCAAACGGGCATTTGGCGCCCTGCTCGTACTCCTTTACGTACTCTACACCATCGCCGCCGATACTCATCGAAGCCAAAGTGATCTAAAGTGTCCTCACCTAGAAAAGAAAACGTCGTGCTCAAGACGCCGGACGCTGTCGTGGCGTTCCTTCGACCTGGAGCCTCGCCAGTGCTGAAGCGATCGGCCCTATGGAACACGCGGGGCGCCTTCCCGGCAGCTAGAAGCGTAACGTGCAAGCCTTTTCTCGCAAGAAGGAGGTTACGAGAAACAAAGCTTCAGTGAAGCGTACAGCGAAGCGTTTACTTCCCAGTGTGACCACCTGTGTAACAACTTCGAGCGAACGTACGAGACAGACAACGGGAAAGATCGCGACATCTGTGACCCCGCACTTGCCCACCATCCTGCCGCACGCACGCTTTCCTCGGTTCGAAGAAGGACCGCATGAAATCGTGGTGTACACGTACGTTGCGAACGCAGAACTTAATATACCACAAAACCCGAGCGTCGTTTTCTTGCCACGTGTCCTCTGAAACGCCTCGTGAGTGCCAGACTGACCTATCGCCGCAAACTGATCCCCCTGGACTGTCCGGCCTCTGCTTCTTCTTCTTCTTCTTTTGTGGAAAACGACCATCACGTGGGCCGTGACGCCAGTCGTGTTTGTACTGTACGTCGAAAGTGCCTCAACTCCACGAACCGTAGTACAAGCGTCTGCGGTTACTTTGGTGTCGACAAGTCAGGCAACTTCTTCAATCGCACTACGTATCAGGGACTGTGTATACATTCTCCCGTGTTTGTTGCTCGAGTCAGTTTCGTGAGTGATCACCTAGATGACTACTCAGTCATCTTGCTCAATGTGAAGACCTAGTCAGACATACATAGTCATGGATGATGTGTGCGCCTGCAAAATGATTGCCGTCGTAATACAAGTATCGATAAAGGCCCTAAATGTAGTGGTGATATCGTCAGCCAATGGAAACCCTGCAACGTCCAACTCGGAGCTTCGGTGTAGACTACGAAAGCTGCTTCGTATAGACACTGTGGGGCGTGACAATCTGCTTGCCACAGCGATGCACCTATACTTACCAATGATTTCGCGTTGTCTTTACAGACGAAGAAAAAAAGAACTCGTTACAAAGTGTACGCCTCACTGTAGTTATACGTGTTAGAACAGCAAAAATACAATAAGCTCGAGTTTTTATTCTGCATGTTTCGCATTGTCATTCGTTTATTTATTGCACCTATGGCGTGGAACTTTGAGAAGTGTTCAGAGTCCCGAATATAGTTTGGTGAAATCTGGACCTGACTTGTGATAGCAGCTCCATGATGTGTCTGATGCCTCATCACGGTGATAGAATTGTGCTGTGTTATTAAACCTGTTTTTTAGGTGTGCGCGCTTGATGTGGAAATTCACTCAGTGATGTAGTTCGTGCGCGCGGTGTGCAGTGTTTTAGTCAATCTGCGATGTCGTGGTGTGAGAACATCTGTACATGTGAACATTAAGTTCTATAGTGAGTTCTTCTTCGGATAATCAATGTCAATTAAACGTACGTGAAATGATCAGTGTGCTTAATAAAAGAAAAAAAAAAGCTCCAAGCATCGTGTGACATCCTGACAAAAGCCTTCGTCGAAAACCACTTTGATCCTTTTGTTATAACCTTGTTATAACCTTATCAGATAAAAAAAGTGGTTGATCCCTCTTTCAAAGGCATTGTTCATAACGCGAAAGTGAAACGTGTCTTTAATAGTATAGTTGCAGCTGTGCTGGACCTTAAGAAATGCATTTTTCACAAATGTGTTAAAGGGGCCATGACACGGTCGCCCAACAATTAGTGGTTTTCAGCGAAAACTAGAAGTACAGGGTCTATTATGACTATACAGATATGAAAAGTGGGCCAGTAAAAAAAATATTTCAGTGCAAAAGAAGCCCTAAAAGTCGCCGGCTGTCAACCCCGCCGACCACCGGCGACCGCCATTTTGCCATGGCGCGTGTGACGTAATGTGCTGGTAGGAGTGGAGCCGTCGTCTTCTACCAAAGTTTCAACCACTGCAAATCGTTCAATTTCAGTGCTAATCTAAAGAAAGCTAAAATATCTGAATTTCACGCGCAGCTGACCACGCAACGATATCGTTCGCCGGTATGCAGACGCTCGCACAGCTATAGCTGCTTGTTACGTCATGGCCCGCGATTGCGCCAGTGTTGCCTGACTCTCAGGCCGCTCGCGTGTTTATAAAAATATTCAATTATAAATCAAGAGCTCGACCAAATGCACTAAAATTAACGTCAGCTTATTTGTGAATGCACAAGGATTAAACCCATGCAAAACAGATTATGATCGAAAATTGGGTGTCTTGGCTAGAGCACTGCACGGGCCGGGATTTTCGGCCCAGGCCCGGCCCGGGCCCGGAAGTTGTTTAAACTTACCCGCCCGAGCCCGGCCCGGTGATTCAAAGCGAGACCCGGGCCCGGCCCGTACCCGAGGAAAAAATTCGCCTACCCGGCCCGGCCCGGCCCGACCGCAGATCGGGCCCGACCGAGGCCCGAGCCAATAATTTATGTGGTGTCGCCCGAACATGAAATCGACAAGGTGTTTTAAGTCACATATATGATATATCTACGCTTTGGTGGTGCATGCTTCGCTAAAAATTATACTTTAACCTATGGTTATTTTTTGTAAAAAGGGGCTCACGGTGAAGACAGCTGAGCTGATATACTTGATGCAATGAATGTTTTCTGGCAGTAGTACACTACACCAACTTTTTCCGCAAACACTATGGGGATGCAATCAAGGCTTGGACGGACACCCGTCTGGTGCGGAAGAATCATTGAATAAAAAGACGAGGACACCGACCGCAAGGGAGTAAAAATGCGTTGACGTTGCGGGACCCATAATGAGAGCCTTGTTCACAATCGTTGTGAACAAGGCTCCCGTTCTGGGTGCCGAAACGTCAACGATGGGGATCATGAAGAGCGTTTCGCCGCAGATATTGTAGCAAGGAAAGTGATTTGCAGCATGAGTTCAGTTTCAATACATCGCGCAATAAAACCAGAGGGCACAAGGGACGGAACGCTCTCTTCCCTTTGTTTACATTGCGGTGAATTAAAATTTAAAGCATGCTCTAACGACAAAGCCAATCGTGCACCCTTCATGATATGTAGCGCCTGTCTTCAGCATAGTAGCCCCTTGCCACAGCATGAGAAATAGAGAAGGAAAGCAAAATTCGTTACGTTCTTGTAACTGCAATAACATAGACAAAACTTTTAATGAACCGAGCGCACCACGTGTACTTTTAGAAATACGTATAAGCAGCCGAAACGAAGACAAAAAAATATTTGTCACAGCATTCTTTTCATCTATCCCACCGCTGCTAGTATATACACTCTAGCAGTTGTTTGTGGCATATTTTACAGCTTGTTTCTTCACATGTCATTGAGCAAAAAATCAAATTATGCGCTGTCGCATCACATATCCTGGCGCCCTAAAGTTTCTCGCACTGCTTACGCTAGCAGGGGAGTACATCTGCCTTGCGAATTGTGAAGGCGTCGCCACTCGTTGCTTTTAACTTCCACCCCTGGAGCAAATTTAGGATGTCTCTGCGGACCATGGGCGTCGGCAGGGGGGGGTGCAAAAGGGGCACTTGCCCCCCTCTAGCCACTCAAGCACTTCCCCACACCCAAGCTATGCCAGTGCTCTCCCCCTCTCGCTTTCGCGATGCAACAATGGTTTGCACCCCCCAAGAGAAAATTCTGCCGACGACCATGCTGCGGACTTCCGCACAATGAACATAGGTGTCCAGCTCTTGCCTTCATTTCTGTCGTTCCCGAACGTCGCGCCGGTCTTCAATGCCATCTATAAAACTCCTCTTCGAGGGTTTCTCCGTGCAGTTTTCAGCAGTGTATGTTATGCATGTTTTGCACCGCGCTCTCTTGTTGTTTTTTTTGTTTTGTTTTTTTTTTTTTTTTCATATTATAATGGTGTACTGGTAATGGTTACGATGTTGCACTGGTATAGAAGGTGGTCATTGGACTATACGACTGACAGGAGGAGGACGAAGAGATCTCGATCTATTTTCAGGGTTTGTTCCAGTTTGGTAATACCTGGCGCGAATAAGCTTTTCGACGCTTACTCATATGGTTCGAGGTAAAGGGACATCAATCACATGGCACGGAATTCGTAATTGTCTTTTTTCAAGCCAGGCATTTCGTAAGCAAATATACTTTGCCCGAGGTCCTTGTTTAATGGACCTATGCTATTCCTGCACATTCCAACGTTGTTGCGGCAGTATCATGTATCTCTCGCACGATATAGCGCAGGGGTCTCAAACACGCGGCCCGCGGCCGGCACACGGCTGCCTTCGTCCGATTTTTTTTCTTTATAAGTACTTCCTTAAGCTACATAGGCATGACAGGTCTAAATCATTTTCTTGTCAGACACCCCATGCGTCCACCATGCGTTCATACATAGCCGTGAAAGAAAAGTCTATATTGCAGAATCGGCGTCCAGATTTTAGTCATTTTGGAGATAGGTATAAATATGTTGTCAGAATCTCGCCACCAAATACCTTTCAGAAATGACCGATATATGAGTTATGGGAAATGTATTTCAAATGACAAAATCAGGTGACATTTGGTACAACCTATTCCGCACCCCCCACCCCTACTACCCCTTGCCCTGGCCTTTGCGGGACTAAATTTTCGTGAATGAAGACCGTTAGCTGATGCGAGTTTGAGACCCCTGCTTTAGCTGAACAAGACGAAAGCTCAATGTGGGCGCACAAGGCAGGCTGTGCATGTACATCTCGCGTGACATGACCACTGGGAGCCGTGACAGAGCCACGGAAAACAAATGCCTTTATAGGGATCCTATGTAACGAGACTCCGTGCAGACCCTTCGTTTTAGTGGTGGGCTGGAATATTCAAAATCGTTTCCCCCAGCTTTAGAGCTCTTGCGATGATAAGTTATAAATTTACTTATATAACCTTAATTTCTGTGATCACAGAATACCATTTGGGATATAAAATAATAAAGAATGCGAATAAAGCCCAGAATAGCCAGATGTTAACTATGTAAGCGTCTGGCCTATTTACTTTTAGCTCGCCCGTTTCAGATAAATCAAGTAGCCCCATATGCAAGAAGCAAAAGAAGGTCAGTACTTGTCCATCATAGAACTCCAAATAGCTTGCCCCACAAAAAAGAACCATGTTTTTTCGACATAAAATGTGAAACATATATGTATGAGCAATTTCTCTGGAATAAACTTAAAGGGACAGTAAAGAGAAAAGTAATTTTTTGATTATCAGTAAATTACTGTTTTACAGTTACAAAGTAACCACGCTCGCCGTGACAAGACTTCGTAAGCGCGGAAATGCGGGTGGCGACGCCACCTTGAAATTCGTGCAGCAGAAGTCGTCACGTTATAGATTCTGACGGCGTCTACTGGGGCCTACGTAGATCCTAATCGGTGAGTGAGTGAAACAACTTTATTGACGATCCGGCATAAAGGGGGGGAAGGGGTAGTGGAATCGGTAAAAATGAAGTAAATTGACCTCTGAGTAGCCCATAGACTTAACATACCACGTTTCAGGAAATTTTGAAGATCCAGTGCCCCCCAAAATACGACGAATACAGTTTGAAATCCGTGACGCCACGCGCGGATATTACAGCACGAAATTCTAAAATGGAACTTTGGTCTTGATTTTTTCCTGTCTGAATAAACTTACGGTGGTGAAAGGAATGATATTTAAATTCTCAGAATGCACATTATTAGTCTAAACCACTGTGCTACAGTGTTTCACTTTCGTGTCTCTTTAAGAATCGAGAAAAGTCCAGGCCCGGCCCGACCCGAGCCCGCCATCTCAAACCCGGGCCCGGCCCTAAGCCCTGGAGCTTCAGGCCCGAGCCCAGCCCGGGCCCGCCGTGAAACCTACTTTACCCGGCCCGGCCCGGCCCACGGGCCGGGCCGGGCCCGGGTTTTCGGGTAGGCCCGAGCCCGTGCAGTGCTCTAGTCTTGGCCCCTTTAAGGCGAAAGCCTTAGATTAGCCTCATGAAACGCGAAAATTGACCGGCGTTAGAGTGTACTAGAACAGGGGAGTGCCCGGAACGAGCTTCGAAAAGTGAAGCCCTAACAGGGTCAATCCGCTTGCGGTGCTGCGATCGGTAGTCTGCAATTTGTCGTCGTTTTAAGAGTTGCGCGCGGCTCCACCAAAATGGTGCAGAGGTAGAATGCCCGCTTCCCACTCGAAAGACCCGGGTTCAAATCGCAGCTGTACATGTTGAGTTTTTATTTTTTTTTCGTGTAAATTCTTATAGCTGTATTTTTTTCCTTGTTTTTTAAAACTATAGTTGCAATTGGTACGTATGGCCACGGAAAGTGACTGAAATGTGAAGTAAAATACAAGATATTTGACGGTGAGCGTAATTCTTTGCAGCGCCGCCGCACGGCATTCAACAAGTACGTAAAGTATGGCCTCCGGGATTAATCGTATTGGCAAATATCACGGAGGCATACTTTACGTCTTTGCTGAATGTCGTGCGGCGGCGCTGCAAATAATTACGCTCACTGTCAAATTTATTGTATTTTACTTCACATTTCAAGTTACTTTTGTGGCAATGCGTACCATTTGAAGCGAGATTTAAGAAACAAGGAAAAACAATACAGCTATAAGTAGTTACACTAAAGAATAAAAATTCAACATCTACAGCTGTGATTCGAACCTGGGCCATTCGAGTGGGAAGCGGGCATTCTACCGCTGCACCACTTTGGTGGAGCCGCGCGCAACGACGACACATTGCAGACTACCGATCGCAGCGCCGCAAGCGGATTGACCCTCTTAGGGCTTCACTTTCTGTACATTGGTGCTGCGGCCGTTCCGAGCACTCCCCTGTTCTAGTACGCTCTACTAGGCGTCAACACGAGTGATTCAAGAGTATCACGTGATGGCGTCATGGCGTCACCACAGTTGCCTAATGGTACATTCGACCGGTCGTTTGAGAGCGCTCTGACTGTGTTTGAAAGTGTTGAATTCAACAGCTTTAAAACACTTCAACAAGAACAAGCAGTTATGCAAGTCATGTTTCTCCTTCCTGATCATGTTTTGACCTGATAATGTTAGTAGCAATGGTTAGTTGCTATTTTACGTAATTTTTTCAGCGCCTGCGGAGCGCTCGAAAACGACCAGTCGAGCGTACCATTAGATAAACCACGTGCCGACAAGGCGTGGCTGGTTAGCTTAGTGGATAGCGCACTCGGCTACCGAGCGAGTGGTCGAAGGTTCGAAACTCGCTGCCGTGTATTGTTCCCGCCCCCCCTTTTTTTTTTTCTTTTTTTTTTTACGGTGAGCCGTAATTTTCACGATGAACCAGGTGCAGTTGTCGGTGATGGTTCATCTTAAATTTCGCGTCGCCGCGCGCCTTCTAACCTCTTGGGGGAGTTTGCAAAGGTCCAATTCACGAATTAGTGGCATATTCCACAGCAACACGCAATTGTGTTTACTCGAAGTATATTATTACGAATAGTTAACACAGGCTCTGATTTCTTTTTTCTTCTTTGTTGAGTTACATACTAGTAATCATACACAAGTTTATCTTGATTTCGCAATATACAACTACGTCGGCGGAAAAAAAAAAACAGGTGATCACAATCAAACCCCACTTGATAAATCGCTGTATCTTTCTTAACCTTTTATTTTGATCGCAACAAACCTCAATCAGGAAAGATTTTTCGAGAAGAACGATTTTTTCCGTTACACAGTATTTTGATAGGAGCCCCCAAAAGTTAAAACTACTCTAAATGCGCTTGCTTCACCACACTAAATCTCTAAAAGCAGTCGAAAAAGTTGGAGCCGTTATCAGCCGTGATAAGGCCCAACTTTTGTTTGACGTCACAGCTAGCGTCGTGTACAATATAGCGCAACTACCGTGAAGTGTGGCCGCCGCGACGCTGCCCAGCAAAATGTGGAGAGGATGTGCTCGTTCCAAAATAATTGCGATACCCACTACACAATTCGTGACAAGAAGTTGGCTTCCCAGCAGCACAGACCGTGGGGGGAAAATGTTTAGGTTGTTTCTGACACTTTTGTGACGAAAAATACGCATATAGCTCCGTCATTCCAAGAAGTGACGTCAGACAAAAGTTGGGCCTTATCGTGGGTGATAAGGGCCTGAACTTTTTCGACCACTTTTGTATTGTAACGTGGCCTCTGGGTGCGAGAGTATGCCGCCGGGAACCTAGGCGCCTGGGTGCGAGATAGGCGTGCTCTTGATTACATTCGCTGTTGATATTTTGCAGATGATATACACATGTTCACAGGAATCGAACCCGCAGGCTGTCTCGGCCGCGAAAATTTTGTGTGACCTTAAGCCCTTGCATTCCTTTGTACTTTCCACGGGCGCGGCTGAGAGTACAAAGGAACGCAAGCGGCTTGGAGTCCCTGCAGCACAAAAGCTCTTTACTGCACATGGCTCCTTTCCCTAACGAGAACCTATACAGTCCACTGTCACACGAGAGGGTTTAATGTCATTTTCATCTAATGATATTCGACATATCGAATGACATTAGGTGCCGTTTGCTGCTACACGGCAAGATATAATGTCATTTTCAGATGATGGCAATCGCGATGCAGCGAAGGTGGGAATGAACAAAAAAAAAAGTCACTGCGTGTGTAAAAAAAGATGTATTATGTACACTGAGTGTTGTAAAAATTGTTTTCACCAGGATAACATCGATTAAGAAATGTTAATATGCGGGGTTTTCTAAATATCCAAGAAAAGCTCGTACGTACGAAGTCGAGGCAAAGCGGGAACCAATCTTTTGTGCGAGGAAGCGCTGTAATTTCTCCCGCCGACCGGGTCAGAAGCGTTGTCGCAGCGTATTTCTTCCTTTCGTGCAAGGCGCATTGGTACTACGAGGCAACGTGGTATGCAGGCGACACATTGACAGCTCCGACAGCTGCCCTAAAGTACACTGTACCTAAACTACCCTAAACACCGAGCACATGGCTCACATGGCCGGCACCGTTCTTGACAATGTCGCTGGGAACGAGGGTATTGAAACATTTTCATACCGACTGTGTTGAGTTGTTCAAAAAAAAAATCACGCAATACTTGAAAATAAGAACAGATTAATACTTGTTATGATTTATTAACGCTTTCATACATAGTTTATTTGTGGCTCCCTTCCATCGAGAGTACTTTTTCGCGACAAAAACATGGCGTAATCGCACATTCGAATGAGTTCACTCATTCGTTTCCTGAAGTAATTTTCTTTTAATGACATTAGACTTCCCCGCGTGGCAGCCAACTAATGTCATTAAACGCAAATGTCATTAGGTGCAAATGACATTAGAACCTCTCGTGTGACAAGTGTATCCCCGGATGCCGTGTTTGACGCTTCTCAGATCTCGCTGATTGCATGTTTCAAGCAAATATAGTTATTTTAGTGATCACCACGTTCACCAACAGTGTGTTTTTGTCGATCACTTTGAGTAAGTCAGACATAATCAACAAGTAACGTTGATGATGCCCTGGCAAACGTGCATCCAACCAAACGGAGACAATTCTAAAAAGTAAATAAATATGTGTTTTCGGTCATAGTTGCGCATATTTTCGCTGTACGAAATAATTTATGTGATTCTTTCAACTCCCCTTCGCATTTGAGTGGGGCATTTTTTTATTATAATTAAAAGCATTTTCGAGAATGCAAAATTTATTAAATCTCCGCTTTTTTTGTGGGGGGCTTCTTCGCAAAAGTAGCGCCGCTTTTTTTCAGCTTCTTTTGGGATGATTATTTGCTTGCTTGTTCGGCAGCATATGGCGACTCTGGTTGGCGGGGAGGGCACCCCTTGGCGCTATATGACGGCAAACCTTACCTGAATGTCCACTGCGTCACAAATGTAGGCAATAATGAGCACCAGTTCCTGCAATAATTTCATTTTTTTTTCCTCAGAGGGCCCACTGATTGTGACATAGGTGCTGGGTGCAGCCGGGTATGTCGCGCGTAGTTCCAGCAGGAAATTTCAGCAGCAGTACGCGGCTCGCTGATAACGTAGCATGCACCCACGTCGTTTCATTCCTCCCACCACAGAGTTTGACAATAATACTGCAGGAAGCTCTGCGCCTTCTAGCACACGAGGCCCCGATTCAAAAAGCGCGCTCTCAGCATAACCGAAATGCGAGCGTACGTCCTTTTATTTTTATGGCTCTACAGCGCTGTTGGGCGCTAGTTTCCTATAATTTTGGGCGGGCGTCTTCGAAGTGACGCCAACATTCCTCATAAGTTACAGGGGCCCCGCAACACTTTTCCAAGTAACCATCGAACGGCTTCACTTAAGGAGCTTATTGCATCACGATTCGAACACCGTAAAGTTTTTTTTAGAAAAATATCCGTGAAGTACGAGCGGAGTTACAGAGATTTGTAGCACGCTGTAATTGCTTTCTCTCTACTCTCGTCTCGACAAACGCACTGGAAGCTAAGCAGAGAGGGATGGCACGGGACAAACACGCGCGCGTCATGACCTTGAGCTCTTTGAACGCACAGCTTACCTTGAGAGATCGCGAGCACGTGGCGGCCTCCCACGGCGGGCGCAGTAACTATGCAGCCCACGATGATCAAATCAGCCAGTGGCCATGATTTGGGTATATGGCGCGGTCATTTGAGTATATGGCATCATTTGTAAAGAGAAGAGAGAGTGGTTTTTAGCTGACTTTGAGAATTAATTGTTAATTCCAGGTCATCCCGCTGCGCTATAATGGTTGGCTCGCGTGTTCTCAGGAGCCTCGACTGCCGACTAGCAGCATTTCCTGACCATGGTGAAAACGTGTCGGATACAACTTCTAAAAGTTGTATCAGACTATAGCAATAACTATACGTAATATTACGCAATTTACAATTCATTTTTGTGACTATATGTGATAGGCCTACATAAAAGTCACCAACTTCTCGCACCAAACCTTTGGTGATGGCAGTAATTTATAGCATCATTAATTGATTCTAATTGCTTTGCTTCGCAGTCTTCTATAGATATCTCCTCTTGATGCTGCCAATGGTTTACGAGGCTAACAACACAAGGTGCAAATAAATGCACATTTCATGCCTTGCCCCATTACCTTTTTTCGTACATCCTCAAGAGCCTTGCGTGCCCTCCGCCAAGCACCTCGGCACGGACGTCACCAAGGGACCTTTACTGGAGATGCATGGCAACATCGTCAACAATGCCTATCGCGTGCTTCTCTTTATGCACCTCCTCTGCAACCATGTTGTAGGAATTGCGTCCCTTTAATAAGGCCTATACACTAATATGCATGCAAGGGAACATAGGCCAGTTCACACAAAATGTAAAAAATTTCGGGTAGGGGCCTAAACCTCCCAAACCACCCCTTGGCTACCACACCTGATGCAATATGCGCTAATTTCAGACATCAGCGAGTCATAACAGACAGATACAATAGAGTCAGTGCAAAGCTGAGTCACCAAGTTTTAATTTGCCCGAGTTCTGACACTACCCCAGTGTATCATAAGAAAACAAAACCTAAACTTAGAATATTTTAACAGTCATTGCTCGTCTAGTCCACAGCCTTGTTACGTGAACCCCCAACTCAGGAGACCAATGGCGACTGTGCCCCCCCTTGCATATGATCTCAAACAGATTATCTATTTACCAGTTGGTGTTCCATCAGGTTATACCAATGCTTACTCCTTCGTTCTAAGTGCATCTAACACGTGGGACCAGCTTTTTGCCTTTACCATACCATATCCGAGTTTTCAAGAAAGCAGCTGGCGACCAACTATTCCCTCTATAATTCTTCCAAGGCCCACGAGTATGGAAATAAATTCAATTTAATTAATTTCACTTTATTTCAAGTTTTGCCTCTTCATTTCAGGTATAGTACCTTGGCCATCTTCTATTCCTCAGAGCAGAGTAGCAGAATAAAGCACAACAATTTCCTGTAAATTCATTTTTCAATGTAGTTATCGCAACTTTAAACAAAAATGATTATCCGACAATATATTATGCCTGCACATGAGGTAAGCAGGCTCAACTATACTGTGCTGGTCGATCACACTTAGACTAATGAATGTTAGAGCACACACAAAACCTGCGAAATGCTAAGAAATGCAACTATTATCGTGAAAGATTGGTGCGCACGAAAGACAAGGACACAGTGTGAGGGACAAACGAGCGCTTATAAGAAATGAAACAAATGAAATGCACCTATAAAAAAATGTGATCTCATTGGATCAATGCACTAAGTCGAAGCAACAAATTAACTGTCTGTAGAAACTTTAATTGCAAAGAGCTCATACATCCAATCTTTCTTAATAATGTAACCATGTTTGCGAAAAGGAGGTGATCTGGATGAAGACAAGAAAACGCTGTCCACACACTCGGACTCAAAAGCAAGTACAGCTCTCGCGGTTTGAGGTCTCAAAAATTCGCTCCATGTCAGAAGGTACAAAGCATATTGAAGTACACAAAGACACACAGAACAAGCATGAATTATAGAGGAGAAGAAAAAAAAGAACAACTTTGAGTTGGCGAAAATGTAAAACTCACTAGCCATTACAAAGACACAAAAGGCTCGCAGTGGCAGGTCTCTTATTTCAGCAGGTGTCACACACATCCAAGCCAAAAATTTCCATTTCCTGTACTATTAAAAGAATAACATAGGCTACCACAGTCATTATATGGCTACAGTTCACGCGTTATGTTAATCTATTTTCTATGTTGTTCTAGATAGTCAAATTCACTACAGCCACAGGGCATGGATTGGAAAGAGCAGTTACTGACTGCCTTTATCACTGTAGTTCGCAGTCAATGAAGTTAGTTATGAGCAAGACACGCATCTAATGTCACTCAGGAACGTGAAATACATGAACGGCGTGCATAGTATATTTGCGTGCGTGCACACAGCACGCAGTTTGATGAACTCCGCGAGTTTGATAAACTCCGCGATGGTTGCCAATGGCATGGTCAAGTTATTTAGAGAAGATAACGCAAACTTTTGATGCCTGTCAAGGGGAGATTTTTGAGAGTGCATTTCGGACAAGTGCAGATCACAGAAGTTTCGTTCGTTTTTAAGAAAAACTGCCAGAAAGCTGCTGTACCAATGACAGGCAGTATCACATTCCATGAACTACCACCGCTAGAAAATCTAAAGTGGACGTATTGGACAGTGTTGGTTTTGACATTTGTGCCAGACAGTCAAAAAGAAATCAGGGGGAGTACAGTGTACACATGAGACGGGAGATGTGATAAAAGTTTGCTCGAGACAGGAAAGTGTTAGCCCAACCAATTTTCTCTGCACAGAAACTAAAAGAGTAAGCTTTTAGCAGAAGCCATTCAGACAGGAACGTTTCAAATGGTGCATAGATACATATGTTTTGTGAGTCGGAGGTAACGAGTACACAGACCTAGCAGTTTTCTCATTAGCAAAATAAATTACTCATCAATGCTCTGTGGAATACTTGCAATAGTGAAGTCCAGGTGTTACAAAATAGGCCTTCAGGTGAACAAGCAATTCTTATGAAAGCTCTAGTAAGTAATTCAACGAAGGATAGCATTCAGGAAAAGTAAATGGGTGGATATTGAAAGATTAAGCTTAAGGCTAACAAAGATGTTCGCTTTGTAACTAAAATATATGCGGTTAATCCTCTTCTTCCTGTGGTGACGCATAAATATGAATCGTGAACCTTGTGGAGCAACTCATATGTACACAATTACGAACAAATATTTACCTCGATATCCTAATTGAATAGATATTTCTTCTAAACCCTCCAATCATGTCATTCTGTCCAAAATAAAAAGTTAAAAAAAAAACAGTTTGAAACAAACACAGTGCTCGAAGCGAAATTTCAAAATTCTATTTCACATTGTCAGTCAACACGTTGCGCACATTTCTGCCATCTCTCTTCCAAGACCTGCAAACACTTACAACCAATAAAAACAAGCATTCCTGAGCAGTCCAATAGTTACAACAGGAATGAAACACGGTGTGCTAGCATTCAAAGAAGATTCATAGATGAAGGCAAGTAAGATACACAAGCTTACATTTCAGTGCATACCATGCGTAAAATTTGACACGAGACTGCAGCCACACTGTCCTGAAACACAGTCACATTATCAGACAAAAAAAATAGTGAACTACAGCGATTCAGGAGGAGCTTGATATAATTTTAAGCTGCTTCTTGTATTACTCTATGAAATCAAAAAGCAAAAACAAATGCACTTTAAAGTCTTAAAAGTTCTACAATACGTTGGCATAAAAAGTGCAGTTTCCCTCTCTAACTGCAACAAAGTGAAGAAGTGTGCTGCACGTTAATGTATTGAGTGACCATCCAAACGTATGTACAATTTCACTTGCACTCCAGCAAAGCATACAATACAGTATTAACACTGTACAAAGCGTACATAACCGTACAAGCAGATTCTTGCAGCTTGGAAAGAAGTCCGCAGTTTCTGAAAAAAAAAAATACAAGAGGCACTTGAACAGTGCTTTCTCAGAAAAGCGCACAATGTTTCGACGGAGTGACAAGGTTTTGGAGCACCTAACAAGCTTCTACGGGGTGTCTCCGAAAGCTTCACACCGCTGAAAAGATGGTTTTGAACAGTTCGACCAGGGGGTGGGGGGGTGTGCGGCAAATGCCCATGACAAAATGTCTCCACAAGTGTATGTTGCTCAGAAGAATGACGTGAGCAGCTTGATGGGGTCCTCCACAACCATGGCTGTTTCCGTGGCTGTCACGACCTCTTGCTCTATGTACACTTCGCCTATTTCGGCGTTCTGCTCTTCCACGAACACAATCGGTGCCATGTGAAGCTGCTGCGGCTGCAGGTGTTGCTGGAAGTGCTGCTGAAGCTGCGGCTGCTCGACACTTTTGGGCGCTCGAGGTGCCTTCGGCTTGTCTACTCCCGAGGCCTTGGCCCGGGCGGCGATGGGCAAGGTAGGCTTGGGCACGGCCTTGTGCGCGTGCTGAAGGTGCTGCTTCAGCTTCGTGTTGTTCACAACACCCTTGCCACACAGTAGGCAGTGCAGCTTGAAGTCCTTGGTGTGTACGCTGACGATGTGGTCCTTCAGAGTCTGGTGAATGGTGAAGGCCTTGGTGCAGTGGGGGGCACTCGAAGGGCCTCTCGCCCGTGTGAGTGCGAAGGTGTGTCTGCAGTGCGCAGTTGTGCTTGAACGCCTTGCCGCAGAAGTGGCATTCAAAGTTCCTCTCGGCACTCGCGAGCCGCTTGCCCGCAACGCCGGAGTGCCGGCACAGCTTATGCGCCCGCAGCTCAGTGGGGGGTCTTGAAGCGAACGGGGCACTGGTCGCAGCCGTGCGGGTAACGCAGCGAGCGCAGCACCTGCAGCGAGGGGCTCTTGGCCACCTCGGGGTGCATGTGAGTCACATGGATGCCCATAGCTCGCACAGTCTGCGAAAAAAAAAAAAAGCAGTTTAAGAATACCGCGCAAAGTCAGCTGTTCAGGTTCAATTCCTTTACAGTGGCTCCACCATCTAACAACGAAACCTTCACTCAAGGCTGTTTTATGTAGAATTTTTGTTCTTACTATGGGAATACATCTTTCACGAATGAAAAGCAATGCACACGAGAAAACACGGACCAAAGGCAAAGGCAGCATTACGGTGTTGTGCTGTTGTCTCCATCTTTGTAGCAGTTATTGTTTAGACGCTGCCCCTCAGTTGCGAAGGGTGCATGGACAAGCCCAAGTTTCTACTGTACAAGAAACAATTTTTCATTACTGAAACATTTGTCTCGAAGATGTTTCATGGGTTAAAGTAGGTGCTTGTTCATATGCTGTTGTATACTGCAAAGTTGCTGTGATGCCCTGGCGACATCATGAATATGTGAACGCCAGTGAGATGGACTCCACAAATGTCTCGCATGTTATGCGACGGCATCAAGCTAGAGAGTGTCACATGTCACCATGGCCATGAGTGGCACTGTCCGAGACTTCCAGGACTACACCTATATAAACGATCAAGAAATTGGATGGTAGAGCAGCCACCGTCGTAGCACAATTGAAAGTGCACCACGTGTGTTGTGCGGAGGGCGTGAGTTCGTTTCCCACCAGCACCAAATTCTTTTTTCGTCCACTTTTGTTTCCTTATATCTGAACTATGAATCTCTGCCATATCTTCCTTGGCTTCCTAGGTTTGCATCAAACTAAACATGTCAAGCAAACTGAGATGCCTCCCAGTGGCATGAACAATCCCTACCAACCACCTCGTGTACCCATAAGCAAGAAAAGTTCACAGGTTGTAGGCTCAACTGCAAATTCAAATTTCTGCTTTGTTATCGCAGGACGCCTTCAATCTAGCAGGTAACTCTGTAGGTCCCAAGAATTACTCCAACCTGGAACATTTAATTGGATGCATTGTTTTCAGACAAAACAGGAACATAGCTTTCTGAAAAATTTACATCCTACAAACTTCTGCTAGAAGTTGTAGCCTGCTAACATTAAGGCGTAGAGCCCTAGACAGTTGCCCATTACCTTTCTGTGACCTTCCGTTTCATATATAGTAGGGGTCTCAAACTCAACTCGGCCAGTGGGCCACAGCCACAAAATTAGCCTCTCGCATGGGCCAGGACTGTGAAAAAGGTTCAAGCGGGGGAAGTTTGAACAAAATGTCAGCCAACGTTGCCCCTTTAAAAAAGGCGTTCCCATATCTCACATGTGCACCATTTCTGAAGGGGATTTGACGTCGAGTTTCGAGAAACATAACAACATTGATCTCCAGAACGACTGAAATGTGGACACCGACTCTGAAATATATAGCTATTCTGTCACGTTTATCATTTAACACACTGTGACTGCATTGGGTGACGCATGAAAAGAAAAAAAATAAAAAGGTATGCTTGAGACTAATCATGTTTGCGTAGTTCATGAACATACTTATTAAGACAATAAAAAAAAAAGAAATGGGACAAAGACTCGTGCATGGGCTGGGCTGCTAGCGAGAGGTCAGTGGGACGCATGATTGAGACCCCCGACATAAAGCCCCACTTAACAAGTCATTACACTCACCTTGAAAGTCTTGCTGCATATTTCGCATACAGACTGGCTTTCCTCAGCATGCTTCTGTTGGTGGTGCTCCAGGTAGGCCTTGGACTCGTACAGGTAGGGGCATTTGCTGCACTGGAAGCCCTGGTTGTTCTCGTGCAGGCGCAGGTGCCACTCATAGCGGGAGTCTGACACAAAGACCCGACCACAGTGAGGACAAGGCTTTTGCTTGCCCTTATTGTGCTGCAGAGTGATGTGCCTCTTGAGCTCGTCCTGGACGACAAATGCCTTGTCACACTGTGTGCACTGGAAAGGCATGACTCCCGTGTGGGTTATGGCATGGGCCTTGCTCCGGTACAAGCTGAAGGTGGCAAACTCGCAATCCGTCTCGGTGCAGCGGTACACCTTGAGCGTGGGGAAGGGGTTCTCACCATTCTCGAAGCAAGCTGTGTCCCCCATGTGCACCACGGCCGTGTGCAGTTGCTTCTTGCGCTCGCTGGTGAAGCGTTTCTTGCAGTGGTCGCACTGAAAGTTGATGGTCTGCCCGTGAATAAGGCTCTTGTGCTTGCGAAGTGCAAACATGGACTTGCAGGTAAGTGGGCACTGCTCGCAGCTGAATGTGGTAGAGGCATGGACGTTGAGGCGATGAGCTCTGAGGCTACCCTTAGAGGAGAAGCTGCAACCGCACGTTGGACACGAAAACGGCCGTATGTTGTTGTGGGAGCTGAGGTGGGATTGCAAGCCCGACTGGCTTCGCATTTCCTTCCCGCACTGCGGACACTTGTAGGTGTGTTTCGCCTTCTTGGGCCTGTAGCCGGGCTGGTGTGTTCGAATATGAGCCCGGTGCCGAACCTTGTGGACGGAAATCAAGCCGCACGTCTCGCACTTGAACTGCGGCACCTCCGGATGGCACTGCACTACGTGCTCGCAGAGTTCCTTGTAGGTGGCACCCTTGAAGCTGCAGCTGCCGCAGTGACGGTACGCATCTCCCTTACACACGTCCTTGTGAGCCGTGAGGTCTTCCTCGGTGAAAAAGGGCTTCCGGCAGCTGCTGCAGCGATGCTGGGCAGTCTGTCCGTGCTTCTGCATCATGTGCACCACTAGGTTGTGCTGCCGTACAAACGGCATGTTGCAGAGGTGGCAGATGACTGGGTCGCTGTGCGATTTCTTCTCGTGATTCTGCAATGCCACTTCTGTGGTAAAGCTCTTCTTGCATTTGGCACACTTGTAAGGGTTGACCCGGTTGTGCACCTTCATGTGCACCTGCAGCACCGACTTGAACTGAAAGCCTCTGTCGCATATCTCGCAGCGGAACTTTTGCTCTCCGGTGTGCTTCATCATGTGCTTATTCAAGCCTGCCCTGTTCTTGTAAACTTTTCTACATTTGGTACATGCAAAGTATTTGATCGAATCTGTGGACCTGGAGAGGCTTCTAACCTGTTGAACGAGGGGCTTCAGCTGTGATCCTGTCAGAGGCAGGGCGCGCTTGGAAGCCTCCGATCCAGCTAGGACTGGAGGTGTGCCCGGAATAGATGCACTGTCAGATGCATCACTTAACTGGCTTTCTTTGTCCGCTTGTTTGTCTTGTGCTGCAGCCGTATGCTCCTGGAGATGCTTCAGGGCTACAAGCTTATCAAAAGTAACGTGAGAACACTTAAAGCACTTAAACACAATCTTTGTATTAGTAGGAGGCTTGGTGGGCGTGTCTTTTGGATTCTTTCGGTGAATTTGCCAGTACAATGGGCTTGAGACCCTTCCCTGGAGTTGTTGACAGTGGCTTTGGTGTAGAAGAAGGAACGATAGACCTCAGTTCTGCTGGGCTGCTCTCATTTGCTTTCTTCACAACAGCTGTGATATTCTTTGGAGTAAGAGCACCAGCTGCCGAGAGTGGAACTGGGCCAGTTTTAAGGACGACACGCTTGACATTCGGCGACATAGAGGCTAGCATGTTGAGGACCGTGGGCAAGACTGTTGTCTCGATAGAACCTTTAACTCCAGAGCCAGACTCACCGCTAGGCAGGCTTAATGAGCTACCAGACGTTGTAATGACAGCCAACTTATCCTTGGTGAGGGAAAACACATTTCCGATACGGGGCTTGGTATTGTTTCTCTGGGGCTTTGCCTTGTCTGGAGAGGCTGGCACGGTAACCTTTCCCGCTGGAACTGCCGCTGTATCTGATGGTGGCCGTTGCGGCAAAGGATCGTTTTTTGAGGTATGAAGCTTGCAGTGAGCTATTGCGGTCTCCTTGCATGGCGTTATATGCTTACAATACAAGCAGGAATACAGTGCCATCGCTTTGGCACCATTGTTGCCCTTGGAAGTGATAGCAGCACTTGCACTGCCGTTTGCTACTGTGCCAGGCTTCGCGGTGACATTCTGGGAAACATTCAAAGATCTTGCAATGACAGTTGCGGTATTCGCAGGTGACGCTTTGGCCGCATTAGCAATGTTTCCACGGGTGGAAGCATCATCATTAGAGTTGACAGCGCTGGTCGTGACATTGGCTTGGCCGACCATGTAGGAGTGATCTTCAATGGTGACATTTGCTGACTTTTCAGGAAGCAGCGTTTGAGTCCCCTGTTAGGTCAATTTCCTCCACATTGCTACTCCCGCGCCCTCTTTGGTCCGTATTGTCTGCAGTGGCGCAGTCGTCGTCAAGCTGTTGCCGGTTCGGGCGAACTGGACACTTTCGGGTGAACACGGGTCAGGCAGGGGCGACGCGGCAGGAGACGGCACCTCCGACTCCACTTCGATTTCGCAACCTTCGGTCTGAATCTCCACTACCGCACCGTCGTCGACGAAAACATTTGCATCGCGTCGCTCGTCGATGTAACAGAATGAGCTCGGCCTGCCTCCCGAAGAGATCCGAACTTTCTCGCGCGCGTAGGCTGCGTCAAAAGGAAGTCGCTTCGGGGCTGCAAGCCTGTGTCACACCGTCACCGCGATCTTGTGTATCGAGCCCACTCCTTACAAAAAATTGAAATTTATTCTGCCGCCTCTTTCGATGCCCTCTGGAAACACCAAGTCGAGGGACAACGGTTTCATGTCCAAATCGACGTCAACGGAGACAGTGACCATGTTGGCCGGGTACGTTGCACTACCAAATTCTGCAGACAATGCAATCGGCGAATTCAATTACATATCATGTGTTTAGTTAATGTTTTCCAACGGGTGCGTTTCGAGGGGTGCTAAAGCTCGTCTGCTACATCTTTCGGCGGGGATGCTAGATGACAAACGAGGTTACAGTGGTTGCATTTAAGCGCGCAGCCAGCTTTAGCCTAACGACGCGGGAAGCCAGTGCAGCGATGAACGTTTAGTGGGGCTCGTCGGCAGCGCCCTTCCAGAATGCTAGGCTCAATTTACCGTGGTGTCACTACGACCGATGCGCACGGAAAACCTCGTGGATTAGACCAGCAGCTGAGAGTAGTCGTGGTGCTCGTAGTCGGACGACACACATAACAGCATCATGGAAAAGGACATAGGCGTTCCAACCCGAAACGAGCAGTAGATGGCAGGCCTAGCACGGAACGATCTTTGTAAGCGCCAAAGAACGGTGCCAACGCGCTGGAAAACTACCGAAAAGAGAGAGACAGTGAAGCTAATACTGCTAATACACCAACGTGAGAAATGCAGTCCCCTTAGTTTTCACGTTGACGCTGTAAGTTACAGGATAAGTAGGCTTAGTAGATTGATGAAATAATAGGATATGATCAGAGAACATCCGTACAGCGTGTTTGGAACTCTGGTCTTCTAAGCCAGTGCCATCAGCATCGCTTGGGCCACTTGGCGAGCGTAGCGCCTATATGCGTACTAACATGGTACTAACATTTTCCTCATCTCCGCAACAAACTGAACGGGACCTGGCGCAGCTGGCGTCAACATGACGTCCTGTCATGAAATATGACGTATCGACAGAACATAGAACGCGCCTGCGGCGCCGCTGTCTATCCTGTCGATGCGGCTAGCATCCCGGTGTTTCTCATCTCCCTTCCTTACGTTTTACAATGTTTGTTTACGTTCTTCTCATCGTCACGTAGCGGAGACATGTGTCAACGTACGGCAGTTGTTGGCGACAGGCTGATTTGACGCTAGCTGAGAGAAATGGTGTCGCTAGTTTTATGGGTGACCAAGTTTCTGGTGAGGCAACGGCTGCTCTTCGCGTCGTTCATCGTAATCTGGATCGTCGGCATGGCGATAACGAGTGAGTTTTTTTTTGTCGAAAGCCAGAACTTATCATCGCGCATCGTTTGAGTCTGTGCGAGAAGATGCTCAAACCGCGCCGTGGCGGTTTTGATTTCGATTGCTGATCACTTGTTTTCTGTTTCTACGTTTCCAGTATGCCTGATTGGACGTACTGACGACGCCAAGGCCAAGTATCCGGATACCACTGCCGCGCTGTACAATGCGGGACAGCACAAAATGCAGCTTTCCCACAGCCTTACCAAGGCGAAAGCGATGAAGTATTGCAATCCGTATAATAGTATATCGCTTTGGCAGGAAGGTGAGTCACGGACGAATGATTTAAAATGATTCTTTTAAAGGAAAGTGCATGTGTCGTAGTGAACCTCGTCGCACAGATAACATATGCGTGCATTGAGAAAGATGTTATTGATGACGTCAGCTCCAAAGTTTATTTCGCTAGTGATGGTCACACACATACTGCGCATGCATCATCGTTACGAACAAGTTCTAGTGCATTTTCAATTTTTTGGTTTTAGCTAGCTTCGTCTTAATGTCTTTTCTTGCCCGCCATTTCCTGCACATTTACTCAAAGAAAGAAAAAAAAATCTGATCGCATTGGCAATAATTCTGAGCCCAAATGTGTGATACAGTGATGTGGCAAAAAAAAAAAGAAATGTGCCTGAGAAGTTGTACAAACCTTACAACTGACTGCACCTTCGACAGATCGCACCGAGGTGCCCAGGTGTTACAATGATTGAATGAAATGGCACACCAGTGTGCCCACCAGTGCTATTTATCAAGGATGCCAGTACTCTTAGCAGCAACATTGTCAGTAGGCTGTCCACTAGCTGCAATGTGAATAAACCGGTGAACCTTCTTTGTGGTGCTAATGCCTTTCTGTGAAAATTATTGGCCAAGGTCGACATCCCTTCAGCTGTCCAGTTATTGAGGACGTGGCGTGTTTTGTTTGGATTTATTTCGCAGGCAAAGTTCCAAGCAGCAATTTCACTCTGGAAGCCGTAGCCATAATGGTGCGTCATGGAGAGCGCATGCCTCTGCGGCGGGTCCGCAACCATCACCTCCTTGGCTGTCGCCAGCCTCCAAGCACGAGCTCGCCCTCCGTTGGCAGGAACAGCCCCTTGCATTCCTTCGTCAATGTCATAACTAAGCACCCCTTGCTCCCACTGAAGAACATCTTTGCCACCATCGCGACCCACCCTAACCAGAGCACATGCGCAGAGGGACAGCTCACTTGGGAAGGCGTAGTCCAGCACGTCAACATGGGGGGCCAGCCTCCACGAAGCCTACCACTCCGGCCCGTGGAGGCTCCTGCCTGACGACTGGGACGCGCGCTCTGTCAAGCTGTACAGCACCGTCTTCTCCCGCACTTACCAGAGCGCTCTAGCGTTCCTCTATGGCTTCCTGCCAAAGTTCTCGTTCGACAGGCTCCACCTGGTGCCCTCGCGAGACATCAACTTCTGCATGGGGCCGCACTGCGCCTGCCCGCAGCTCAACACGTACGAGAGGCTCTTCACGCGCAAGACCAAGGTCATGCTCAAGAACCACCTGGCCGTTGTGCAGCTGCTGAACACGCTCGGCAAGGTGCTCAGCCCCGGGGGGAACAACTCGGAGTTCGTTGCGCCGAGGCCGATCATGGACGGACTGATGGGCTTCGTGTGCCAGCGCAAGCCGCTGCCCTGTGCCGACCATCACTGCGCCACCATGGAGCACGTTGGCAACGTCATCTCCTACGTGGACTGGGAGGGCCGACAGCTGTCTCAGGACTTGTCCTTTCGCCGGAGCAGCATTCTCAAGGCACACTACCTGCTGGCCCGAATTCACCGCGGACTGCGTGACTTCATGGATGGCACGTCCAAGACCAAGTTCCTCTTCTTCTCCGGCCACGACATCAACCTGATCCCCGTGGCATCGACGCTCGGCTTCGACGATGGCACCATTCCCCCCTACGCTTCCAGGATTGTACTTGAAGCCGTACAGCAATGCCAGGAAAGAGCGATTCATAAGGGTCCTTTACAATGGCAAGGACGTGACTCGTCACACACACTTTTGCAGGAGCATTCGTGCCGGTGTCGACACAGAGCTATGTCCGTTTGGCAATTTCACCACTTTCCTGCAGCAGGACGTGTTCAAGCTATTCTCGGCTAAAAGCTTTGCTGCAGCTTGCGGCCTTGATGGCGCGCACTCTACGCCAACTGCTACGAGTCCTGCCTAAGGATCAATGGTCAAATTATTGGAGCAGCACTTAAGATGCAGTGGTGCATCTGTATATGCCAAAGAAGTGCAGCTTTCACACATTTAGGCTAGAGGGCATACCAGCTTTGCGACACGCATGATATCTAGTTGGCATCATTGCTTTGGCCTATGAGTTTGTAATTTGTAATTGCCACGCAATCAGATACGATAGCTGTGAATTCCACATAATGGGCATGACACTTCAATGAAAGAGGTCCAGGATTCAAGGAAACTCGTAGCACCTTGAAAGAAGGCAGCTAGCACGCTTCGGCTTCTGCCAACTACAGCTTATCCCGGGAAACAGTATATTCCACAAAATATACTTCGGAACAGCTATTGAACTCATTCCAGGCATGAAACCATGCTATCAGGGTAAAAATGTAATTTGCCTGGCAAGGCAGGCTACAATGACTGCGTACGCTGTTTAATTGCTGTCCCTGGCCAAGAAGTGGGCTTTCTTTTCCATTCTTTGTTGCATTTTGTGAAGTGATGATATAGGTATGTCCTGCATAATGTCATTACTGCCCCTGCTACTATATTGCATTTTAAAGCACAGTCCAACAGAAATGCCCCAGCTGAAAGGCATTGCTGTAGCAAAGTGAGGCTTAATGTACACTCTCCCAGTGGCTCAACAGGGAAAAACCATCTGACTTTTATTTTTAACTTTTTGCAACAAAATCACATTCGATTGCTTTGACTGAATTTAATATGTGATCCTTCAGTGCTTGGGCATTCTTTGGCGGTGGCTGTTTGGCACTGTGGACTCGTATATCCACTGGCTTCATGTTCTTTTTCTCTATACAATGCCGTATGGGTAATTGTGATTACAATGGCTACCCAGGCACAATTGGTACAATATGGAGGCATTCATTGTGAGGTCAAATTTTATGCTTGCAAGTGGCATGCCGTAAAATGCCGAGCAGGCGCACTTCCGCTATGGTGAACGATAACCTGACAAGATTTGGATGGAGGGCCCTTACTCGGCCACGGTCCCAAATTCAAGATGGCGACGGAAGAGCATCAGAATGCAACCCTGAAGCACCACACTGTATAAATAGGGTGCTAAGAAATCATCCACATATCTAAAGACTCTCAGAACTTGGTTTCCTGGGAACCGCAGCTGCAGGATTCTGTAGCGGCGAACAGGTTCAAAAGAAATGGTTGGAAGGGGAGGGGTGGCACTTGCTCGGTAAACCTCCCGCAGGCGCTTGCTCGGAATTTTGTGCTAATGTGAAAAAAAAAGTGGCATTGTGATGCCTATTGGACCACTTGAGTTGACTGTCTCATTTAAATGCTTACAGCTTTGACTTGCTTGCTGCGAATCTGTTACTATGTAACTGATAAGTTTAATTATTGCAGTGGGAAGATTTAGTGTGAGCTTGCAAGAAAATACCTGTGCTTGACATTGTTTCAGCAGCAATTTATGTTAAACAGTTGCTGCAAGCATGCTGGTGCGCCCCTAAATTTTAATGTTGAACTATCACCAAAACATTCCTAATGATTGCGGAAGGAAGTGATAGAGAATCCTTTTTTGTTTTTTAAGTAGGGCATAATGCATTCGTTCTGATTTTAATGCTTTGCTTACCTGAAGTCCTAGCCATCTTATTGTCGGATTCTTACTGTGAGACTAGCTTGGGTGTTTGCAACGAATATATTTGCTAGTTTTTTGAATGTTCATGCATTGTTGGCCATTGCTTGTATGCTATGGGCTGGGATCGTGCCCATTTTGTGTGATTCCCTGTTTCGGTATGCTGTGATATGTATAATTCATCATTTACATGCACACATATACATACACCTGAAGTAACACATGTTTGGCAGCTTGTGTGTACTCGCCAGCTAAGGAACCTTGTCGCTAGGACTGTGCGAACCCTTGCCGCAGTTCTCCTCTTTATTATTCAGCCATTTGGCTGAGCTCGGATGAGATTTACCTTGTCGCCACTGCAGTGAAGACTTCAAGCAGGTATAGAGCTGTTGTACGTTTGGCTTATAAGTTATCATAGCTGTGTGTTTGTCCATCGCAGTGCATGACATACCACAATTCCAATCTTGAAACCTTCACCAACTCAGCTTCGGAGCATAGCAGCTGGCTCCGAGGCTGCCAAACCTCTCGAATGGAACTGCTCTCTATAATGGTTGTTGTGGAGTAAAGGAACTGAGCTCTTTGCTTATCGTACGTCACTCTTCAAAGTCACTGCTCTCTTCCAGTTTCAGCGTTTATTCGTGAGACTGGGAGAGACCAGTGAATATTGGACACAGTGTGTAAATTTGTAAGCCTCCTCAGCAATCTAGGGTGAAATCGCAAATCCTCTTCTTATCCCCTTTCCCCTCTTTTATCATGCATGCCTTTGTGAGTGATGGATTTCTCTGGCATCATCTCATTCTCCTGGATTCACAAGTTACAGCAATAAGAGCATCTCGAAAACATGCCATGGTGTTAGTCCGCTTGCCATTGAGGGCAATGAAAAACCACGAGTGAAGTCTACGATGCGGCTAACCTTGACACTTATGTTAAAGTTACTCCTATCCTGATGAGGCCAGGAAAAGCTTAGCACATGCTCTAGAAGCATCATGAGATATCAGTGTGTCGCACATTTTAACTGGAAAATGGCTGAGCCGTGTGATTATTTTTTATAGAAATATTGACGGAGCATAAGCTTCCTTTTTTTTTTATGTCTAGTCAGGGATGGATTAAGCATTAGATTTTATTTCTTAGTTGTCTGGATAAGCATTTTCTCGAGAGAGAGAAGACGACAGATATTTCGTTGGTGCTTCAGTAGCTACCATGTCGCAAATTCAATTGCAACATGGCATCTCTACAAGCACATTAAACTGCCTAACCTGTAACAGATGTATATGTATTTCTGAATTGCTAGTTTGTGTACACATGTGTTATAAAAAGTAATGTGTACACACACTTCAGGAACAAAAATAGAACCAGAATAGTATTTTACCTTTAGCCTTGTCCATGAGCTGTAACAAATGAAGATGTTACCTTCTTGTGTTTGTTTGTTCCCCTGTATGGCATTGACTGCTTGTGCCATGTTCCACAAGCTGTGCTTGTGGTGTAGCCAGCACTGAGTAATGATCAAGTGTGATTTTTTTTAAACTGCTCTGCACTGATGAAGTTGGCTTTTATACATGACTTGCAGTGTGTAAAAAGAGAAAAAAAACCCTTCTGGAGACAATTATCACACATCTACTTCAGAACGCCACAGCCTTGATGGCTTCGCTACTGACACGTAAAAGTTCTCGGTACTTACGATTGCATTACGTAATCTGATTCATGCCCGAGCTGTATCGTGTTACTGTTGGAACTCGTCATGCAAGAAAAATGCCTGTGCCAACGACCACTGATGCCACAAGAAGAGATAGAGCAGGGCTGTTAATGCTCACGTCCGAAATATGCTGTGGACTCTGTTGTTATTGAAGATTTGCAACAATATTCTGCTGCTGCTGCCTGCAATGAGAGCGTTTATCAACCAAAAAAACATCATTGCATGGTTTCTAAATTTAGGTAGGTACAGGGCACTGTAAAAGATGTTTGTTTTTATGTCCTGCATTTGTTATCTGACTCCTCTCCATGACCATTCGTTGAGAATCTCCGGTGTGCTGCAAGGAAGCAAACTTGCTGTGCCGTGTAGTTGGCAATACGATGCAGAAAACTGTCACACTGCGTAGTCTAGAAGATGCAGTAGCCTTTCCCATATATATATTTTTCTGAACAAAAAGCCTAATTTTGATTTCGGCAGTACTGACTGTACCACAGCCCTTAGGGCAAATGTGAAGGCAACTAAGTCTGCGGTACTGGTAATGTGATCTTTGAAAAAACTGGTGGCATTTCGTTCCTATTGAATGCTTGTGTGTGGAATGTTTTTCATTTAGTGAGGAAGACAATGCAGTTTATGTGTTCATGTCTGTGCTCCGTGTTTTGTGGCATTTCTCCCTCACTTGCTACATTCAAACCGATATGCCACATCTGTCTAGCAGGCAATGTGACAGTCAAAAAAAAAGTAAAAAGGATAGAAGTCCATGTTTACGACTGCCTTGTAAAACTCACCACGTTGTGAACGTATACATTTGCGTGGCTGTGTGTATAGGTTTACATGCTGACAATTGTTGACGTTAGCTCATGACGAATTTTGCCTGTCGCCAAGCTCCAGTTTTTACGGGTTTTGTTCCCTCCAGTTGGAAATGGCCATTGAGCTCTGCTTTTGTGTTAAAATTTATGACATGAACAGTTGGCGCTGCCACTGAGGTGTAATTACAATCAAGTCTCTGTCTTATAACATTCGAGTCACGTAGATGTGAAGATTGTGTACTATGTATTCTGTGAGAAACTTTGTCACGTTTCTTTTTCCTGGTTTGTTGCCTAGATTATATGCCTTGTATGTACAGAAGTGGTAATAAATTGTTTTTGTAAATATGGTATGTAATTATTTGCCAACTGGCACATGTTTATTCTTGGCGAGCGTCTGAAGTGAAGGCAATCTTCAGGAAATGCAAGAGGCACACTACTTATCTGCAGCCATCTATTCTACTTTGCTCACTAAAGAGAAAACCAAATGGTTTTACTTATTGAAAAGCAAGCATTCTAAGCACAGAACACACTGGCCTGATTGAAGGCTCGCACCGAGGATTACCACTTGGAATAGGTTTCGGCATATCCGGGTTGCCCCATACATCTCAATCCAAGCTTGATAAATAAATGGAAAAAAAAAGCAGTGATGCAGGTAAAGAGGAGATTGCCACCACCTAAGAGCATGCAGCTACAAGATCATGAGCAACAGGCTTTTGGCAAGGAGGAAGGGGGGATGCAATTTTAGAAATATCAGTGTGAAGACCCATTTTTTGCTGCTTCCGGCCTTTGTAAGCGCTTAGGTCTTCATCAGGTGTCATCATCTATAGTTAGCATGCCAGAACCAGGCTTGTTTTGCACGACGGTTAGTAATTGATTATTGCCCCACCAAATTCGAACCCTGCGACCAGTACTCGCAACCAAATATTTTCATTTAGTTCAGATTTTAGCTCTAATACGCATGCACAGCACATAACATGTGTGTATATTTTACGTTTTTGCTGTGTAGGCGGGCGAGCTCTGGACTTTTTTGTGGCAGAAAAATACGCCGGGAGGCCGTCGAAAAGCCTCGGCACAGCGTACGGCAAAAGTTTAATGGGGGGGGGGGGGGGAGGCACTTGCTGAAAACCTTGACCATTTTACAAAAACACCTGTTTTCATTACTTATTTTCCCTAAACCTGACGTCACGGTCATGACGTCACATAGCGTGACTTCACATGATGACGTTTCACATAACAGCGTTGCTTGGTCAAATGTGGGCCGATCACGGAGGCCATGCAAAACCAGTTGTGGTGCAAAAGAACTATACTCGGCGACAACATTTCTTGACGGCACTGTGGAAGCTACAGAACCAAAGGGCACGCCTGCTACCGCGTCAAAAAAATAGTACTTAAGTTTAACGATAATTTTCTCATTTGCCTTGCTGAAATAAATACTGCTTTATTTATTATGAGACTGGAACAGTTGTGGGAAATTGTAGGTAAAATACAATTATTGTTCACCCTGCAAGAATGCTTTCCTTTTCTTTCCATTTCTTAGACAGCACCACCTTTTCAGCCCATCCGTTTTCCAAAGAAACATGGCGCCCGTGACGTCATTGTGCGGCCGCAAACGCGCTGTTTAGTTCTCGAAGAAAAATATACCCGTCATAGGACACTAAAATAGGACACTGAACAAACTAAATATTTCTCCCATTCATAATTTTCATGTATACGTTTTTCTAAACGCGTTAACGACGTGAGCGAGCAATACCGAAACGGCCGCAAGCTGCCGTACTACTTGCGGAGCAACACGAATGTGCGGAGGCCCCGCCTGCGTAGCCTTCGCTGGATTGCCGCCAATCCCGGAGGCAGTGAAAAAACACGTTAGGTGCGGAACGCTCGATGGCGATGGGGGGGGGGGGGGGGGGATGAATGGATGAGGGATGAGAAGAAAAAGATGGCTTTCGTCTTTGAGTCGCCTTGGGCGAATGCATAGGGGACCCTCTGAGTTTTTGAAATTCGGCAGCACTGGCGAGTCCACCGGTTATGTGTACATTGGCCACAAATGTCACTCGATCAATCAGTCAATCAATGAAAACGAGGAAAGAACGGGTGAGGGGAGGAGGGCACAGAGGAAGAAATGTTTCTTGCTCCGTGGGGATGGGGCAGCGTGTTCGCGGCTCACGCGCTCCAGACGCGCATTTGTAGGAGGCGTCGGTAATGTGCGTACATGAAATGGTGAAGAAATTTCAGGGGTGAAACGGTTCGCGACCCCCGCAGGATTTTTTCACTGTGCCCAGTTTTTCTAGGAAGCCCCATGCTGCTTATATAGGAGGTATTCAGTGAGCTCTTCCCGCCAGGCGGCGTCAGCGTGTGCGCCGCCATAGAGTTACTGTATATGCTACCTTTAGAGTTACTGTATATGCTACCTAAAGGTAGCATATACAGTAACTCTACGCCGCCATAGCCGTGCTCCTTCAGTGATCCGTCGTATGAAAGCCTGATGTTTGGCGGCGCTGCACCTCCCTAAGCCGTTTTCTTAGAAAAATATCAACATAACACGTGCTGCCGAGAACTTTGGTTGTGGTCCGGCGATGTTGTTCGTGCGCGAGAGCACGAATATGGCGACTGCCGCGCTAGCGCCCCTTGCGGATGACGTCATGTGAATACCTCCTATAGTGGCTTGCTTGGCGACCGCGAAAAAGTGACATGGCGACCTGTTCCATAACTGGGGTAGGCACCGTCGACATACTGAGGCGCTTGTAGCGACGCGTAGGCTCCGCCCAACCCAAAGCTCGCCACTGCCCTCTATGATCACGTGACAAGTGGCACAGCAGCTGCAAAGCTGCCTCCGAACACAGCACCCCTCTGGATCCGCCACTGCAAATGTACGTCGTGAGGTGCTCCGGTTTCGCGTTCATTTGCGAGGCATTCACTTTAAAATTGATTTTAAATACGTTGTAGGCTATATCAGCTGTTTGTGTGTTATACATCATGCGTGTGTGACTGTGCGTGTGTCCTTGCAAATTATCTCGTCTTCAAAATTTTGTATCACTACGCCTTTAAAGGGACACTAACGAAACTCAATGAACCAACTCAACGGTTTAGGTTAATAAATTTTACTCTGTAAAATCGAATCTCGTTAATTTTACCCTCACAGCTCTGATAATAGAGAACAAGATCACGGTCAAAGCATCATTTTTAAATTTCGCGCCGAAATCTCCCCGCGTAACGTCACGGATCTCAAAGTGCATCTTTCGTATTTTGGCAACATTGGCGCAACGAAATTTCCTGAAACTTGGTATGTTAAGTCTCTGACCTCCTCAGAGGACAATATGCTTGATTTTTGCCGATTAGGAACGACGTAGCTAGGTCCAGTATGCACCGTCAAAATATGTGACGTCATGGCGATTGATGCGGGAACTTCAAGGTGGGGTCGCCACCTGCATTTCCTTACTGTGCGTTTTCTCGCTCATCAAGCGTCTCCTCGCTGGAACTGTGGTGATTTTGGTATTGTTATAATGTAATTTTCTAATACGGGCAAAATCTGTTATCTATATGTGCCTGTACGTATTGCATTACTCAATGTGCATATATGTTGTAAGTTTCCATTCCTCACTTAAACAAACAAAAGAATGTACCAGGGAAATGCCGGCTCAAGTAAATAAATGATAGAATATATATAGAGAGAAATAATTTAATGATGAACTGGAGATGTTTGCCTGGCTTTTCGCCTGACATGCTACTCCAGGGACTGGGTGGTGATTATGATATTTACACTGATATATGAAGATGGTCCTGGGGCAGCTAATTAAATTCTGAGGTTTTACATGCCAGCACCACGATATGATTACGAGACACGCCGTAGCAGGGGACCACAGATTAATTTTGACCACCCGGCCATCTTTATTGTACACTTATAAACGTAAGTACGCGGAACTTATTGGTCATGGACAGGCCCGTAGCCAGAGGGGTGGTGTCCTAGGGGTCCGGACCCCACCCCCGAAATTTTGATGAAGGGGGTGTTTTATCGAAAATAAATAATGAAAAAAGGTGTTTTTCTCAAATATTCAAGGCCTTCAGCAACTGCACACCCCCTCCCCGAAAGAATTCCTGGCTACGGGCCTGGGTAACGGAGGAATCGAACCCACATCTTTGTTTTGAGCTGATCAGCTATGTAATCACGCGTGGAGTCCAGCTTTGTTAACTAATTTTACGCGGGCAATAACAAGGAAAATAGTAGGTCCTGCAGAAAAAACAAATTTTAATAATAATAATAAAAAAATAAGACGTTTAAGGAACTCGCCTCCTGGCAGTATACGTTTGCTCACACTTAACGAATAATGGTAATATGACACGCAGTAGACGGCCCAGCTCGTCTTCCGCCTACTGTGTTTTAGAAAGAATACAAAATATGCAAAACTCTGGGGCTCCTCAAAGTTTCTGCAATTAGATCACTTTAGTATTGCACTAAACACACTTATCCCGCTATATGATGCGTCATCTTTACAAATGCAAGCCTGCAAGTGTAATGCACCACGTGGGCTGTGGGGATCAGAGGAGGAGGAGGTGAAACTTTATTTGACCAGGGGGTTCGGGCACATACGGCCCAGGGTCCCCGCACGACCCCACTGCACTATGCGTTCATTAGGTCAGGTCATGCCCGGGTAAAACGTTTTAAATATGTCTTCCTAACGGCGCGTCAATGTTATACAATAAATAGACCCGTACTTCCAATCCACTTTAAAGTTTCGGGTAATTAGAAGAGCCCTATAAGTTCGCGGACTCTCGGGGATTAATGCGGCACTTTCTGTCGTCTAATCCGCAGCTGTTCCCAGTGAATACCTCTCTACAACTTCCAGATTATTCGCGCCAGAGATTACATACCCAGGACTCGTGCTGAGTTCGTACTCCCTCCACGGAGGATAAACGCGTATGACGTCCCCTGCACCTAGCTCTTCACGCACGACTAGTTCCCAAGGAACTTGCATGGACAGCTGAAGTGGCGTACCGACGTGACTTTGTTCAGCCCCGTAAACTTCGCACGCGCAGTAGGCGATACCATAGACGTTCTCCATCGTAAGTACTCTGAGTGAGAGAGTCGTTCCGGGGAGGAATTCCGAGTCCCCGCGGTATCTGCGACGCGCCGCCAGCGCATTCAAACTTTCTTCCTTTTGCCTGGCGAACAGAAGGAGCGATTCGAGTCCCTTCTTAACGACACCCCGCTTCCTAATCTTCGGACCGAATTCTTCGACAACTTCGTTGATCACCGCTTCACTGTTTTCGGGGACAGAGTTCTGACCGAAGCCCTCGCAAAAGCCCGCAGGTAGTACAGATGGACCGCAGAGGTGTCGCCGCACGCAAAAGAGGCGATTGCAGCAGCGGCGTGTGGATAGAGTTACCACTAGACTCACTCTCGCTCAATACGTCGACTATCATCGCCCCGTCGGTTGTGTCGCGAAAGCCGCCCCCCTCCCGCGGAATCTTCGCTGCTGCTTTCTTCGATCACGCACTGATTGCGATGTGCGTCGAGAACCCTCCGCCGTCTGCGGGAAACTCGTACGCCCGTACTACTCCGACAAAAAGATCTTTGACGATAGTCGTCCTGCACGAAGGTAGATATCCAGGCGTTCGTTTCGGGGCCCCCTCTGCCCTGGCCGCCAGCAGTATTTGACAAGTCGACTGACACAGCAGGATGTGGAACGAGCGTGTTGTCGTGAACGTTGGAAGATGTTTCTTCTCCGGGCGTCGCGACGGATTCGTGGATCGATCCTTTTCAGCATCGCTAACGACGACAGCGCCGAAGCGGCCGACGCTTGTTTGGACGCACTCTTTTCAGAGAAGCGCAAGTTCTCGGTGTCAGATGGATGTACGACAACCGCAGAATTCACGTCACCAGAGAATCGCTCCAACGACGGACTGGAACACTCGTCGAAAGCGTAGTTGTCGGCCAAGGTGTCGTCGTGGTCCAACATACTCCAGCCGAGCAGGGCTTGCTCATCCTGCAGTTGTTTCCCGCTTCGAAACATGATTACGCTTTCCAAAGTAGACGGCAGTGAGAAATAGAGTGCGTGGTCCTTGTTTGCTCGCTAGCAACAAGTTGCAGAAGTCCGCGAAGATGCTTTTTCTTCGCAGACGCCTCAGCAAGTCGCAGCACGAACAGACGACGTAACTGGCCTCTTTAAACTTGGCGCTGTTTCGTACTCGAAATAAACGAAGGCGCAGTTTCGTAATCGGCAATTTACAAAAATGCGGACTCCGCCCAGAGCGCACGTCTAAAAAACAGATATAGAAGGCCAGCACATGCACAAAATGGCCGCTGTTCACACAACACTCGGTGGCAGTTGTCAGTATCACGGAATTCCATGAAGCTGAGCTGTAAAGGCTCATTCGTACAACTCGTTGCTAAAACGGCTTATGGGGCAATTATATTCAAAAGTTACATTTCACAATAATGTGTCGTGAATACTCACGAGCGTTTGCCTCTGAATACAGCATAATGAGCTTGCAACTTCCAACAGCACTTAGTGAATAGCTTCATTAAATATATCCCGACATGCGTTGTAGATGTGTGTATATTTTTATTTTATTCTACACTTTCATTATTTATAACTAGAGCGTGTTTTGGGATTAATCCGAAAAAGTCAGATAAAGACTCGCCGGTAAAATTTTTGGCAACTCGGATTTATCCGATAAACTCCGATTTTAAAAGGGTATTCTCCACGTTCAATGGGCATTTTCAAAGCTGAGAATCATCGATCAAATGGAGCGCACGTTCATCGGTTAGTAACCTCTTAAAGTATGCTTGCGTCTATTACGAAAAGCTTTAGGTTTGTAACACGAAGAAACAGAGGTGTTTTGTATGGAATTATTTGTGCTTGTGTGTATACATGTCTGTGCGGTCAAACCTTCCAGACATCTAAAATACACTTACTGGGTTCGCATATTTTCGGAGTCAGAAATCATTTCATCTAAGATTTCGCAGTATTGGGAATAATAATAATAATAGGTCCTTTATTTTTCATCAAGAAGATGAGGTAAGCTGGTAGAAAAAGCTGAGGAGCAGCTTGACTCGCTCATTTCTCCCAAAATTACACTTTGGCGATTATAGTTGACATGAACAGCCTTATTAACAGTGTAAATAAACAGCAAGTGAGAAGAAAGAAATGAAAGAATGGAGAAGCAGGATTATTAGCAACCAATGCAAGTCAATTTCAATGGAAATAATTAATGCATAAGACTACATTGAAACAACTTATAATGCAAGATTAAACGCCGAATTCCGGAGAATTGTGGATGTACGAGAAATAAACTGCGATAAACGCCGAATTTTTTCCCCAAAAAATAAACTCCGAAAGACACCCTCCGAATTTCAAGAAAAATGAACTTCGAAAGCACGGAGCCCAATTTATAACGCACGAGATATCGCGATGTTTTCATTCTTTCTTCTCGCTACAAGCATTCGCCGTGAGGCCTCTCTCTCTTTTTCGAGTTTGTAAATGTTTACAGAAGGTTTCGGGTTTCTATGAAGGATTTTGTAACCGGGCAATTCGACTCGAAAAAATGGCTTACGGCATTTCGAAAGCTTACGCGTAATATATTTTTGCCTTGTTCCCTATATATGTTTCCTGTGCTGGTAATTTCTTCGGCGCAACTTATAGTAGGTTTACAGTTGACCCAAGAGAAGCTTTACCTTTCCCTTTTTCCCTAGGGTGGAGGGGGAGGAGCAACGACGAATTTAGGGGGGACGAGGGCTGAGTTGACAGCAGAAAACCCTGCAGTTTCACGGAGGCACATTGAATAAATCATTATTGTGATTAAAATATGATATTTAGTTACACGGGGTTCATTTTAGACGCATACTACATATCTAGAATAAATTCAGCTGGTCACTGGGGCGATGCTAAAGGGGCACTAACGAGAAAAACTATTTTTATCGTATTAGTAAATTAATACTTCACGATACCAAAAATATCACGCTTGCTGATAGAATACGCTTGGTAAGCGAGAAAGCGCGCAAGACGAAAGTGCGGGTAGCGACGGTACCTTGAAATTGCCGCACCAGTCACCGTGGCGTCATAAATTTGGACCTACGTATAGTTCCTAATCGGCAAAAAATGGAGTGCATTGTCTTCTGAGGGTGCCAGAAGGCTTAACATACCAGGTTTCAAGAAATTTCGCTGAGCCAATGTGGCCAAATTACGATAAAGACTTCAAAATCGGTGACGTCCACATCGAAGATTACCGGCGGAAAATTTAAAAGTTAAATATTTGACGTTCGTTTTCTCATCCATTAAAAAACCTATGGTGGCGAAATTAACGACAACTAGTGTTTTCAGAGTATAATTCATCAGCTTACACTAATTTGTTGTTTCACTTTAGAGTCCCTTGAAGTTTTTTCGCCGAGGGGGGGTGAGCGCACCCCTCTTCTCCAGTCACTGACGCCTCTGAGCTGACCTAAAGAATAGCCGTGTCTTGTATCCTAGTCTGGGCTGGCCCCGAGCTATAAGCCACGTGGCACAGATAGGCGCAGCTCACGCCCTCCTTTCGTGCCTCCCGAAAACCGTAAAATCTTTTTCTTTGACTACAGCCGCTCTAGCAAAACGGGGCCCTCCACAGGCAAGTGTGCTATCTTCGTCTGAACAAAGCAGCTAGAGTAGCCCCGAGTCGTTGAAAATTGCTGCTTCCTGTTTGAAAAAAAGTTATATAGGGCCATAGAACGCGGCTGTGTCGGCTTCCGAACTTTCCACTGTGCTACCGAGTGGCCATCGGCGGCATCCTCTTTGACAACTCCAATCGCCTAAGGCGTAGGAAGCGGAGTCACAGAGTCGCCTACATAGCGATCGCGGCGCCGTCTTGCGGTCGAGCTTTACGGTCGTTCGAGCTGCCCACGCTGGTCGCGCCCAGTCGCGTGCCGGTCGTGCCGCCTGTCTTTTCAGCGGGGCCTTCAGACAAAGCTGCATTGTACAGGCAACAAGGCACAGATGCACTGCCTTCCTCCTTTCCACACACACATACGGAGTAATTGAGACAGCAGCGGCGGCATTGCAGCTAGCGTATCGCTCGAAGCAGCACTATCGGGAAAGAAGAAAGCGGAATCGCGTACGCGCGCGCTGGCGTCAGTGCGGGTGGCTTGCTCGCGCAGATTGGGTGCGGAAGAGACGATCGCCACAGGGCGCGTGGCAGGCGCGTGCGGCGTGAAAGCGCAAAGGAGGCCGCCGGAGCAACTGTGCTTTTTGGCCACAGGGCACGCGCGCTTTGCCTTAAAGGTTGCATACTCTACCCCCTCCCTCCCCCTCCTCGAGTACGGGGGAAAGCCATAGTGGTATGTGTAGCAGAGACAATTGACGACAGGGTGACTGCCTAGGCTTGCACGGATTGTCTCGTGGGCACCACAGGCGTGCGCACAGGAAGGGGCGGGGCAGGAGAGGGGGGATGTTGATTTAAGGAGGGTGCCATGTTTGCCTCATACCAGATAAAAAAGAAGGCCACTGTGAGAAGGACGTCCTCGCTTCGTTGTCATATTTGGATTCATTACAAAGCTTGCTTAATTAGGAATTGACTGATAGGGGGGCAGGGGGGGGGGGGGGGATTACGGTGAATCTTTGCCTCCCTTAATCGGGAACCCTGCTCATACCTATGGTGGGCACCACACACAGGCTTCATCGTGCCTGTAATTTTTACCCTCAGTAACACAGGACCGCTATCTTTCGATCGTCATTGAGCCAAACGGAATCGAACTTCGTTATTGCCACCTGTTCCCAGCATGAGCTGGCCGGCCGCCATGTCTCCCATCAGTAGTCTTTTTGTCCCTCACTCGCGAACCAATCAACAGCCCACTTCACGGATGTAAGGTGCAAACTGTGGAGCGGTTCCGTGGATTATCGGTACTTCTATTGCAAATCCACAATTATCTCATGATGTTTGTTTAGCCAATACTGTCATCGGCCTCTTTGAAGCCAAGGCAGGAGTGGTACCAGTACAGACACCCCTACAGAGTCGCGATTAAGAAATAATAAGCGCTAACTGTTGTTCTAGTTAGCCTGATATGTTCAAAATATTGGCTGATCATTTGCAGAAACTCACATATTTCTTCAGTCCATACAGGGCTCAGAAAATGAAACGCCGGTGTTAAACAAATAAATTTATTGTTGTCCAAGAGCATCGTCGTAGATATTTTTGACAAATAAATGAATAAATAAATCTACCAATCGTCAATTTTGCGGCAGCTACCTGCGCGCGTCCCGTCTTTCACTCGTCTTCGTCCGCGTTCAATAGCGCAGTTAACAAGCTTTTAAAGCTAACTTGATCGCGACACACACGACACCTGGCAGGCATATTTCATTATAAACGCCCAGGGAAAAAGAATGCAGGAAATTAGCACCAAGTTGCGCAAAGCTGGGCATAGCGAAGCAGGAGCGTAGCCAGAAATTTTTTTCGGGGGGGGGGGGGGGGTTCAACCACACTTTATGTATGTTCGTTCGTGCGTTTGTATGTGTGCGTGTATATAATCGCAAGCAAAATTGAAAAATTTCGGAGGGGGGGGGGGTTTGAATCCCGCCCCCCCCATCCCCCCCCTTGGCTACGCCACTGCAGCGAAGCTAGTTCAGCTGCAGCACGGGAATCGCAACGCCAGTGGCCGATAGAAACCATCATGCTAGGCCGAAGAAGCGGCAGCCAAGAGACGGCGACGGGCGGATTCGGTAATACGCGCAAAGCTTGCCACTCTGAATGTGTTGGAAAGCACTGTCCCCTAGCCACGGTGTAAGAAACTGTGGCGGTTGCTATGGCGACAGCTCGGCGGCGGCCCTGGCTATTTTTAGCGCAGGTGGTGCGCAGCTCTGAAGGTTGCTATGACAACGGTGCAACAGGCTTTTTTTTTTGTTAACGGACGTCTTACTGACAGCTTTAACAGCTTCGCTGTTAAACAGAGATGAAAGAACGAGGACGAAATAAAAACAAGAAAAAAAATATGGATTGCGAATGAAACTAGGTAGGACCAGTGGTGGTCACGAGGATGTGGGTTCGATTCCCGGTCACGGCGGACCGGGCTCTTCGATGGGGGGAGAAATCAAAAAAAAAACCGCCAGGCCTGCGCAGAACGCGCAGCACAGCCACAGCGAAAGCTGGGAGAGCGGCCTTTAGCCTTTTTTAAACACCCTTGGGGCAACTACTACAAGCCCACTTGCATGGTACCCACTACGCCATAAATCATCATAATTTTTGTGTAGTGGGGAAGCGTCTACTATGCCATTCTTACGTCATTCTTCGGAAAAGCGCGGTACCCGCTACACACTTGTAACGCATTATGTGCACTTTGTTGCTTCTGTGGCTGACGACGATGAAGAATTATGCCATTTTGTAATGGGTTGGAGCATTGAACGACACACTCGTTACGCAATTCGCATTGTGTGACGCCTGGTTCTTACTTTACTGTTTTTAAACACTTTACAACACACGTTAACGCGATTCCTTACTCGATATGAAGCCTGCGTAGGGTCTGTTTGCACCGCAGTTTCAGGCAGTGGCGTAGCTCAGTGGTAGAGTGCTGGGCTGCCACGCAGAGGACCCGGGAGGGTTCGATTCCCATCCTGTCAAAGGTGTTTTTTTATTTAGTATTTTTCTTATTTCGTGCGATATTGGTTACGGACACCGGCGGCGGCGGCGGCGGCGGACAACTACGGCGCAGAAACGACCCTTGTTGTGATCTCATAACAGCTTTCGCTGTAAAAAAAAAAAAGAAAGAAAAGGAAGATTAAAAAAAATCCGCGCACTTAGATAGAGGTGCGCAAAACACCAGGTGATTATATAAATCGCAGTCGACCACTACATAGCCCTGTTATGTTTTTTTGCGAGTAAAGCCCGATTCAGAAGACATGATGATTATCTTCATTGGTTTTCCATTTAAAACGGCGCTACCAGTAATTGATCATGCTTTTCTTTTCTTCTGCCAGGTGTTGCTTCTTCTAGCTGTTACACTCCTGCAGCATTTTATATCTTGTCTATGTCTTTTTTTCTTTCTTCTGCCTTGATGTGATGCACTCATCTATGATCTACGCTCGAAACGAATCCGCTCATATCAATGTTTTCCCCGCTTTCTTTTTCGACCAATATTCTAGACCAACCAGCGTTCAGGTAGCACTTCCATCCACTTTAATGACCATGCATTGGGAACGGGGGGTGGAGTGGGGGTGCGCTGGTGTGGCTCGAGGGGGCAAGTGCCCCTTTTTGCACCCCCCCTGCCGACGCCCATGACTTCGACGCCTCTGAAAGACGGAGGCCATCTCGCCTCGTGCGGCCCAGCGAGGCGCGCGTCATTAGAGGAGAGAGCTTACTTTACCAGCGTCCCTTTGAAGCTTTTCACCACGTCCGACGCCTCGAAGCAGCGACGCTGGCGAGAGCATACAGACATCGTAGCGGCCCTGTGCTTTCTGGCTCGAGAAGCAAATAGGGAGAGACCCCCCCCCCCCCCCAATGTCCCTTTCCCTAGGTGCGAGAAAGGGGGGAGTGGCGTGGCAGGATACTTTGCAAAGTGGGCGGCGTATTTCTCTGTCGCGTGTCTTGAAAATGTCGCTGGGCAGCACAATCGTTCGAAAGGCGACACCCCCCTCCCCCACCACCCCCCCGCTTCCTCTTGGCCGATGGGGAGCGGGGGGGGGGGGGGGTAGTTGAAAAGTAGTAAGATAGGAGACTGAATGGCGCGGGACAAGAAGATAGCTTTTTTTCCGCAAGGGATGCAGTCAGCTAGCGCCACGTTGTCCCTTGCTTCCTCGCCCAGAAGAACCACGTTAGCTCGTGCGTGACGCACCAGGCGACAGTTACTCTAGTCTTCGTCCTCGACCAAGAAGCCCCGCTCCTGTGCCAGTGTCCTTCGCAGGGACATTCTTACAAATGCCTATGCTGGAGGAAGATCCGCCATCCTACGGGACTTCAAGGGGGGATAATCCCTGACCTCGGAATTACGGCGGGTGAGTCAGAACATCTTTCTCTCTCTATTTTTTTTTATTTTCCTTCATAATTAGTTACGGGACAGACGATGACACGGCTTCTAAAAAGGAAAAAAGAACAAGAAAGAGATGACAAGCTTGTAACGAAGTTTTGACACATTTGATAACACACAGCGCTGTGCGCACTCGTTTTCTTTTGCCAGGAAGTACAAATTCTATTGATTACAAGGTTTCCGGCCAAGTGGGTGAGGTGTTGGCGTCCTCGCTCAAAGAGCGAGTAAAAAGGGCTTCCTTTTCTCCCCACAACAGTAATCGTCACCTACCTCGCGTGCCTTTCTTGGCACTATCGCCGTGCGCCCTGGTAATTCCAAGCATATGGTCGAGCCCAGCCAGCTGACTCTCCCGATCGCTGCTAGCAAGCCTAAGCAAGCGAGGTCTCTCACTGCCGTCTTCGATATGTTGTCACCAAAAGGGGAGAATTGATGCTCTGGGGTTGGGTGGGTGATGGATGGCTGTTCCCCACACCACGGACGGATGTCCGCGTGCACTGCGGTATTTACTTTGTAGGTTAGTGTGCAGATACAACAACAACAACAACAACCACAAATAATAATAATAATAATAATAATAATAATAATAATAATAATAATAATAATAATAATAATAATAATAATAATAATAATAATAATAATAATAATATGTGTATAAAGATTTGACCCAATATTGAACGACGGCAATAGCAAAAGCTAACAAAATCAACTGAGAGGAAAACGAAAAATACGCACGAAGAAAAAAGAACAACAACAAAACACTAAAATTCAAAAGAAAGAAAATGATTGAGGATGATCCGGGTCCCGCTTCGGAGCTTCTTGTGCGACGCAACGCACACTAAGACAATAGTTAAAACTGGTCATAATAATAATATTAATAATTAAAAAACACGGCAACAAAAAAAAATCACAATAAAAAGGTCCGTACGGACCATGCCAGCTCGTGGTGCTCGCAGGGGAGCTGACGGGGTGCCACTGAAGGTCTCCCCAGCAGGTAGACGACGAGGGTGCCCGGTGTTGCAGCCGAGTCGATTCGTTGCGCGCGCGGGGCGCTCCACGCTCGTCGCCCCCGCGAGACCCGGGACACCGATGACCACGCTCTTCGCTGGTTCAACGTCAACTGCCGAAGCAGCCAAATTCTTTTCGCCGCGTACGCATCCCCGCCGGCAGATGCATTCCACCAACCTTTTGCTTCAGGTGCGGGAGAGCGACTGAGGCGCCGTCCCCTTAACATGTGGTTCTGTGTGTGCCTTTTCTGTCCTTGTCTTTGCGCTGTTTCCCCTACGATATGATCAACCAACTAGCCGACAGGTTCACCCCTCAAAGTCAGTTTTGCGTGAAGTCTCCCTCCCGACACCACGGGGACCCTTTCTACGACGAAGGGGGTGCAGACGTTTGTGACAAGGCATGACAATTTTTTTTTTTGTTGTTGTTGAACTGAGCAGTCAGGAAGTTGTGCAAACTTTGTTTTCTCTGCACATCACGTCGGTGCGGTATTTTTTTCCCCCATTGTCACATTCCTCCTGCTTTGTTTATTCCCGCAGTATCTTTATCGCTTACTATATTCCGCGCAAAGAGCACGTAATGTGAATATATTTCTCGTGAAATAAGCAGTATTTCTTCATAATAAGCGCTAAAAATGCCACCTTTAGCAATCTTTCCTCATGGTGAAAAGCAATGCAAACAAAAACTGATAAACTACCATCGCCTAGAAAGATCGGCTCCTTCGTATTAAAGTACTGGCTTGAAGTTACTGCACAAACTGTTTCGCGTGCAAAGTTCGATGCGCCCGCAAGGCGTCGCAAATTTTCATTCCGGAAAATGTCGTTTGAATAACTCCTTCAGAAGTTGTTAGCACAGCGCGTCGGGGAGCCTCCCGTCGGGCTCTCCGACGGCGCTGTGCTCGGAGGCAGCTTTGCAGCTGCTGTGCCAGTGGTCACGTGATCATAGAGGGCGGTGGCGAGCATTGGGCTGGGCGGAGCCTACGCACCGCGACGTCGCTACAAGCGCCTCAGTATGCCGACGGCGCCTACCCCTGTTTACAAACGTGGAATACACAGGGAAACATGAACCGGTCGACGGGGATTCTGCCGAGCGTGTATGTGCACGGCTCTCGAACTCAATGGAAAATGGTGGTGGTTGTGGTTCGAAGAAGAAAAGGCGCCTAATTTCTGCAGCCCGGTCGGGAGCACGGCGCAGCGCCTGGAAAATGCAACGCAATGACAAGAGCGGCGGGAGAACGACGGTGGAGAGGGAGACAACTACTAGAAAGCGCTAGCTTCATAGCCGGGCGGACAGCCACATTAGACGCTGCGCCGTGCTCCCTATTGGGCTGCAGAAATTAGGCGTCTCATTCTTCTTCTAACCACCAACACACAGCCACCCACTGAAGAAGAGGCCGGTCGGGCCTCGAAACGTAGGGCCAGTTTTTAAAATTAAAAGCTAAAGAACTAAGCTTAGGTGGAGTCTTTTTCTTCTTGTTATTTCCCCCAGCCAGACTGATATCTGTCAAATATGTTTACCATCAATCACAATCATGTGAGGTGAGATGAAGTGAACAGAGTAGGACCGGATTCCAGGAGCAAGATGACAGCTTTAAAGAACACACAAAAGGGCACACAACGACCAGACATGAGGAAAGTGATGCAGTAAGTGAATAAATGACACGACAATAAATCGAGGCTGCCATATTCTTGTACTGCCAGAACAAACAAACAAAGAAACAAACAAACAAACAAACAAACAAACAAACAAACAAACAAACAAAACGAAACGAAAACGCGCTTCACGTCGACCGGTTTACCCCTCGGGAAGCACAGTGGAGTCTTCGAAACCTACAATACATATGTGATATCATGAGTAAACGAGATGTACGACATGTCATACAAAAGTAAACGATGTCTACGATAATTTAAGCGGCGGACCGTGGCGGAGCGGTGGTACGTGCTACGTCCCCCCTTCCATGCGGGGGGGACACAGGGGTCAATGCCCAGAGCCATCGGACACTCATTCGTGTTTCTACGGACGCATTGCCGTGCACTGAGTCGGTGAGCTAAGCAGTACAACGAACGACTTAGAAAATGGCAATTTATGGATACTAATCTCGACATAATAGCCTCTCCTTTTCTGTCTCTTCTATTGCACCCCTATTGGGGGGGGAGAAGGGGGGAGCAAATGCCAGATCACGCACGTATACTTAGATTTAGGTGCGTGTCACGTTAAACCTCACGTCCCCCAGTGCAGCGCGCTTCATAATAATATCGTGGTTTTGGGAAATTCTCCCCCCGCTCGTTCATTGTTATGAACGAACGGGGGGGAGAGTACTATAAGAACGCACAACGAGAGAACGGGAAAGGCAACGGCGGCATCGAGAAGACCCCGAAGCGATGCAAGTGCTAACGACGACGGGCCCGTAGATCTATGGGGGGTGCGAACGAACCCCTCATAGATCTGCGGGCACGTCTGATTGCACCCCCCCCCCCCCCCCCTCCCACTTGTCACCTAAGAGGGGACGTGCAAAGTCAGCCCCATAAATTGGCGTAATAAGGAGGGCGGGGGGGGCGCAAAGTCAGCCCCATACATTGACATAATAGGGGGGGGGGGTGCGCTGCGGCCAACCTTCGCCCCCCCCTCCCCTTTGAAGGGGAACCCTGCGCACGCCTCTGGATTAATAATGATTTCAAAAGAAGGCGGGATGAACAATGTATTTTCGGTGTCGATAACATCTACTTGATACACACACCGCATCGTTGCGCCACCTACTAAGCATATAAAGTCAAGATACAACTTGCTTCGCTTGTATGTGAACAAGAACCGTAGCGGTCTCGAAACGTCATCAAATCATTTCTTTTTCGTTTAAACCTCGGCGACTGTTGGTTTATTCTCAAGAAATGTATACCCCTCGAGTTGAAACTCGACCTACCGAAGGCCGATTTTACGAAGTTCCCGGATTTAACGAAGAAATTTTCATTCTCCACCGGGTATAAGCGCCGGGTTCAACGTTGTCATCAAACCGAATTAACGAAGTAACATGGTCACCAATCCCGATTTCAACGAAGCTTTTTCTGAAATATATGAATAAAAGATCGCGGTGATTTCCTTCTAATTTTGTCACAGACGCGCTTTTCGTCGAGCATCCGGCCCTAACGCTGTCGCGTTAAAACATCAAGGTGCCATACAAGCCACGACTCTAGCTTTTGTTTTGACAAGGCTTATGTTTCACGCATGAGCTGCCTGACAATGGAGTCCTGCAGTTTTTAGATCTAAAACTAACCCTTAATGACAATCACGTTTGCTGGTGTTTTTCCCCACGTGCAAAGAAAGACCTACTACCCTTTGGGTCGGCCCACTCAAAAACCGTGAAGAGGGGACATTGCAATGCTTTCCCTAGGGATCCGCACTTCGGAAGTCGTGTCCGCATCTCATGCTGTCTAATTTTAATGTACACGTTGACCGTTTGAAGGTCGCAGGGTTCCCTTGCTCGATGTTGTTTGCGGTTTCGGAATGGCCTTCTACAGAGGGTAAAAAAGATGGCCCGGCTAAAGCACGAAAGGAAAAAGAACCGCCGGAGGTGGTACCTTATCTACATAAGGTTACACACAACCTTAAAAAGGTTGCGAGTCGGCATGGCATACCGCTGGTATTCGCAGCCCCAAAACAAACTGGCGAAGTTGTGCCCTCGCATTACAGGAAGCCATGCTCAACAGCCGAAAAGCTGCGAAAAAGAAGCGTGCGCGGCTGTTCCCCAAATGTGCCACTGAAGTGGTTTATGAAATACCCCTAACGTGCGGAAAGAGCTATGTTGGCCAGACGGGGCGCTGCGTCAATGATCGAGCAAGGGAACACGCTCTCACTGTATAAGAAATAAGGACGGTGCGCATTTAAGCGCGCATGTACATCATGCGGATGCACCCCACGCTTCACGGAGATTCGAATCTTGGGGAAAAAGCAAAAACAAGGTAGCACGGGAAATTTTGGAGGCGTTTTTATACAGAAACGGGGTAGCAATTGTGTAAGCGAAACTTCAATCAACCTGTACGAGTCGGAAGAGCGGTATCTAGAATGTGTCAGATAGTGTGATTAGGTAGAAGATGGCTCGAGCATGTTGCGCATGCGTTGGCGAGAAAGGGGTTTATATTACCCTGTATTCCTGAACGAATAAACAGTTGCAAGTGAGCGCCCGTCCTGTCTATGTGTTTCTTTGTACGTGTGGTCGTAAATTTGGCGCGTAATTGACTATTGAATTCAGACTCTAGCTTTATTTTGACGAGGCTGCAAGCCACATTCACGCACGGAAGAAACTCGGCGCGTAAGAGAACTACCGACTGCCAAATGGCGCAAGGGGCTGCGGTTGTTGCTTTCGTTATTTGACGGTTTACGCGATCGCACAGGTGGTCTCCTTGCAAGTATCTCGCTCAGCCTGCTCGCACAATCACTATCGTTAACATTGGTGCACATTAATTTGTTCGGAGTGTTACTGCATATCTGTAGCGTGCCATAGCTTCACGAGAGCGTGTACCTTGTCTACATCACCTTGCCCCCCCCCCCCCCCCCCCCTCCCCCCGTCCATGCCGCCTTCGGGCTGCGCTCGCTGGTTTTTCGAGTGCGCAGGCGTGGGTTAGCGGCAAAACAATGCCATGGTAGCTTTCGGGTATGTCTGTGTTACAATTTTAGATATGGGAGAAGCGAAATATCTCTCTATAGATTTTACGAACTTCCCGATTTGACGAAGTAATTTGACCGTGGTCGTCACGTCGTCAAATTGAGCTTCAACTGTATTCCAACGCCATGACCCAGATGTGATTATGGAGGCACCCAGGGAGTCTCCTGCGAAAAAGGTGTTATACCTACCTGCCCGATCTTTGCAGCGATGAAGGCGAACGAGCAGGCCATCTGCTCGATGCTTCCGGTACTCCCGTCCACGGCGCTGGCTGCCAGCTTCCAGCCGTGGATCTCGGGGCCCCCGAAGCCCGTGGTATACCAGGCGCAGTTGCCGTGCGCGGCGCTAGACGACGTCCACCTGACCCTGGAGAACAGCGAACTATGGACCAGGTTCTCCGCCATCGGCAACGAGATGATCATCACGAGGCCCGGGAGGTGAGCACTTGATTTTATGTAAATGCTGTGGTTTTACGACCCAGAAACCACGGTATAGTTACGAGGGACGCCGTAGTGGAGGGTTCTCTAGCGTGCACATAAAAGTAAGCACACGGACCTCAAGCATTTCGCCTCCACTGAAATGCGGCCAGGGATTCGATCCCTGCGACCTTCGGGTCAGCCATACATAACCACAAGACCACCGTCGCGGGTAGGGTAGGGGTGAGCACTTCGTCTCCTTCGAATGAACGTCGCGTGTGAGTGGTAAACTACAGAGGGTCTCTCTCTCTCTCTGGCAGCACAAGCCACAACCTCAACGCGCGCAGCTTTCCGTAACATTGATTGATTGATTGATTGATTGATTGATTGATTGATTGATTGATTGACTGATTGAATAATACTATAGAATATAATGTACGAGAGCCAACGTATCGAGATCACGTTTTGTACCCAACTAACCCGCCAGGGTCGTTTAGGGGTTATGGTGCTCGACTACTGACCCGAAGGTCGCGGGATCGAATCCCGGCCCCGGCGGCCGCATTTCGATGGAGGCGAAATTCCAGAGGCCCGCGTGCTTAGATCTAGGTGCACGTTAATGAACACCAGGTGGTCGAAATTTCCGGAGCCCTCCACTACGGCGTCTCTCATCATAATATCGTGGCTTTGGGACACAAGCAGTTGTTATATTAATAGTGCAGCATATTATTGCAGTATTAACGATGCAGCAATATTATTCGAACTTGGAAACGTCAGAGAGAGAGAGAGAGAGAAACATTTATTAACGTAAAGAGAAAGTGCAATGATTTTCGACGGGTGCCTAGGCGTGGTTGGAGTCCATCAACCCAGGACCCCATGAGCCGTGGCCTCTCTGCGCGCTCTGTTAATAACGTTTTAGTGTAATGAGTAACATCTTAGTTTGGGTTAACTGGTACTTCGTATATTCAAGGTAAACAGCCTGACTTCTTGGTATAGAACAGAATAGAAAAAGAACAACCTAGAGAACACTGACAAGGATGAGCGCTTACTTTCAGCTGAAAATCAAGAAGTCGCGGCAGATTAAGAAGGCGCGCTTTCTAACTTGAAGTATAGTCGAAGCGTTGTTTTCAAGCGAGGAATTAGTATTCAAGAGGTTAACCTAGCACCTAATCGACTTGGCTACACAACACTCGGGAAGGGTTAAAATTGGGAGTAATAGATAGAACAGAGAAAAAAAGTTGGAAAAAAGCAAAACAAAAAAAGAGCAACAACAAAACAAAACCGAAGGCACAGTTAACGTAAACACACAGAACACGGGCTAACAGTTGACAAGCATTCGTGAAGTCCGATAGGCATTACGAAGCACATTAGGAGCTTTTGTGGCCTCGTGCATGTAAAGAACGCGGAATACAAAGGTACTAGTCTTTTTTTCTTTTTTTCTTTTTTGTCCTCCGCAAGTGGTCATTCATCGAGGTGGCGGAGTTGAAACTTCCAAAGCGCATCGTCTAGTTTCGAAGGCTGTGCAAATCCAGATAAGACATGCAAGTGGCCCACTGAAAGTGCTCGACTATTCCTTGACAGCCGCGAAACTGACCTGATTATGGAAATCTTTCGCCACGGTGTCGCGTGTTCTTCGTCTCTTGTGTTCACAATCACGCACGGACGGACGCACGGCACGGGGGATGCGGTTTAACGCGCGCGAGGCATTCAAAGAAGGAAAAAAACCTGTACGCTTCGACGACACGAACCACGAAAAAACAAAAACAAACAGAAAAGTGGACGCACGGTGGCACCCCGCCGAAAACTCAGGCACTTGAATGCTTGAAGTACTTGAGGAGTCGCCGCTCGTTCGCCGCCTTCGCGACAGTTCTCATCTCCGTCCCCACTTAACGGCGCCCCCCGCGCCTACTGACCTTTTGTGCAGAATTGGATGTCCCTCCCGTCGATTCCTCCCCCCCCCCCTCCTTCTTTTTTTTCCTTTTTGGACCTGAACAGCGGCGGTAGGGCGGCAAAGAGCAAGGCAAAAGAGAGACAGAACACATTGTATACAGTAGCTGCCGGTGTGTAGAGGGGACGACGCAGCGCGCGCACGTCTAGTCTGCCGGCACATCCATCCGGTACCATCGGCGTCGGCAGGGGGGATGGGGGGTGCGAAAAAGACATTTGTCCCCTACACCCCCCACCCACCCCCCCCCCCAGTGACACCAGCACTTGCCCTACCCCTCCCTTCCTGCGATGCAACAGGGCTTCGCAACCCTCAAGACAAAGTCCTATGGGCGCCCACGTCCGGTAGAAATGGATCCCGTAGAATGGAAGGGAAACAAAGGCGTCGGCGTCCGGAAAACGACCGCAACGAAAGCTTTCACGTCTCTCCCCAACTCGCTCGTCTTTCAGCCCCCGATGCGGCGCCGTTCATTCCGTTTCGGCTACACTGCGCTACAAGTCAGCTTGCTTTTGGCTTTCTTGTTTGTTTGTTCGTTTGGCTGTCCTGTTTTTCCGGCTTCCGGCGCGCACACCGCTTCAGCTCCGTCGCGTCGTCGCGTCGCGTACAAATGAGGCTGGCGATTTCGCAGTCGTTTTTGCCGGTGGAATTCCGTTGTCGTCGGCTTCCATTTGCGGAGACAGGTTCCATTTATCTTGGTTTATGACCGCGCTTCTCGACCGGCATCGACAGCGCACTCGGTGTTTCTGAACATTAGGCTACCTGCAGTATTCTTTTTTTCTTTTTTCGTTTTCAAGCGTTGTTCAACCAACCTTGTAAGTGTTGTTGTGCACGGCCGAGACCATCTACACGCACGTGCTCAAGAGATAAGCGCATTCACACTTCAGCGCGCTCAACAAACACGTGTTTTCACTCTTCTTCACTCTTGTGTACAACACCAGCTTTTCAATGACCGAAAGCTCAGCAAGTTGGTAGGGAACGATGACAAAACACGGTAGGGGTGCCAACACGTACGTTACTCGGACTTCTTTGTTTTGTCAATGGTTGCACGGCTACCTTATTTACCAGCTTTTGGAACACGTCTCGAATACGGTAATTGAAAGTTACGCTAAAGTAATAGCGACCAGATCTTGCGGTTCTTTTAAAGCCCTCAGTGTCGGTTCAAGCCTTCCTAACTAAGTCCCACTTGTAAGCAGTGGCGTAAATCATGGGGGGGGGGTCAGGGGGGTCCTGACCCCCCCCCCCCCCCTGTGTTAAGGCTGGGGGGGGGACACCCCATGCAAGTGTCCCCCCCTCAAGATTTATACAGTCAAGGACAACGCACTCTCCGTAAAACCAACTCTGATATCTGAAGCACTTTCATTGAACAGAAACTAAGTAATTCTAGCTGCTACACACGATGGGGAATGCCTTTATGCGTTAGCACAAAAAGCGGTACAATTTTTATTGCATAATTTAAGCCGAATGACGTAGCTGCAAAAATGCTAGCGCCTGCCTACGAGTTAGAAACTAACTTCGCCATGCGATGTCGCTTACTAATGGATACTCAGTGCTATTTTTTCTGACCAGGCAGGCGATGCTGATGCTTGTTTTATAATAATAATAATAATAATAATAATAATAATAATAATAATAATAATAATAATAATAATAATAATAATAATAATAATAATAATAATAATAATAATAATTATTATTATTATTATTATTATTATTATTATTATTATTATTATTATTAATGTTATTATTATATATGTGAATACATAATTTCAATTTTATATGATTAAAATAAAGCATATATATATATATATATATATAAACCAAAATGGCCGCCATTGCAAGATGTGTGTCCCCCCCTTGTGGTCTCTAAGGATTTACGCCACTGCTTGTAAGCACCAGAGCTTCCGAAGTATTTAATTGCACTTGACTTGTTTCTACGAATCAGTTTCGATATATCTGTCACCTCAAGCACTGTTAGAGTCACGTGGTTGTGACGTCACGACACCCTAGTTTGTTCTGTTCCAGCGGTCGTCGCGGTGCAGCCGCGAGGAAGGGAACTATGCATTTACGCACAGACAAAAAGTGTATCCGTAGATAAATTGCGGAGTGATTTTCTGTGCTGTGGTGCTACGCCGCTGAGCTTGAGGACGCGGGTTCGACTCTCGGCCTCGCGCTTTCAGACGCCGCCTATGAAGAAATGTCTGTAAGCGCGTTAAAGTTACACAACACGATTTTAAGGCACTCGATGTTCTATTGCAACAAAAGTTAAGTCATAATGTGTTGATTTATGCGTTTCATGATAATTAATCTGAATTATATCATAATTAAATATCTACTAAGCCTGAAGTCATCGATGTTCGGCCTTTGTATAACATAACCAAATCGCTGGCTAGAAATATAGTGCGAATTCGTTTTCGGCGGTGTTAATTTCGAGCGAAGAAAATTTAGATTTTTGACGTGGCTCGCAGAAAGCGGCACGTCGAACATGGTAGTGCCTTCAGCGAAGTGGCCATCTGCAACACTACACTGCAAGATGAAGTTAAATGAAGACACAGTAATTACGCAAAAGGTTCAGTTCATCCAACCCTCAATTTATCTCGCTGTATCTCAGTGATGTAGCCAGGGGGTGCCACAACGGGCCTGTGCCCCCCCCCCCCCCCGAAAATTCTTTTTGCCATGGCATACAGAGCGCAAAATGACACTCGCCCATATTTGCCTGCCCGGCCCCCACTTCACATCAAGGTGGTGCTCCCCCCCCCCCCCCCCCCACCCTCCCCCGCGAAAAAAAAATTCTGCCTATGCCCCTTCTTTATATGAGCCCCTAGTCGACACAACTAGCAAAAACAAGTGATGTACACAACTGTGTACAAAGCGTATCAAAGGGCTAGCGGGGAAGTCCGGAATAATTTCGACTAAGTTGTGTTATTCAATGAGCGTAGCATTCCTTCTTGAATGCGTAACACTTAACAAGGACGAATAATTCTTTAATATTCTCTAACAAACTTTATTAAATATTTTTTAATAACTGCGGTATTCTGTAATATACTGCACCTAAATGTTGAGTCCACTCTCGCAATTCTTTACTAATACCGCATGAGCATTGACACCTGAACATGGTAGCGCTAATATAGACAAGTAGTAGCGAGATTTCGCTCCTAGGGCGCAAGCGTAGAGAGCGCACTCGTGCGCAGCGCCATCTGCTGCAGTGTTCGCCTACAGATGCATATGCACTATCTTGCAATCATGTGCTCAGAAAGCCGGTGTGACGCTAATCATCGTGCATCTGATCTTCATGCTTCTCGCCGATATTGGAAAGTACCGTATCCTGTGGTCGACGCTCGTGCGATATCATTAAAAAATTGCAAAGGTGCGAGCACCAGTGCACCAGTACTTAAAGGATCCCTGAAAGCAATTTCTTTTGTGATTTTTTATTGTAAATAAATTTAGCGAGGGCTGACTTCTGGCCTTGTTTATACGACATATCTTAAGTTTCATATTTATCAAGACGGGACAAGACGAAGGAACTGTAAATTTTTACAGCAATCTGTAGCTTTCTGTCCGGCAATCCCGAAACTGAATATAATGTTTCGCGTGACCTTCCGTAAGGCTTTTTATCTTCTTAAATAAAGCTTCGCATTAAAATATTGGTTCTAAAAGACAGGGCGTGCAAACACGGACACAAGAAGGAAGTCAAGACACCACAAACGCCTACTCTGCAGTGTCTTGACTTCTTTGGTGTCTTGACTTCTTTGGTGTCTTGACTACTCTGGTGTCTTGAATATACTCTGGTTTCTTGACTACTCCGGCGTCTTGACTATACTCCGGTGTCTTGACTACTCCGGTGTCTTGACTACTCTGGCTTCTTGACTACTCTGGTGCCTTGACTACTCTGGTGTCTTGACTACTCTGGTGTCTTGACTACTCAAGTGTCTTGACTTCCTTCTTGTGTTCGTGTTTGCACGCCCTGTGTTTTACGTACCAGCTAGCTGAACTCTCTGTTATTCTAAGATATTCGTTTTCTCTAAATCCTCCCGGCAGGCGCATGTTCCCGGTGATGCGAGTCAAAGTGAGCGGCATGGAGCCCAGTTCGTACTACATGGTGCTGATGGACCTGGTCCCGGTTGACAACTACCGCTACCGATTTCTTAGCAACTGCTGGCTGCCCGTCGAAACGGCCACGGAATCTTCGGCGGGCGAAGGCGGCGGTAATCTGTACCTGCACGAGAGCGGGCCCTGTCTCGGCGGCAAGTGGATGCTGGCACCCGTGGACTTCGGCGCCGTCAAGCTTACCAACCAGAAGAGCAACACGGCGCAGAAGGTGAGCGGCCCTCTTGCGCAGCGAAGGTTGTCAACAGCTGATTTTGGCGGCATAGTTGTCCGCCGCCACCGGTGTCCATAACAGCTATCACGCACAACAGAATGGGGGGGGGGGAGTCAGGGATCGAGTGGAATTGGAACCCAGGCACTATGCGTGGCAGTCGAGTATTCTACCATAGAGCCACGCCGGTTTTTTTTTTCTTTATTAACGCCGGTACTTGAAACTCCTTCGCAAAAGGCACTATACAGGCATCATGTCGCGCAAGGAATCGCGTTAACATGTGTAATATAGCGTGGCAAAAAAGTAAAAATAACAACCAGGCGTCACGCAAAGCGAATTGCGTAACTAGTGAGTGGTTTACAACTTCCCATTCATTATGAAGGGCTCAGCCATAATTCTTCATCGTCATCAGCCAACGCACCAGCAAAGTGCGCGTAATGCCTTAAAGGCACATAGTGGGCACCTCGCGTCTCCCCAGAATGATGAATAATGGACATAGTGGGTACTTCTCTGCGTCGCAAAAGTATGATTTATGGCGCAGTGAGTACCTTGCGACTGTAATTGCACTTGACGCACCAAGAGAGTTTACAACGGGCTCTAGAAATAACTCCACCTTTTGCTGTGATTGTGCTCATGTTCCGTGCAGGCCTGGCGAGTTTGTATTTATATACATATTTTTTACGGATATGTTTGCGCACGCATGCATGCATCTGTGCGCGAATGTGTCCGCAACGATGTTATAGCACGTCGGACATTGCAAAACTATTTCGAAGGAAAGTTAGTGAGAGTGTACTGTTGTTTCGCAGGTGATGCTGCAGTCGATGCGCAAGTACGTTCCCCGCATCCACGTGTTCGCCGGAAGTGACGTGCAGCAGCTCGACTTCCGACGCTTCAAGACGTTCACCTTTCCGGAGACCGCATTCATCTCGGTCACCTCCTACCAGAATGATCAGGTGAGATATCCACGCGCGTGTACATTCGTCTAATTCTTTAACTAGCGCGAGTGGCGACTTCGCTGTACGTCAGTGCCGCATGACGGATCAGGGGCGCAAAGAGGGAGAGGGTAAGCGCATGCCCACAAAGCGCGCTCAGCTGGGCCCATCGTCCTGCAAGGCATTGTTCCTTCTTGTGGACGTCACGCCCTTGTGTCGCACTTCGGAAGAACCATGTTTCCGGCACATCTCATGAGTGGAGGCGCGTGGCGTATGTTTAAATTTTATTTCCGCGATGGCTGGCTGCAACGTTCACCTTCGGAACATAACATACCAGCAAAACCATTCGCCAACTCACGCTGCCTGTCCGTCTGAATTTTGTAGGCATGCGCTTACCCTCGCCAGCTATTCTAACACCGTGCCGTCGCCCTATTTGGGACTTGGCTCCGTCATACGGCGCTCCGTCATACGGCACAGAAAAGTTGCCGCTCGCGCACGCTAGTTGAAGATTTGGGCGGCTACAGCAATGAACCCAGTTCAGATTAAGGAACCACAGCTGGTCGACATTCATATGCACTCCCACCCCTAAGGCACACTTCATAATCATATTCTGGCTTGTGTTGCAGCTCATACTACGCGTGGAAATTGGGAGCAGTGTTGACATAGAAGTTATGATTCGCCGACGGTTGTATTCGCCTCTATCATTGTGCTTTGAGTGTTCGTTTATCTTTCTGAATACAATTACGTTCACACAGTCAAAGAAGGATTCATCCTGAATATTTTTTGTAGTGTTTTGGCTCTTCAACGTTCGACAATATTGATGTATGCAACTATTATGTTAAAAATGATCCTCATTGTCGTATGATATCATTAAAAATCGTTGCTTGTGCTAGGTGTGTTGTAAATAAGGCAGGGAAGCAAGGCAACGCTAAAAGTGTTTCAGTTCACGATAGCCACTGAGCATATCTACAGTGTGAACAAAATATGTCACAAAGCACAGTGGCGTTCTGCGCATCAGTTCAGAAAAAGCACATATTAAAGCAATAAGGTGCAACTTTATGTAACGGCAGTGTTGTCCCTCACTCGTAAGGGCTTTGCATCTACGTGAGCACTAACACGTACGGGACTGTTTTCAGAATACGGAGCGAATTGTCCTTCATAAACGTCGCTTTTTTTTTCTTTTCAGATAATTACGCTGAAAATACAGAACAATCCGTACGCCCGGTCATTCTGCAGCAACACAGACAGGAGGTAAGAAAGATTCTGTCCTTTCAACTGAAGTTCATCCTCCTAATTTTTTTAATCATTCGTTCTCAGAATCAACGCGAAAATTCTCTGAAACAGGGAAACGCAGTGCAGACTGTAAACATTTAATTGTTATGATATACATAAGGGTGGTACCTTAGACAATTGTAAAACATACAAGTCTGGAAAACACTAACAGCAAGCACTTTTTTAAACAAATAGCGCTGGAATATCGATATAGGCGTTAAACTACACACTCTTGAGTAAAATAAGAGTCATACACGTGGCCATTCATACACGTGGCCTTTAAATAGAGTCATACACGTGACTATTCAGGACTCACCGAAAAGGATAACACATAATCTTTTTTTCTTTTCTTAGAGTGCATAAGCGATCCGCAAGACGGCACTTCGAACAGGCGATTTAATGCAAACAACATTGTAGGCGCTCATTGTATCATTTTAGATACTGTGCGTAGAAGTGCACATAATGTATCATTTAATATGCATTCAAAATAACAATCCGTTCATTTTTTTTTAAATCTCTAGAAATGCTGTCAGGCGTCTGACGGACGAAGAATTGGTTAAGGTCGAAGACACGGCGGGTAAGTACTTCTTTTTTTTTTCGCTATTTTGCGAACGACAATTTAATGTGGCGCTGGGCACTCTTTCCTTGAAGTGTGCTGCAGTTGCCAGCGGAATGGACAATTCAGCAAGTTATCAAATCGCTGCTTGACCAAACGCACGCGCGCACGTAGTAGAGATCTCCGTTGAGCGTGCTTTGCCGCAGCGAAGATCTTAATGCAACAAAGCATCCTTTACAGGAGATGGCAGTGTAGAAGCTGACGAATGGGCGAAGTCGGCTCGGAGCAAACCAACAGAGTGCAGACCATAGGCGTGCTCACGGTTCCCCATTAGTGGGGGCAAAGTTACAGACCCCCCCCCCCCCCCGTTGCCCCCCATTAGCGGGGGCAACGGGGGCTGCAAAGCTTCATTGCAGATCCCGCCCCCCCTTCCCCCCGTTGGTAGAGTCCGCGGTCGAGTCCAAAAGAAAACATGCTTAACGATAGATTAAAAAAAAAAAAAGAATGACAATTCAAGCTTTCGATTCAGTTTGCCAGCCCGATCCGCGATTGAAGCACTGCCACTTGTTGAGGGGACGTAATTTTCACGGATGAACACCTGGCCCATTGTATCTAAAATTTGAGCAGCAGAAAGAGAGAGATCTACAACTTGCACGGTGTCACTTTCTCGTCGAGAATTGATTCAGCAGTTACGCCACATGTGAGAAAGAAATGTGAGCAAGAAATGACGCATGAAAAGCGGCTTTTAAAAGAATAGTTGGGTGCTAGAGTTTTGCGCACAAAAAAAAAAAAAAAAAAAAGAAAACGAGAAATATCGATCTTAAAAAAAAAAAATCACAGGGTTCCTTATGCATTCACCTAAGACAACCCGAAGGCGAAAGCCATCCTCTTTTAACGCGATAGCGTTAAAGAGCTCGTTTTGCAGAAATTCCGGCGTCGGCGTCGTTGGTTGTGAGCGAAAAATCATCATCTTGTCCGTGACCGAAAAATCGAGAAAGATGCAAATAAAATAAATAATAAAATTTCCGGGACCGAGTGATGATCGAACCCAGGCCGTCTGCGTGGCGAGCAGGTGTTCTACCACACAGCCACGCGTCTGCTTGGAAATACAGCAAAAATAACTTCCTCTGGCTTGGAAATGCAGTGAAAATAACTTTCATGCTTTACAAACACACGCGTCCTGTATACAGGCCGTCACAATACAACATGGCAATATCGCAGTAATATTGTGTGGTACAAGCGTAAATTGCCATCGGGCGTCAGAACATGTGAATATCACACCAACATCGTGGTGTAAAGGCCGGTCACCCATTACAAAAGGCACACACGTTACTGCGCGTATTCCCTTAAAGGAGTACTGACACGAATTTTAAATATTTTCGGGTTGTTGCTCTAAATAAAAACGTACGTTTCGAGAACCCCAAAAAGAGTGTCGCGGTGCATGGGAATGCATCGAATATATTTTTATTACCGCTACCTTAAAACAGCAATTTCGGTTTCGATATCGAGAGGGTGGCTTCGCAGTGACGTATCAAGTCTGCTCTGACGTCACGGGAAGACTGCAACTCGCGACATACTAGCAACAGTTGCCTGTTTGCTGTCAGTCGCACGCGGTTCACGTAAACAACGATGAGTGCATTGTCGTCCAGTGACTCTGAGAGCGATTTCTGCGACTTAGGCTGCATGCAGGACGCAAATTTCGCGAACCCAGTGAGCTGTGTTGATTTGTGATGATAATGTCCATTGCGGTGGGGCTGGCTTGCAGATGCTGGGCGACGAACTTTAAAATCAATGTGTAATATTTTGTACGCGTTGTGTGGCTCCGGTGTGTGGAGAGCGATGACAGTGCACACTATGGAAACGATAGAGTTCCCTTTTGGGGTGCGTCAGAATCGTGTCAGTACTCCTTTAAGACCCCGAAGTGGGCACATAGCAAGTTCGAAAACATTTCACGCGCATAATTGCTCGTGGTTTAAATCATGTTACTTATTACATAGTATGCACTAAGTGGTTGAATTGCGTACTAGGGACAGGATATCGCTATCGCGTTCAACTCTTATAGGCGAAGCTTAAAGGCCAACTGCAACGAAATTGTGCACACCTCAAAAAGCCGATTTATAGGCAGTCCAGCTGAAGATAATGCTACCTGCCAAATTTCCCCTTCGAAATGCAAGTGGTTACCTAAGAAAAAAGCTCGCCAACAACGCAATTTTTCATACCGAAACTAGAAAAAACGACGCCATTACAGCTCGCCGGAAGTGACGTAGTCAACAGCCCGATGACAGACCGACCGATGCAGGCGAATCGTCTGCTCTGCGCTCCGAACATGGCTCCGAAGTATGCGCTTCGCGGCCGCGCCCCAGGGTTTTCTCTTCAGATGGTAACGAAGAAATTAACTATTCAAAAACATGCACAGGGAAGGAAACACGGATACATAATAATAAAAGTTCGTTTAAGCGTTTGTCTAAATAACTGCTGCCCGCTTTGTGCCTACCGTCTCGTCCTCCTGTCTTGGAGAACTCGCTGGTTTACAATAAATGATGCTGCTGGTTTACGCTTCGGGTATTCTCGCTTCGTTGATTGACTACGGATTGAAAGACGGCGTTGTTTTCGATACCGATGCTCGGTTTGGCACTGTCCCATGTCTAACGAAAACGTCCGTGCATTTCTGTAAACACTTGTGTGACTGCGCCCGAAGCTTTTGCATTAAACCACTAACGTAGCACAATTCGTTTTCTTAAAATTAGTTTACGTGCTTGAAATGCTTTGAACCGAGCACGACTACATTTCTATCGAACTTCACTGCTGTGACTACTCGCAACGAGAAGCGGGCTGATCAGCTTTTGGAGCTTTCATTACTTGCGCCTAGATGGCGCAGCTAGTCCAGCGCTTCGCGGGGCGTCGTTTTACCGGTTCTGTGTTTCGAATAGCGTTACGTTATGATTTAGCGAGCGACTCACGCTAACTCAAGCATTTTACGCTATACTAAAGCTGTCTAATACGAATACCTCTCGTCGCCAGCGCTTCTCCAAACGCTGGTCAGGGCTTCCCGCTGTTGGGTTTGCAGCGGCTCAATATTGAAGGCACTGCGTCAGGATTCAACTTTCTTTTTTCACTATCAACACTATTTGGGCTAAGAGACACCGCTCGTGTTTATATTCGTCATCTTCGAAGTGCGCCGGGTAAATCACCACGCTATTCGATACCTCCCTTTCCTTTCGCCTCACTCCGATAACCTACAGCCTTTTTTGAGCTTTACGTTTTTCGGAAAAGCGTGAAAGCTAGTCCCACCCGTAACATATGTTCTAGTAGCCTACGGCTCCGCATTTCGCATTACAAAAGAATGCACATCTTCTGAATCAGCCGCTCGTAAAGGGGCGTCACGCAGAAAAAGGAAGGGATGCGGCTGCAGGTAGTTCTGCTCACGAGCGGTGGTGAGCTGCAATTGACGTCATTTCCGTTTGTGTCCGATTTGCCCAGGCACACCGCTAGGGCTCCGCGTCGTCTGCTAGTTGACAATTAGAGCACCGATTATAAATGAAATACGCGATTGCAAGCTTTTTCACTGCCGTTATCATTGCTTACCCAACATATACTACACATTCCGAGCCAATTCTGCCCAAGTCAGATTTCGTTGCAGTTGGCCTTTAAGGGTCCCCCCATTTTTTTTTCTTCTCAGCCGATGCAATATTGATCTTGCCCCACCACCCTTCGAAAGCTTTCTGCACCTATCGCGGTTTTGCACTGCCTCCAAGGTGGTCACCTGCTTTCGCATTGCCTCCTTATTCCGACCACCTTTCACCAAGCTACGATGTCACGAGATGACGTCACCATTGACGTGATGTCACGTGACGTTGCCGTCATAGTTTGGCGGTCTGTGACGTCATATCGTGATGATTTTTTGCATCAATCGTCCCCGACGACGCGGGATGCCGACGGTGGAATTTCGCGTTTGGTGAGGCACCTAAGGCTCTCGCCTTTACAAAATGAAAATGAAGCGATGACACGTGCTTCGCACAATGGCTTGCATTTGGTCCGTGGCCTTATGTAAAAAAAGATGGATCGGCAGCACAACCACACAGAGACAGGGAAAAAAGAATTGACACGGAAACTGTCTTCTCTGTCGGTATGTGGTTGCGCTGCCGGTCCATCATGATGTACAATCAACTAGCCCAAGTTTCAGTCGTGTTCAAATTTAAGTAAACAGTTTACGGAATGCAACAACAGGGGCCGGCGGCGGCCATTATGGTCAAAAACCGGCGTGGCCATAAGCCTGCTCTTTAACAGTGACGCGACGGTTCCAACAAATTAAAAGTATGGGGCAGACATTGTCCCCCCCCCCCCATAGGCGATTAGGGGGGGGAGACCCCCCGCTGTGCTCATACCTATGGTGCAGCCTCAAACGGGGCCGCGGACAGCTCGCCTTCGTTCGTACGTTCTGTGGTTTGCGTCGTTTCGGGGCGGCAGTGTTCTGACGGGAGCAGAATAAGAGAACGCTCTGGGCACAGGCGTAAATGTGCTCTAATAATCCTCAGGTAATCAAATATAGTTCATGGACTGCGGCGAATGTGATTTTCTTATTATTGGCGCCGCTCCTTCAGAACGTGAAAGCATACTTTGAAGAGTTTATCATTATTAACCTGTACACTAAAGATTGCGGAATACCGCGACATCAGAAACCTTGACGGCAACAAGGGCGCTTGCAGTGCCACCTCGGTTGGTTCGTGAGGTTTAACGTCTACGTAAGCGCGATAAAGTGGCGCCGTCTACTAAACTTAATGCGTCCGATATTTTTTCAAAATGCTATGGCACTTAGAGACGAGCTAAAGCTACCGCCTTGCTGTTTAACTCAGTTGCTTAAAGGGGCCATGAAACGGTCACCCAACTATTTGCGGTTGTCAGCAAAAATAGAGGTAGAGGGTCTATTGTGCCTATACATATATGAAAGATGGATTGTAAAAGAATATTTCTGTGCAGAATAAGCCCCCAGCAATCACCGGCTATAAACCCCGCCCACCGTCGGCGACCGCAATTTTTCCATATCGTGTGTGACGTCACGTACTGCATGGAGCGGAGCCATCGTATTTCACCAAATTTCGGCCGCTGCAAATAGTCCATTTTCAATGCCAAGCTGAACGAAGATAAAATAGGTCGAATGCACGCTATGGAACAAAATCGCTTGTCGAAATGCAGACGCTCGCACAGCAAGCAGCTTGTTACGTCACGGCTTGCTTAGTGCGTCAGTGTTGCCCGACCAGGGCTTAAAAAGTCAGGGGGGCCCAGGGGGGGGCCCGGCCCCCATTCCATTTTTTAAGGAGGGGCTGCCCCCCCCCCCCCTAGGCAGGTCAGCTGTAGCACTTCTGCACTCATTTGACATGTACAGAGAAATTATGACTGTAATATATTTATTTGTATAACATTCTTAAGCATTTGTTCAGTGCTTGAGACAGTTGGCATCACTATATATATATATATATAGTTATTTTCGATAAAGTTAGTTGTGAGAAGGCGCTGTTGGTGTGTTGTACTTTTCTTGTGTCCTCGTTTCTTGCGCTGCTAGTTCAAAGATGCATATATATATATATATATATATATATATATATATATATATATATATATATATATATATATATATATATATATATATATATAGTCGCTGCCAGACGAGCCCCCCCCCCCTCCCCCCCTACAATAATGGGAGACTTTAAGCCCTGTGCCCGACTCTCAGGCCGCTCGCATGTTTATAAAAATATTCAATTGTAAACTAGGTGCTCGACCACATGCCAAAATTTCGCCGCATCGTTTGTGAACGCATAAGGATCAACCCACACAACACAGGTTACTATCGAAAATTGGTGGAATAAGCAGTATGAACAGAGGAAGCGCCTCAGACAGGCTGGACGACGTTTCGATAGGTGGACCTATCTTTGTCAAAGGCGTCCTTGTCATCCCTTGGCGTGTTAGTTTTAAGGGGGTTAGTATTGACGACATCTCCTGTGGTGGCGCGTGTCTCTGCCTGGTAATCCGCCATCTAGAAAGAAAAAAATCTATAAAGCAGATGAGTGTTGCCCATGCTTCATTTCAAGCAAGGTTGCAATGACGCTAAAGAATCTCTTTTCGGAGGTAAGGGGAGCTGCAGGAGTAAAAAGAAAGGGGGGGGGGGGGGGGGGACAAAAGACAGAAAATGAAAAAAAGGAAGAAAAAAAAAGGAAGAAAAAGAAAGGACGGTAGGGGTGGTTCAACAAAGCGGGAGAGCAGCCACAGACCATGAACGAAGGAAAGACGAAGCATGAAACTTCGAAAACCGGCAGACGGGCGCCGCGTCCAGCTACCCGCAAACGTTGTCTACGATAGTGGTGTCCGCCCATTTCCAACCAACCGCCTATGAATGGGAGGCACCAAAGGAAAGCAATCAGAAAAAAAAAAAAGAAGGGAGAAACGGGCGGCGTACTTTTAAAGGTAAAGATGTCGACGGTAAGTGGTGCTGGAAGGGGTGTCTGAAAAACACGAGTTTAATGGGAGAAGTCATTGGCAGACATATGCGTCAAGTGTCACCGTAGGTGGCCCACTCAGGGGAACTACCTCAAAAATTGGGCGGCATGTCGCTTAAGGAAAGAAATCGAAAGAAAAAAAAAGAAGTAAAGAAAGAAGGAAGGTGGGGGGGGGGGGGGGGGTGACGTCGCGGTGCACTTGCTGGGGAGGCAAGGACAATGCGGGCAGAACTGGTCTTAGAAGCGGGGAAAAAGGAAAGGAAGCAGTGGTTAGAAGGTTCTAGAAAATAAAAGCTTCATACGAGTAGTATATGCCTGCATAATATATATACACACATACAAACACATACATCCGCTCCCATCTTGATTATGGAAAATTGGGTGTCATGGAGGCCGTAACTAGGGGGGCAGTTGAAGAAATTCTGACATGTACCCCCCCCCCCTTCCCCCCCCCCCCCCCGGAATATTTTGGTGCTTTCGCTTTTCGGGTGATACTACACTATTTACACTCCTTCACATCCACCACCAGTTGCCAAAGTTAGCCTTTCTGCATATAAACAGCCCCCGAAAAAAGTCCAGGGTACCGCCCTAGGTGTCATGGCTCTTTTGCAGCGTAAAATTAGCGCAACCAAACTCAATGTTTCTTTCTCTCTCTCTTTTATCGCTCCATGCAGGTCACAACGGGGTTGCCTTGCAGTTGGACAGCATTGAAAAGACTTTTCGTACCTCGACCACACCCAGTACCTCACCCACCATCTGTACTGGCAATGCCACACCAATTCAGCACCACCTGCCAAGCCTGGGCCAGACCACACCCAACGGTTCTAACGCGAACACTGCTCCGCATATGCAGTCTGCGTACACACCGTGCGCACCGTCTCAGCCCCTGTTCAGTCCACTCGCTCCCTACCGGACCCCTCTGGACTTGTACTCGTCCCTCTACAGTCTGGCCCCACAAGTGTGCTACGCCAACAACCCTGCCATAATGAGCGAACCGTACCGTCCCTACTTCCAGTCGCAGTTCCTAAACGCAGCCACGGCACCGACTATGGCCCCGTACTTTATGTCGAGCTTCGTCGATGGCGGCCAAAGAACGAGCTCCGCAATATCGACACCGTCTGCTGCGTCAGTGTCGTCTCCTCTGTCAACGCCGTCTGCAATGCCGTGCGCGACGACTACAGCGCCACCGCTGGAAACGGTGTCACACGCGACGCCAATCACTTCCCGCTTGTCGCTGCCATTCAATGCCACGACAGCTTCTCAACATGCGCGATATAATCCGACATTGTGAGCCGTTTTAGCAACGGCGATCGTACAGTATATATAGTCATGTTCGAGTCATGGGTACGCGATTGGAGTGCCTGTAAAAGGACAATGGAGTGCTTATAATTGATGTACACCCCCTGCAATTGTTTAACCTGAATGAGCGAGCGTCGACCGCCGAGTCAATAAGCGCCGTATGACGGAGCACAGCGGCGAAACGAGAGAGATTTCGCGCATGCGCGCAGTGGACAGGCTGGTACAGTTTTCGTCTGTCAGGCTGTTATACCAAACGGACCCAAACCCACCTGCTATTTCGTCCTTGCTTTTTTTTTTTTTTTTTTGTCCTGTTTTTGGCTTCCAGTGGCAGATATCATCTCTGCCCCAGAAAAGTGCTGCTTAAACCACAGGAAAACAAAAAATCCTGACACGCATTTAGTATGATCAGCGGGTGTGTGTCACATCCCATCCATCTCAAGCACGAACACTTGACCTTTTCTTTATAACTTTCATGGCAGCGTTCAGAAGAAAAAAAAAATGACGATAACTGTGCTCAAAAGAAGCGGGGGTGGTGTCCGGTTCCGGGAACAGCCTACCAGAAGACAAACTGCACAGGACTGCATCTGGCGCATGCGCGTATTCTCGTTCATTTCGCGTCTGAGCTCCGGTTATGCGGCGCTTATCGACTCGGCGGTCGACGCTCGTGCGTTCAGGTTAAAAAAGTTGGGCGGCTGTATATACGTGCAAGATGTCACATGTGCCTTGCTGCCAAATACTACGAGAGGCAATATATATATTTTTCAACTTTCGCAGAGTGCTAATGCCAGCGTACCTGGAAACACTCGCTCACTCGACGGAATGCGTGGACTTCTACTATATCTACGTCAAAACCCCAATTATGACTTGTAAATATCGTATTTATTTATGACGCTTCGTCATTTTCGCTTTCTGAAATGCCTTCCAACAGGTCGTAATACTGAGGCCAACGTCGAGTGTTATGTACTCGCATAGTCTGTTCTGCCGCAACTTTCTGATAACATGATGTGTCCCCATGTTAAGAATAGTTGAAAAGAATTGTCCCAGCAAAGCTTTTATTCATCGTGCTAACTTCCGCGCGTTCTTATACATACGAGCACGAAAAGAAAGTGGACGCTCAATCGAAATGTGGCGTGTTTTTTTTCAGATTTTTGAGTCACTATTTCATGCAGCGTATCCACACATTTTGCTAGGTGCAATAGGGCAATATACGTATTCATGCGCGAGCATGCATGATGCCGAATATTTGTGTATACGTAGCATTAACCAAGACACTGTACCGAATATACGTATTTTACCCCTTATTACTTTGCTACAAGTGTAGCTTTCATTTTTTCTTGCGACTATACGTATTCGTGTTGAATACGATGAAGTTGCGGTCACTAACCAAGTAACAGTAAAAACAACAATTACAATAGAAACCGTCCAACGATAACTGCCCAGTCAGTGAGCAAAGTCACTGAAGTATAACTTACGCACGTGATCAACATCTCTGTTGCACCCGCCACGGTGGTCTCGCGTTTACGGTGCTCGACTGCTGACCCGAAGGTCGCGGGATCGAATCTCGGCCGTGGTGGCCGCATTTAGACGGAGGTGAAATGCTAGAGGACCGTGTACTTATATTTACGCACGTTAAAGAACTCCATATGGTCAAAATTTCCGGAGCCCTCCATTAAGGCATCCCTCGTGATCCTATCGTGGTTTTGGGGCTTAAAACTACAACAATTATTAACAGCTCTTCGTGTTTTAATCTGTACTTGGTTAGTGATCGCGACCTCTTCATTGTCACGTTACCTGACCAGGCGAACTTTCGCCGGACTCTGACTACTTTCATGCCATATACGTACAAAGTTTTATGCTGTGTTGACTTCAGCCAAATAAATTATTTATCTAAACTTAGGCGTATGACTTGGAATCATTCATTGCATGCATCACGCTAGCGCCTTCCGGGTGCTTCATTTTCTATAAAACTAGGCAGTTTTAGAATAGAGTTCGCTGCGTACGCCCGCTATCTAGGGAGCCTAGATGACCGGCCGTTTTAGGGTGGAGACATCTTCAAAAAGTGCCGTCAATAAACTCAGCCAAAACCAGCGGGTAATGGGGCACGCTGTTGCCAGCTTCCCCCCAAATCTAGCATAGTTTTCTGTGCGCCGCCATTTTGGTCCCAGCCGCCGCTCCCCTGAGCTCTTGCGACGTAACGCCGAGCGACGCTGACGCGAGCTCACGCAAGGGAGGCAGCAGCTCACGACCAGCGAGCGCGTCTCCGTGTGGACGCACGGACGCGTCCCGTATGTAGACTGCTCGCAATGCGTGAACGCATGCAACGACAACTTCGGTTATCTATGCATTCGCGAACACCGTGAAACACATATAACATGTCCTGCAGCAAAAAAAAAAAAACAGTGAACGAAATGCGCAGTACTCACAGAGCAAATACGAGACGCACTGGTGGGCTCCCAGCCGTCTCGATTTATTTGAGCGAGCCAGAGCAGCCGTCGGCCCGGGCTCGCTGGAAGCGGAACATTAGCAAGCCCTTTCTGTTGTGGTTAGTGCACAGCGGTGCGCAGCAATCAGGCATTCTCAGGCTTCACCGGCAGCGTTTAACACGCTATCGCTACGTTCGGCGCCGCATTGTCGATGATTAATCGGAACCGGGCGTAGACGCAGTGCGGGCACCAAGATGGCACGATAGCGCGGCGCCGCTGTCTGGCAACATTGTGTTTTGGCGGGCGGCGATGCGTTGGCGGCATGTAGTGGGTCAAAGGCTGACATCACCCTAAAACGGCCGGTCATGTAGGCTCCCTACCGCTATCTCCGTCACTTAAGTGGCCCGCAAGAGGGTATAGCGTACGACGCATGCGCAGAGGCAGCATACGCCAACGCAAAGCATTGCGTACGCTATTCTAAAACTGCCTGTTGTTCATCGCTGTTCAGTATACTGTGCACGTGATCATTGTCAGCGCGTTTGTATTGAACTTCACATGCACGCGACACATACCGTCTTTCTTCTTGCACGCGCGCTTCGCAAGCAATTTCCTCAATGAATTAGCATCGATATGTTAGCGATATTGCAGGACCGTTCGGTGCGTTCAGTCTGTTGCGGAAAAGAGACAGCGTGGTTGTAACATATAACGCAGTCGTGATCGTGTCAACGAAGTATGGGAACCGAAGATCCAACGACGCGAAAACAACGAAATCTTGTCAATAATACCGGCGCTGAAGTGAATGCTCAGGAAAGGCGTTAATCTCGGGTTCGAGTCCAAGACCAGGCCCAATTCCCCGTCTGAGAACTCGCTGTTGGGCTGGTTGGTAATATGTCATCTTGAACATTAGGCGCCGCTTAACTCCCTCATTAACACACAATCACACACGCGCGTACTCACGACTGTTTGTGGGGTGTGGTCGTGACTACGTGCGTGTGTGAATGCGCGTGGCAATAAAGGAGCGCCAAATTGAGCATAATTTTCGAAATAATTCTTCGTCAACTGGGACACTTTATTTGATTTCGTACTACAAAAAAAAAAAAAGCGCATATGACAACTTTTCCGTTTCATGAACTTTAACTTGTCTTGTAGGCTCCCGCGGAACTGATTCAAAACACCTTTTACTTTCAAGCGCAGACAAAGCTACACCAACAAAGTACGAACACTTATACTATCGTCAGTTCATTCGCAATGCTTGCAGTTGCAAAACAACCCCGACACCGCACTCATCATAAATAATTCAGCATACGTGCAAACAAATGTAATGAGACCGGTGTATTTTTTAGTTCGCCTAAAGATAACGCATTCGACAGATACGAATGTACTACTGCAGTAAAACGTACTACCATGGGTGCATAACGCACCAAAGGTGTTCCCTTTTCACTTGTTTACGGGTCGAACACACACGCCACGGCACAATCTATGGCAATCCTATGGCACAGTGGTCAAGGACGTCCGCAGAACTTTTTTGCCCCTGGGTTGCATCCGCAGAGGGAGAGGGAGGCAGCATCAAACACAGGCAGCCTCTCTAATTCTCTTTCACTTCCACCGGTAAGATTAGTCAATAGTGTGCAACGTATATAGTTGGCTGGCAATACTGAAGGCCATTTCACACAAATATGAGGGACCCTGAGTGCGCTAACCGGGGTGTGCAGCTTATTGCTACTGCATAGAAAAATATTATCCGAAATTCCAAAGGGGAGTGGCTGCTCCCCCCCCCCCCCCTGCATCTCCCTCCGGACGCCCATGGCAGTGGTGCGTTCAGGCCAGTGATGAAAAACGGGAGCACCTTCGTACTTCCGTAATCCATACTTATGCACGAGGGATATAGCGCTTTGAGGGTACCCTTGCTCAGGAGGCTCACAAAATTTTTTTCAACGTGAACCCCCCTTCAAGTAACCGCAAGTTAAAACATTCACAACAGTTCGTACGCACACATGTGTAATCATACAGCCAGTCCCCGTAGGTTCGCCGTTGAAACATCGAGGACCTCTCGACGCAGTCACGGCTGAAATTCGTAGCAGCGAAAACTCGCAGCGTACATCGGATGACGCTGTCGATAGCAAGCGTCGGGCGTCACTGTCAAGACGACCACGGTCATATTAACGTAAGGGTCGATAAGATGCAACAGGGTCATCGAGGAAAGTCACCGCTCGATGTCCGAACCCATAAAATACGCCATTTTAGTCCAAACTATTGCAAAATGCAACATCGCCACGTCCCGATTGTCTCCTCTCCCGTTCTTCATTCCGGAGCGGTCTAGGTACCCAAGAGGCCGACCCTGTCTGCGGCGTTGACCGTTACGATGACCACCGCCATGACCACAAACTTGGCGAACAGGCCCAGCACGAACTGAAGGATGAGAGTGAAGCAAAACTTATGCGGTTATACGCAGGCGAAAGCACACACTCCCACGAGATGCAAAATCCTTGAACAGGCGGTTGCCGCCTGTTTTGTCTTTTTCAAAGCAGCGATTGCGTTACTTAGCACCGTGTATGGGTATGCAAGTGAGTCACACGTTGAAGTGCATTAAAGTGAATGAAATTTTGAAGTGAATAAAGTAGAGTCAAATGTTCAAGCGAATGAAGTTGAGTCATATTTCCGTAGCACCCTACCTGAGCGAGACAGCATGCCGAGCAATAAAGCGCGCCACAAGAAAGTGAAAAAAAAAAATTTTCGTTTCCCGTAAAATAAAAGAAATTAAGTACGCGTATCAATATTAAGAGCCGCGAAAGGGTTATGGCGGTGCCCAGGTATAGTCTTCGTTGACAGGGTGCACACACGGTGCTAAGGAAAGCAGTTGGAGCCATTACGAAGACAAGTGTACTTGTCGAAGCGCTGCCTCCAGCGACACCACGTGTTCAAATATTTTTTTATCTCCTCCAGCTTCCGCCTTCGCTTGAGCTTATGCTTTCACGAAACACTCACGAAATTACTTTCACGTTCTCAGTCGACTTGTATTGCTACTTCTTATCATTTGTTCTTTTTCGGTTGCCTAGACATCACCACTGGTTCTCTGTGCTGAGACTTATTGGATCGCGAGGTGTTAATTCACATTTTGAAAAAACAAACAAACAAACAAACAAACAAACAAACAAACAAACAAACAAACAAACAAAAAAAACATGGCGTACAAACACGGACACAAGAGAGAAGTCAGGAAACCACAAACACTTGATTCAACTTTGACTTCAACATTTCGTTCACTTTGAATGCACTGAAAGATTTTATTCACTGATAATTCAAATTTCACTCGCTTTAATTCACAGTGACATGTGATTCACTTGCATACCTTAAGTACTTTTAATTCATTTTAACGCGTATTTGATCATGAGAAGAGCCATAAGGTCGGCAAGTTGTTATTCGTTCATCGTTAGAGTTGCTCTAAATCAGGGGTCTCAAACTCATCTCAGGCAGCGGGCCGCAGTCGCGTAATTTAGTCCCGCAAGGGACTCCATATCTCAGCCAAGATTCCATCCAACAACATGTCAGTAACGATCTCCAAAATGAGTAAAATCTGGACGCTGATCTTGAAATACTGTTGTTGTCTCACGTTACGCTTCAACACATGGTGACCACTGACCACATAGGGTGCCTCAAGAAAACAATGTTTTAGACCAGTCATGCCTGTGTAGATCATGACCGTACTTATCATTAAAATAAATATATATCTATAGTATATATGGGGACGAACATATACCATGTTGTGCGGGCCGCGGGCCGCAACCGAGAGCCTCGCGGGCCGCATGCGGCCCGCGGGCCGCGTGTTTGAGACCCCTGCTCTAAATAAACACATACGCTACTGCACTAACGAAGAAACAAAACAAAAACAAAACATAACACACGACGTTGAGCGCAAGTCGTGTGTTGCTTTCTCGTGAGTGTTTACTCAGCGCAGCTTCAACGCTGAAATACGCATTTGATTCAATTTCCTGCACTACTTTAATCTACTTTAGCTCATACTTGATGCACATTTAATCAACTTTACTTCAGTGTCACTACCTATGGGGGGGGGAGGCACCTCCTTTGAAATGGTCATTATTTTTCGCTGTATTTCATGGGGAAAAAATTTAGGGGGGGGGAAGGGGTGCACGGGCCCGGTGTGCCACCCCCTGGCTACGCCACTGGCACGTACGCGCGCTCACCGCTCTTCCTCCTGGCCGAGGAGTAGCCCTCGGCTAGGAGGAGAGACGAGACGATGAACGGAGCGTAGCGAAGGAAAGAGCGAAACGAGCGAGGGAATCTTTTGAATCACCAAACGAGTGTAACTCCGCTATTACGGCATTGTTCCGAGAAATTCTCGTGGCTACGTCTTTGTTGCAGACTCGAGCACAACTGCAGCACCCCAACTAAATTTCGACCTCTGGGTAGTTTAGGGGCCTTTTAAACACGATTTATTCAGCTATTTGTACAACACTCACGGATTCATACTCAACATCAAACGCATTAGTATAAAAACTGGTATGGGCAATTTCTCGAGATAACCACGTCATGCCGCGACTAATCTGGCCTCCAAATGTAATATTGGCTCTGATGTACACATTTGAGTCGAAATTACGCTGATACGGTCCGAACTCACGACGGCGGAAACAAAAGTATGTCCATTACTTAGGTAAGTCCATTACTTAGCCCTAAATTGTCCTGTTTCAATCCGTGAGTGTACGTACACATTAAATGTGCGCCATTCCTTCAGCCCTTGTAGACTCCAGCGCCAGGAGCTCCCTCTAGTATCAATATTTCCCGAGATTCAAGGAAAAGGGAGCAGAGCCATACCCACCAGCTTCCAGAACTGCACCCGCGCCATCTCGTGCAGCAGAGCGAGCGGCATTGACGCCGGCATGATGAAGTTACTCGAGGCGCCCACAATCATCGGGATGGCGTAGTAGGCCGGGTACACACGCTGGGCCTCGGCCTGGGATTACGACTGACGATTACATGGTTGCTTGCGACCAATGAACAGCTATATAGTAACAGACTTCTTCGACGTCCCAGTGAGCGTTCCAATGACACAGTAACACCTTGTAAGTATGACCGAATCATAGTTTGTTCGCTACGTGACACTGTGCATACAAACAAGACATCCGGACATTCCCCTGGATCCGCTCACGATGGGACTTCACTAAAATACAGGGTCTCTATGTTGTAGCGAATTCCTCACTTCGCCACTGGTCAGAGCGACGGTTTATCGACGTTACCGTTAAGACCAGCTACACTTGAGCGGTGCAAGATCAGAATGGGATAGAATCCAGCAGACGGCATCACTACGATATCGCGACTCAGTTTTCCATGGTTAACACGCGCGTGCACTGAAAAAGTGGAAATTTCGAACGCATGGTACGCCATTGCCTTTATTAAGGCAATGGCGTGCCGTCACTAATGGAGCACCGTCACTAATTTCGTCATGCTGTGACGTTATCACTACGTCACAGATTGGCCAAAATGCGTGGTGTCACTATGACGCTATTGTGTCGAACATGATGACGTCATCAGTGCAGTAAGTAAAATTAATGCAGTCAACTGGGATCGACAAGGAAACTTAGTACATGTACCTCGTACTGAGGCTTGTTATGTCTTGCGGGAACTCTACCCCGATTGTATAACTTGATGCATTACGAAGCAGGCTTTCACCTTCAAGTGTAACAGCCAGTGTAACATGCTGCAGAACTTTTTTGGTGATTTATATGAAGATTGTTTGCAAAATTGTTTGACTCATGCGTGCACATAAGCATAACAATGACAAACAGTGTACAGAGGGACGGCGGCAAGTGATACTGTTCTGGAGCGCATCAATAATGTACACGCGGTTCGTCAATATCACACAAGAGGTCGCTGAATACGTATACTCTCTGAACTGCTGCGAACCCGCACGAGCAACTACTCAATGACACCCGCAGAGCAGCGTGAGGGCTGCTCTGCGGGTGTCATTTGAAGTCCACGGACATCAGTCCTGAGACGAGACCCTGGCGCCCTTCCCAGACCTATCCCCTCCCCATAACGTTTGTAAGAAGGTCGCATGCGGTTGTTACCAGGTATTTAAAGCAAGGCAGCAGTTCCATCGTGAAGGACCCGAGTCCAATTACTATGCGTTTCGCCATAGCCATATTAGTCCGTGTTTAGCGTATTTAGTAACCCAAACTGCAACAGTGACACATTTCATGACATTTTCCAAACACGGCATGTATTATCGGTTAAGACGCCATGTATAAACATAAGATAGCAAATTCAGGGAATAACATTATATGCACCAACTTTCACATTCCTCGTAACGTCTTTTCTTTGTCAGTTCGCAGTACCAGACATGCTTTGAAACGTAACTTCATCGTACTGAAGTGTTCATAAACTTATAATGTATACGACGAAAGAGTAATTGAATTCAGTGGCACAAAAACCTGAAATATTTTACCACTAGAGGTGGCATATTCCAGATTTTCCTCTAAGGGGTAAAATTACTGGATTCCGCGAGTAACTTCAAGAAATCTAACAAATACTTTTTTTTTCGAGAACTAGCATCTTTACCTTCCTTACACTGCTTAACAAAACGCAATTATGAAAGTATATTGTTTCCTATAAATAATGACATGTGCTAGAGTAATGTGCAGCCAAGTTCTGCGCATTACCTGTGTGTTATTTTTAACGCTGAACCGGAAACTAGCCTTCCTTGGCTATCGGTCCATATCAGTACACCCATGATTATGCAAAGAAAAAAAAATCTAATCAATTTCATTCATTCATTCATTCATTCATTCATTCATTCATTCATTCATTCATTCATTCATTCATTCGCATCACTCACAATGCGTGCGACAGCTGGCGTCATGATCTCGACCAAGACCCGCTTGTCCGCAGCCTCGGCCATCACGGAGGTTGCGAAGGCCAGCACGGTCTGTGCCTCGAGCGGCGTGCGCTGCTCCCAGAACGACGTGGATGCCAGCGCCTCTTGCGGAAGGTCGTAGGCCTACCAAGCGGCAATAAAAGGACAGTATATTAACGAGAACCAACAGACAATGATGTAATGGAAAGTATAGCGGGGATGTTATTAGAAGTAACTGTAATGTAAATGTGAAGAAAGAAAAGTGAACGAAAAGATGACTTGCCGCTGGCAGGGACCGAAACCTGCGACCTTCGAATGACACGTCCGAAGGGACAACGTCACACGACGGCTCTGCGCTTCAGTAAAGCGGTGATCTTGCGTTTCGGAAATGTAACGCTTACTATAGCGCCGCCTTTGTCCAAGCCACGCAGCATAACATTGGCGTTGATCGGTCCTCTCTTTCAGTCAGATGCTGATGTAAGCCGCATCGATCGTCATCGGATCGTCATCACAAAGTAGGTATTCCGTCATGCAATACAAGAGCCCTTCCATGCAACACCAAAGCCTTGCAGTGAATTTTTGCAGTCAACGAGAGAGAGAGAGAGAATAAACTTTATTGAGCTCGAAGATTCGATGGTGCGTGCTTGCACCAGACGGGGTGGTTCCCTATTCTCGGGACCCATATGTCTCCAGCAACTCCTGGCCCCTGGCCGTCAATGCGAGCTGAGTCGCCAGGGCGGGGCTGGACAACAAGGTCTCCCATCGCTCGGGGGGTTGGGGGGTTGGGGGGTGTTGGGGGGTGTTGGGGGGTGTTGGGGGGTGTTGGGGGGAAGGGGAGGCGGGGGCTTCGTAAGATCTTTACACTCGGCTATGATGTGTGCCAGAGTGCCTCTTTCCCTTTTGCAGAAAGGGCAGAGTGTATCGTACTCAGCTGGATACATTCGGTGTAACAGAACAGGATGCGCTAGCGATCCCGCCTGCGTGCGCCGCAGAATCGTTTGCTGTTGCCTGGTTAGTTGCGGGCGCGATTCGGGGAGTTTGCGCCTTGCGTCTCTGTACATCTGAGTAATCTCTTTAAAGCTGGTCACGGGATGTGGTAGCGCAGCCGGCTCGTCCTCGGCCCGGATGGACAGTTCTCGGGCGTGGTGGTTGGCGAGGGCGTTGCCTTCCACCTTCGAGTGAGCCGGGACCCAAATGAGATCGATGGCATGTCCCGGAGGCTTGTGCTTGAGAAGAATAGCGCTGGCCGCGGGAGAGATCACCCCCCTGCGGAAGCTTCCATATGCTGACTTCGAATCTGTGGCCACGGTGTCCACGCTCGGTTGTACGAGTGCGAGGGCCACAGCCACTTCTTCCGCAACGGCTGGGTCTGTCGTCCTCAGCGACGCGCAGATGATCAGCTTGTCGATGGACGTGGCTACTGCCGTTGCTCGGTCATCGTGTTTTCTGAGCGAGGCGTCCGCGTAGAGTACCCTAGGGTTCTCCTCCAGCTGTCGGGCCAGATCCTTGGCTCGCGCGGTCCGTCTCCCTTCGTTCTTCCCTGGTTGCATGTTCCTGGGGAGAGGCTTGGTTTGAATGGTCTCTTTCCACTGTTCGGGAAGGGCCGTCCTGGTTGGCTGTGGTTCTATCTGCCATCCTATTTTTCGTAGGACTGCCCGGCCGTGCTCCGTTTGGCTTAGCCGTACCCTTTGGCTGGACAAGTGAGCTTCAATCAGCTCCTCGACTGTGTTGTGGGCGCCCATGTCCAGCAGTTTCTGCGTGGACGAGTACATCGGCATGCCCATGGCCTGCTTGGTTGCTTTACGCAGCATCGTGTTCAGGATGTCTCTGTTTGCCTTCGTTAGCTGGAGGTACGGGGTAGAGTAGGTCACCCTCGACACGACGAATGCCCGCACGAGGCGCATTGCATCGTCTTCCTTTAGGCCTCTGTTACGGTTAGAGACCCTTCGGATCATGCTTAATATCTGTTCCGAGGTGTTCTTAATCCTCGTGACGGCCGCACAAGCTCGCCCGTCACTTTGCAGCAGCAGACCAAGGATTTTGATCTGTTGCGTTGGTTTGACGGCTGTTCCGTCGATGGTGATGGTCACATTCGGAGGCGGTTCCTTCTTGGGTCAGTCAACGAAAGCAGTTAACAGACCTACCATTGACATAATTGTTACTATTATTGATAACCATATATTCCATGATGTATTAGCTAATATTGTACAATTAGGTTCCATGATGTATTTAACACTGCACAATTACGAGCTTTATTTCGTATGAATTAACTGTAGTGACTGCTTCTTGTTCAATTATTTTTTTTTGTAACAACCCGCTCCCCTCTGTAAAGTCATTTCACGTTGAGGGTAAAATAAATTAACTATGAACTATAATAACCCGCCAAGTAACGGAAATTACTCGACATAAAATCTGCTGTCGACTAAACCCGACACGTAGCAACACAACAGAACAATTTCACTCAATTTCATCAATACTTATAATGTTCTGTACGTTCATTTGATTACGAACAAGAAAAGCACAGCGCGGGTTATTAACTTTTTTTTTTTTTTTGCTGCATTTACGTGACGGAGATGATGCCGTTGACTTCTTGGTGGAGCCTGGCATAAAACACCTTCGTGTTAGAGATGTCGCAAGGATATTGTTACCGTTGAAATTGCGTAGCTTTTAGATTGACACAGAGGGACGATACAAACTGCACCGATATATCAAACTTTTCGTGACATGTGTAATCACCCGCAGCAGCTCGGAGGCAACGTGCGTGGCGCCGAGTAGCAGGAGCACGCCCCACGGCATCATTTGCCAGATGTGCCTCACGAAGTCGAACGCTGCCTGCAGGAATGACGTCAGCAGGCTCGTCGCCAGCATCATCGACGTCATCGCTGTCAGAAGAGCCATCCTGCGCAAGCGAGACCCGTTCGAGCTGTTTTTTCTCCTTCCGTGGAGCCAAAGGTACACAGCTCAGTATAGCACAGTCCGAATACGGGCTAGTTGGTATTCCATTTCAAAAGTGATTACAGCGCAAAGGAAGACGCGGGACAACGCTCGTCTTCGTTGGTCTCTTTGTCCCGTGTCTTCCCTTGCGCTGTATTTACATTTGAATTCAGTACAGGACAGCTGGTCATATAATCAAGCCGATGGAAATCACGAGTGGACGTTATCCGAACTCCAGAAAATGCCACGGTCGCTTACGCATTTGTCTAAGACGACTCAAAGGCGAAAGCCATAATTTTTTTCTCAGTCGACTGTATGACGTCAGAATATTTTCGTGACATGTGACGTCATGGTGACGTCATATAGTGACGTAATTAAGCGATGATTTTTTGCATCACTCGCGTTGGCGCCGGTTGTCACTTTTCGCGTTCGACGAGGCTTCGAAGGCTTTGGTCTTAAGAAGTGTTCTTGAAGCTCGTCCATTCCATTGACTCCTAGACTGGATGCCTGCCGCATGAACAAAAAGCCAGCTGCCCAACCCTTCCCCTTTCCTCCTTTCCAATAGTGTCGGTCGCTAGCGCCACACGTGGCGGACGCTCCAATAATTTCGGCATCTTGCATAGCCTCCGAAACGACCGCGCACAGTTGCTAATTTCGAAGAACCCCTCGATTGGCGCGCCCCTATGGGCCGCGGACAAAACACGCTTAGCAGATGACGTGATGATAGTGTCGGTCGCGAGCGTTACCTAGTGCCGTTTGTTCGAAACTCAAGGCAGGCTGGTTCCGCTGGGAGCCCGAACCACTCCTCAAGGCATCCAGTAAAGGAGGCAATGTCCATTCAAACCTTAGATGAAAGTTTGCCTAGTGAGATGTGACTCTTGCGGCTGCACCGCGCTACGGAACCTTCTTTGGCTTCCCTGGTCACCATATCGCAAATAAAGAATAAGAAGGCCGCGCGTGCTCCTTTACTGGACTATTTTCTTATTATCTGCAGACACAGGAACAAGTAATTATAAAGACTACATATCGTTTTCAAGATTTGCTGCTGCTTCGGCCAATGCGCGCGCATGTCCTCCAGCGGGATGGTGTGCATCGAGACCACCCCAACGATCGGCGTGACTGTAAAGGCGGAAGAAGCTGGGCGCATGTAGGCGAACTCCTGACGCTGTCCGCCGTCTGTGCTGATTCTGCGCACCACTTTCTATTTCTGATGCGCAGTGCATGTTCTCGAATGAACTTGGCGAAAACAAGAACAAGGTGGACCGTTCACCTTGAAACCACATTTCGCTATATTTGAAGCCTGAATGGGGCTGCCATTACACTCACCGTAATAGCAACAGCCGGCGCTGACTGACGCTCCCACGTTTCAATGCACATATATACCCTATAAAGTGGACGGAGGGATGACCGCCACCGTAGCTTAGTGGAAGAGCATCGGACGCGTTATTCGAAGATCGCAGAGGTTCGGTCTCTGCCGGTGGCAAGTTATCTTTTCGACCACTGTTCCTTCTTCACATCTACATTACAATTACTTCTAATAGCATACCCTATACTTTGCTTGTCATCATTGTCTGTTAGTTCTCATTAATACCGTGTTTAACAAAGGAAACGAGCCCTTAAATCTCCACTTCTTCCCTTGAAGCCTGAGTGGTATCATTGTAACTCTACTGACCAATTCCGGTCTGCGGCTTCAAAGAAAAACTGCCTTGATGCTTACCGTTCCGAATAAGTTCGATAGAATGTTCCAAAATTACTTTGACAAAAACTTTATCTATTCTAGATAAGCAAAGTGCAGGCACGTTGAAGCTATAATTATTCCTTGTTTTACATCTCTCCCGTGGCTCGGAGGTCAATTAATAGGGAAGAATTGTTCTTTTTGTTCGATGTTGTTTGATAGTTCGATCACATAACATCAGTTCATACTATTGCGTACGTTCTATTTGACGAGAAATCTGACACTAAAATTAAATGGCATGGCTACTTTTGAAGGAAAGAAGTGTAAATTTAAGGGCTCGTTTGCTTTGTTAAACAAATATTAATGAGAACCAGCAGACAATGATGCCAAGGATAGCACAGGGGATGTTATTAGAAGTAACTGTAACGTAAATGTGAAGAAAGAAAAGCGGACGAAAAAGATAACTTGCCACCGGCAGGGTCCGGTGGCAAGTTATCTTTTCGTCCACTAATAACATCCCCTGTGCTATCCTTGGCATCATTGTCTGCTGGTTCTCATTAATATTTGGCTACTTTTGGCTACTTTCCGCGTGAAGTCTAGCGCTTTTTCAAATCTGCTCAACGACAACCCTGCACACTTTTTACCTAATCACACCGTGTTCCGTTAAATGCGTCCAATAACCTGGAACCAGTTCTTAACAATAGAGCATGACCTGCTGTCTTTCTTTCGGAACTATTTTCACATAGACTGAAGAGTTGCATTAGTAGTTAAATATAGGCTTACATTGCTCTTTAAAAGAGATGAAATAAAAAGTATTAGCTGTAGTTGCTTTCCACTCAAACCCGGCAGGTCAAAATTGACAGGGCTTTGAGCATTGGACAATGTGTGCGGAACTATGCATGTGAAAAACAGTGTGACTACGGTGGCTTCATTTTGTATCGCGCGCAGACTCTGTTTCCCACTTCGGCTCCAATGTTCGGTGGGTCTGGCTCTGCCCACGTCAATTTATGCTTTCTGTTGACCATGTAATGTGCATATGTATACATATCTTTTAGTGACAAATTTGTGTGTACGTGTATGTATGTGTGGAACATCGATTGTACATGTTGCTCCCGCGTCATTTCATGTTTTGTGTCCATGTAACTGAGCTCTGTTTTGTCATTCTCGTAAATGTATGTCTAGCAAGCCAATCTTATGTTGAATTGTTATTGACGTTACCTGTCAGTGATATAATAATATTTTTCTAAACACAAGAATAAATAGAAGCTCCGCCTGAAAAACTACGGCACGCTTGTCAATCACCTATATGTAAGAGATAACAATTATTGTTGGAGTTTTTATGTCTCAAAACCACGACATGATCTTGAAAGACGCCGTAGTGGAGGGCTCCAGAAATTTCGACCAGCTGGGGTGCATTCATAATCTAAGCACACGGGCCTTGTAGATCAACAAGCACATGAACCATTTCACTTCTATCTAAATGCGGCTGCCGCGGCCGGGATTCGATCCCACGACCTTCGGGTAAGCACTCGGGTATCACAACCACTAGATCACCGTAGCGGGTGGAAGTTAGGTAGGTAATAAACTTTATTAATCCAGCGAGAAATTACTGGCCCGGGCTAGGCCTCCAGGGGCCGTCGTCCGGGGAACATCGAGTGAGGTCCTCGGCGATGGTCCTGGCTCGCTGGACAGCCCAGAGTTGGTCCACCGGATGTGGGCTGAGAAGCGCGGCTCGCCACCGCTCAGCCAGTCGTCCTGGGGTACAGGCTCTCTCGTCCCGGTAGTGAAGGCGAAAACCGCGTTCGCAGTTCCAAAGTATGTGAGCCATGTCGGCTGTCTCGTGCCCGCACCACGGACAGTCGGGCGACGGGTGTAGCGAGGGACACAGTCTGTGCAGGTGCCGGGGATTTTCGAATGTATGAGTTTGCAGACGCCTCAGGTCAGATGCCTGAGACCTGTCAAGCTGTTTGTGAGGTGGTGGGTAAAGTTGTCTTGTTTTTCTGTAATGGCTGAGGATTTCGTGGTACGTGACCATGATGTCCTTGCAGTCTTGTATGGCATCGGAGCCTGTCGTCGTGGAGGCATACTGTCCTCCGTCTCTGGGTGCCTCGCCATCTTGGAGGTCTTCCACATCGGCGGCCCTTTCATCCGCGTCGCGGCGGGTTAGCTGTCTCGCGACGAGGTGGGCGCGCTCGTTGTGGTTGGACGGGAGGTCGGGTCTTTGCTCGTTGCCAAGCTCGCCCACGTGCGCAGGGAACCATTTCAGAGCCTTCGTAGTAATCGCACCGGACTTGAAGTCTTCGGATCTGGCGTTCAACATATGCGCCGCCTCGACGGAGATCCATCCCTTGGTAAAGTTCCGGACCGCCGTCTTGGCGTCGCTGACGACAAGAGTGTCCTCGTTTCCACCGTGAAGTATTGCTAGGGCGATGGCCATTTCTTCCGCCGCTTCGGACGATGGCAGCCGCGCCGATCCTGTGACTAGGGTTCGTTCTCTCGTGTCAACCACCGCCATGGAGAAAGCGGGTGCCGATTGGCGCCGTTGTTGCCCTCGCCCCTGCTTATTTCGTTGCTTTCCTCGGTCGAGCCGGGAGTATCTGGCCGCGTCGACAAAGAGGACGCCTTCTCGTCTGCCATAGTCTTTGATAATCGCCACCGCTCTGCGCTTGCGCCTTTGTGCATCGTGGACTGGGTGCATGTTTTTGGGTATATTTTCTGTCAGTATAGCGTTCCTGACTTCTGGCAGTAGCGCGTCCTTCAGTCCTCGCATTCCGTGGTACCGAATCCCGAGCGAATCGAGGATGTTTCTTCCTGTTCTGGTGCCCGACAGTCTCTCGAGTTGGGCGGTCCTTTGAGCCTCGATGATTTCGGCGAGCGTGTTGTGAACGCCCAACTCAAAGAGTCTGTGGTTGGCCGTGTAGTGGGGTATGCCTAGTGCTGTTCTATACGCTCTGCGGATGATCGTGTCCAGCTTGTTGATTTCACCGCTACTCCAGTCGACGTAAGCAGCAACGTATGCGATGTGGCTTAGGGCGTATGCTTGCACTAGTCGCACTACATTGTTCTCTTTCATGCCCTTCCTCCTGTTCGTGACTCGCCGTATTAAGTTCGTCGCGGCTGCCACTTTCCTCCGCAGCCGGGTGACCAGCTCGGAATTGGCACCATTTTCTTCCAGCCAGAGGCCGAGGACTCTTATCTTGGACACCGTCGGTATGCGGCCTCCCTCTTTTGTCGTGACGTGAACGCCCGTCTGACGGGCCGCGGCCACGTCCTTTGGGAGACGTCCCGGTTTGCGAGGTCTGTGGAGCAGGATCTCCGACTTGTTGGGAGCGCAGACGAGTCCCGTGCCCTCGAGGTGCCCCTCGACTTCCCTGACCGCTTGTTGCAGCCTGTCTTGCATGCCGCCGGAACTCATGCTCTCTGTGGTCCATATCGTTATATCGTCCGCGTAAATTGTGTGGTTGATGCCTTCGATCGCGTCGAGCCGCTCCGGTAGGCCGATCATGACGAGGTTGAATAGCATTGGAAGTTGCTCAGTAGAGTTATAATACCAGTCAGGCTTCAAGTACGGTGAAATCTGGTTGAAAATTAACAGTCCACCTTCGTCTTGTTGCGGACATCAACAAGCACATGAAAGTAAGGACAAGGAATAGTGTTAGTCCTACTGGACAGACAATTTTAAATTTCATTGAGCGCTGTCAAGGGTACGACCCTCTACAACCCCTCAGGTACAAACTCCAGAGCTTTCTGAAATTCCACGAATTTGAACACTCTCGGAAAGGACCTTCGATCGGGCAACTGAACTACACGTCGAGGAAGTTTTTAAACCTTCTTGGTTCAAAGCGGTCTACCCATTACAAAGGAATCAGCCATAATTCATCATCATCATCAGCCACAGCACAAAGACGGTGTGCAGCTACGTAGGTGCCCGCATTGCCTTAAAGACGCGTAGTGGGTACTCCAGGTATTTCGAAAAATGATGATGGCTTATGGCGTAGTGAGTACTTCGCAACTGTCCTTGCATTAAGCACTTACAACTGGCTCTAATGCCGCTTCCTTCGGCTTAGCCGCACAGGATGGCGTTAGCCATCGATTCGAGATAGGCGAAAGCATAAGGGACCTGCATCATGGCGTCACTGATCGAAAAAAACTGAGACGTCATCGCGACGCGTCGTTACTAAACGCGATACAACGTGACGTCACACGATGACGTCATCACACGACATTGTCACTTGGTCAAAGGTGGGCCGATCACGGAGGCTGTGCAAAACCAGATGAGGTGCAGAAAGCTTGCAATGCCTCCGATCACGGATGCAATGAAAAACCACGTTAGGTGCAGAAAGCTGTCGGAGAAGGGCAGGGGCAAGATCAACATATTGACCGAGAAGCAAAAGAGAAAGCCGAGCCGTCTTAGGCGAATGTTTAAGAGACCTGGTGAAGTTTATTTCTAACCTTAACCTCTCCTCCACCTAAAGAGACATCCTAGGTGGCAACGCCTATGGGGGTGGTGCCCATTCACTCGCGCGTCACTCGTTTCACGGAGTGAGAAGTCACTGCAACTTTTTTTTCGTGTTTCTCAATGTCGCGCGATAGTAGCAATGGCGCGGTGAGCACGGCTTACCTTTCAGTCAAGCCGACCACAACGGAGAGTGCGTACACGAAAATAAAGATGACGGCATACGCAGCGCAGGCGTAGCGTAGCCCCCTACGGAGAAAGATGGCAACCATCACAAAAAAGACAGTTGTAACAGCTGAGAAATAAAAGCATCTTTGTCACAAAGAATCTACTATACCCTTTCACGATTCATGTGATAGATTTACCACAACTGCTACCTGCATGTTGTTGCTGCTGTTGCTAAACAACAGCAACAGCCGCCACCAAAGCGTACACGAAGTGATGATAAGGAATTCAGTCACTTCTCCGATGAAGACACAGCCCTTTGTCGAAATAGTGGCTGCATCGGCATTCTTCGTTCGACGATCTCACTTCACTCGAAGGCTCCTTCTTCCCTTGATCATCGATCTAGTTTGGATTTATGCGCTTTGTGTCACCACGGCAACTCAGCTCGGGCAGGTTTGTCGAGAATGGGCAACTTGTCTCCCATAGGCCAGAAAGAAGCCAGCAGCAACTTGTCTATTCGGACACACGCCTGTACTCGGTTGCAACACAACAATAAATATAATCTATGCAAATTCATTCTGCATAGGCCAACGACGGGTATTCTTAAGTTAGTCTATAGTTAGTCTATAGTTAGTCAATAGTTAGTCTACCCGGAGGAAAAGCAGGTAACAACAGGGCTGACCTTTGTTTACGTCGACCTGTGCGCTTCTGCTGAGCAGCTCTGATGACGGCGAGGTTCTCTACAGACAGGGGCGCTGGTTCGCTGAAAAGCGGATGTTAAAACATTACGATATGGGGTAGCAGTAATGGTGTCACCGTATAAATAACACGCTTGACACACTTGGAATCAGAGGCGTTGGTAAGAAGCAATAGCTATCGCAAGTGTATTAACTTTGAGGCGAATATTGTTAATAATTCAGCGTTGTAGATGTTTTTATGGCAAGAACGAAGCTCCGGTATTCGACATCGAATGAGCATCCCCGATAAAAGGTTTCAAGAGCAGTAACGATATTCAGGCAAGACCATCTGTTCTAGGCGTCGGACGCTTACATCAGTAGCGCTAAAAGTAATAACATACCACCTAGGTTCATGTGGAAGCCCTGCGTTTACGTGTGTGCGAACTGCTGACCCGAAGGTCGCGGCACTGAATCCAGACCGCGGCGGCCGCATTTCGATGGAGGAAAAGTGCTATCTGCCCAAGTGCTTAGATTTAGGTGTACTTTCAAGAACCACAGGTGGTCGAAATTTTCGGAGCCCTCCCCTACGGCCTCTCTCATAATCATATCGTGGTTTTGGGACGTAAAACCCCAAAAAACATTGTTGTCACGTGTGTGCGTAGGTCGGCAAAGTCACTAACGAGTGGGCTCACTCAGACCGATCCGTGAGTATCAGTGAGCACACTTGAGTAAGATTATGGCGACATGGAATCCGAGTGAGCCCAGTTGAGCAGAATACTGTTGAGTCCGAGTGAGCCTGTAGCCAAGCTGGACGTTGCTGATTTTGAGTCCAAGGGAGCCTAACTAAGCAAAATTTTGCTGAATATGAGTTCCAGTAAGCTTTAACGACAACATACATTTTGCGAGTCAGTGGGCGAATCAAATTTACGCTGCTGACCTTCGAGTGCTTGCGCATGCGTGTTTGAGGGACTGAAGTTCAATGTGCCGAGTGCCGATGTGAGCGCGTGTTCTAGGTGGTGCATTAGCTATAAATAAACGAATGTGTTTATGCCCGTGCGGGAAGGCATATGCGTGTGTTTGAGTATGTGTGTGTGTGCACGCACGTGCTTGTAGATGTAATTGTTTACTGTAACGCGTAAGGTTGAAGCGTTCGCTCACTGTGGCCGGATGTAGAGAAGCCAGATGGCGGTGCTGCAGGTGACGAACGCCAGCGCCACACCGGGAAGCGTCACAATTGCCCACTTGACGGTGGTTATCGGTTGTTCCGTCATCTTCGTTCTGTAACGGAAGCAGCACGTGATCATGCATTTCGTTTCTGCGGAGAGTACGTCCGTGCGAAAAAAGAAAGCTAGTGCTATCGCTCGTCGAGTGGCACGTTAGTATCGGCGAACTTCGACAAGGCCGGAACCATCGATGGAGCGAAAGGACAGGCTTAATTAACAACAGCGACGTCGTCAATGACATAAATTGGCAAGTTGTAGAAAGCCATTTTGCTTCGTTTATTACACAGGGTGTTTAAAGTTAAGCTTTATGGAGTTCTTAAAATTCACCACAGGGAGTTACGTGAAAATCATGTTTGCAGATAAGTTATGTATCCAGGAGGACACAAAGTGAGACAATAATTATCGCTGTCAGTCACCCGATTAATTAAAATTGAATAATGAACTTTGTAGTGATTGCAGTAAGCGGGCATGTATGTACTGAAATATTGGAGGCAGTCGCGTTTCTACAGTTACACTTGGAACAATTCTTTTAGCATGTCTACACTCCGAGATATCCCGCTGTAAACTTTAATTGCGGTTTACATGATTACGCATGCAAGACAGTTTGCACGGGCCCAAAGCTGCTCCCCAATGTGCCACCGCCGTTGCATGCAGCGTTTAAACTGACAACGGGTCGAAGCTATAGGCAAAGATGATAACGGTTACCCTTTTCTTACCAGCTCGCGATAGCAAGCACTGACTGCTCGTCACATCAGGGAGGAACACTGCGCCGATCCTCACCGTCTTGCATGCGTAATTATGCAAGCCGCAATTAAACCTTGCAGCGGGATATCTAGGAGCACAGACAAGCTGGAAGAATTCTTCCAAGTCTAATCGTGTAGAAACGCGACAGCGTCCAACATTTCGGTACAAACATGCCCGCTTGCTGTAGTCACTAGAAAGTTCATCATTAAATCTCAGTTAAGTGGGTGGATGACAGCGATAATTATTGTGTCACTTTGTGTCCCCCCTGAATACATAACTTATCTACAAAAGTGGCTTTCCCGTACCTACCAGTGCTGAATTTGAAGAAGACCATAAAGCCTAACATTGAACACCGGGTATATAAAAAGGTTACATTTATTCATTTATTTTATTTTTAAAAGCTTTTGTAAATAATTACCGCTTCGATGTTTGTCTCTCCTGCAGCTCTCTGACCCGAATGTCACATGATCGATCCCGGCCGCGGTGGTGGCATTTCATTGGAGGCAAAATGCTAGTGGCCAGTGTGTTTAGATTTAGGTGCACGTTAAAGAACACCATATCGTAAAAATTTCCGGAACTCTCCACTTAAGTGTCTCTCGTAAGCATACCATGGTTTCGGGACGTAAAACCCCTACAACTATTATTACAATCATGTTTTGATAGAAGGAGCTGGACTCACGCGCGAGCGACTATCGCCAGCGCTCTCCCGTTGCCGCTGGCGTGGAAACTGCAGATGCTTCCCAGCACGCTCATCAGCGACGGACCCATGAGGAAGGCGTCGTGCACGTCCAGGCGGGCGCTGCAGGACATATCGGTCATCTCTTTTAGGCACGCTGCGTAGAGCACACGAGCCAGGCCCGTAGCCAGGAATTTTTTTTCGGGGAGGGGCCCACTCGTCGAAGGCCTCGAAAAACACCTATTTTTATTATTATTGTCCTCGGTAAAACACCCCCCTCAATCCGAATTTCGGGGGGGGGGGGGGGGGGGGCTATGGCTACGGGCATGACACGAGCATTGCACGACACTCTAGAACATCTGATCAGCAAACTTGATGGTGTTAGCTGTAAATGGGCAGTTCCACAACGACAGCATAAAAAAAGAAATCGTTCATGCACACTTAAGGCCACGGACAGCACATTTGTACAAAAAGCTATGTTACTGCATATAAAGCCAAGCTATAGCATAGTAAATAATTTATATTTGTGCGACTTAGTTACATCTTAGTAACAGCTATAACAATAATTTAGTAGGGATCGAATGTGCACGTATCTGAAGAAATTAATATAAGTTCAACGCCTTCAACGCTTTCAGTGTAATAGACTACACGTTGTTCGCTTGTCGAGAGTGACACGCACCTGTTGGTCTTCGATCTTCTTGCGGCAAGCGCGAAGTGGCTCCCCAAGTGGCTATCTGAAAGGACATTAGAATACAAAATGTTTCAATGTCGTGTCACATCGGGTTAAGGCCACGGCACGCAGCATGCTCATTCTGCTTTGCCGGGCTCGCTCGCAGTGCGCGTTCAAACGCGTGCAGAATGCTCACAGGATCCCTTACGCATTCACCTAACACGATTCGATGGCGAAAGCCATCTTTGTTAACGCTTAGTCTGTGGGCTAGTTGGTTTGGAACCATCGTAACGGAAAAATAGCGCGAGTAGACGCGTGTGCGCCCCTTCCTTTCCTGTCTTCTTGCGCTGTTTTTTGGTTGCGAAGGTCATCTATTTTTTCTACTCAGTCGATATATTCACACACACCCCCGCTCTCATTGAAAGCGTTCTCCACATAACGGGACTTTGCACTGCCTCGAGGATCGGTGGCATTGCAAGCCTTCTGCGCCTCCACTGGTTTTGCACTGCCTCCGTGATCGGCTCATCTTTGACCAAGCGACGATGCCATGTCATGACGTGGCATGACGCGACGGCACACAATGACGTCGTCACATGGAATCACCGCTTGGTCAAAGATGAGCCGATCATCGTGTGACGTCGCGTCATCTTACGTCGTCATGACGTCCCAAACTTTGGCGATCTGTGACGTAATCATGACATCATATGGTGACGTCACCACGTGATGACTTTTTCATCACTCGTGTTGACGCTGCCGACGCCGACGGTTACTCTTCGCGTTTGACGAGTTATCTAAGGGGTCCGCCCTAATAAGGGTTCACGGTAATGAAACGAGAGTTTCCTTCTGGATAAAGCTGCACACGTGGTGTTCACTCATTTTTTTTTGTGAAGCTTTTTTTGATACTATAACTAGCAGATTTCGGTGGCGGCGTCGTATGCGGAAAACCCGGCGCCGACAAGCGTACAGAAATACGGCCCCCGATGGAACACCGGCATATTTTGTATGCGCCGTTTTCCAACAACTGATGCTCTCTCGATTGTGGACTTGTCGGCGGTCAGCAGTTTCTGATATGACAGCCTGACCTTTTATCGAGGTCACTTGTAATTTTACGTTGCCAAATTTCATTATTGCCTGCATATGACCGCATGACCGGCGTTGTTGCTTGTAGCAACTGAAGTGCTGCACTACGAAGCACGTGGATGAAAGTTCATTTCCCGGCATGGAGGAAGGAAACAGTCAGGAGGGAGCATTGCACAATGAGACAGAAAGACAAAGAGAGATAGAGAGAAGATAAGAAAGAAAGAAAGAAAGAAAGAAGGCAAGAAAGAAAGAAAGAAAGAAAGAAAGAAAGAAAGAAAGAAAGAAAGAAAGAAAGAAAGAAAGAAAGAAAGAAAGAAAGAAAGAAAGAAAGAAAAGTATTACGTCAGGCACGCACATGTCAAGCTTCACTTGCCCCATATTCCCTATATTGCAAGGGCTTCTGAATTTTCTAATATGAACCTATATTACTTAATATCTTCCGTAGAAACAACCGGCATTCAGAATCTACGGCCTAAATTCATTCGACGAGTTTAGGCAGCGCCAGTGTGCCATTTGGATCATGGAAGCCGCGGATTGTATACCGGGATGGTGTGGCACTCACCAAGCAGGGAAAGCGGGTGGCTGGGGGCGCTTCGCGTCGAGGACGTCTCGTCGGTGGTCACACTTGGGTTGAGCGTCCTTTGACGCAGCCGGAAGGGACGCCGGAGCATGTCCCACGCTTCGCTCTCCCCCGTCAAGGACGGACTGCCGGAAGGCAACCGGGACTGCAGGCGGGGCATGGGAGTACCGGGGATGTGTTCCGTGGGGCTGCGTGGAATGCGTCCATCAATAGGGTCTTTTAACAAGTTACGGAAATACGGTACGCAAATACGGTAAGGCAGTACGGTAGCGCCTTCTTTCCAGTGACAGTGCGGCCCCCGGACGACAGGTTCCTCGTTAACAATGCGTAGGCTGACAGGCCACAAGGTGGCGTGACAACCCCACAGTAATTTTTGAAAGCTTTAGTGTTGTTGGGCTGCCTTCACTGGTAAAAGGTCAACAACCGGGATAGGAGGAGCGGTACAGTAATACCGTACCATATTTACATACCGTATTTCCGTAACTTGCTAAAAGACCCTAATAGGGTCTTTTAGCAATTTACGGAAATACGGTACGCAAAAAATTGAAGGACACTTTGTAAATTCCAAAGTGTGTTCGGCGAAAGCGTGTGGCCATTCCACTGATTATGCCATGTCTTTTTTCTTTTACACTCTCAGTGGGATAAGACACAAACCGAATGGGTGCGTGTTTTCTTCTTTAATTTTTTACCGCGAATCGCAGCGAGACGCGAGACTCATCTTCCTGCGGCCGCATGCGTTAGTATTTTCTCGCGCTTTGCGCATCGTGCAAACGCCATCCGCGTTCCAGCTCTTAAATTGACGGACCCTTTGTAAATTGGAAAGTGTATTCCGTGAACGCCTGGGTCCATTGAGACGGCGTCCGTCAGAATGATTGCAAACTCTGGGTACAGCGACGCTACGCAAGCAAAGCGCGAGCGCTATAGAGTCCGACGCGACCGGCGTTCCGTCTGCGCATCCCGGCGGCCACCTGGCTCCGTGCCAGAGCTCGGATGGACGGACGGACGGACGGAAGGACGGACATGGACGGATGGGCAGACGGACGGGCGGACGTCGGACGGACACAGGACGGACGTGAGCATGAGACATTAAAGGCTTTCGTCTTAAAGATTACACCATCTCCCGCTAAAGGGAACGATGTGTAGATGCGAAGCAGCGGGCGCTAACGCTTACACTGGCGGCGGCGTTGACGCTGGCGCTTATCGCAGAGTTGCACAGGAGAGAAACCTGGGGGGGGCGCAAAGCACGCAGTGATGGACCGGTGTTTCCTACTGGAACATCCCAATCGCTGCTAATGGGCAGTGAGAGACAGAAGACTCGGACTGGACACAGAGACCCGCAGTCCGCTTTTAGTTAACGCGCACGCTGCGAATTTTTTATCGTTCCACAACGCACAGGAGAAATCTCCCACCGGCACCACCTTGCAGGTCAAGATCCATTGCCATATATACGGGGTGGCCAGTGAACGGTTGTGCAGCGCGAGCAGTCGGTTTTTTCAACCAAGAAACTCGCTAGCAGACGCTGCCTGCGTCGGCGTCGCGAGGCGAGAGAGGGGGGAGCGTAGGAGAGGGGATGACGCGCATGCGCAGTGGGGGGTGTGGACGCCGCGGGCAGGGATGCCTAGAGGAGAGAGGGGGAGCGTAGGAGGGGAGAGAGGGAGGGTACGCGCATGCGCAGTGAGGGTGTGGCCTCCGCGGGGAGGGATGCCTGAGGAGAGAGAGGTGGAGAGGAGGTTTTTTATTTTTATTTTTTTTAATGGGTTGGCGCATGCGCAGTGGGGGGTGTGGACGGACGGACACCGGACGGACGGACACCGGACGGACGTGAGCATGAGACATTAAAGGCTTTCGCCTTAATACGGTAAGACAGTACGGTAGCACTTCTCCTTTCCCGCTCTTTGTGCTTTTGCCGCTCCAAGTTCCAGTGACAGTCCCACCTCCGGACGACATGTGTCTCGTTAACAATGCGTAGACTGACAGGCAACAATGAGGCTTGACAGCCCCACAGTAATTCTTGAAAAAGCTTTTGTTGTGTTCGCCTTCACCGGTAAAAGGTCGACAACCGGGGAAGGAGAAGCGCTAGGGTAACACCGTACCGTATATGCGTACCGTATTTCCGTAACTTGCTAAAACTTTCTAATAGTCGCACTGCCATTTTGTCCAGGGACGCGATGCCGCCATACCTAACCACGTACAGCTTCGCTCTAAAAATGAAGCGGTACGTGCAAAACGACGGGAAGAGGCCGTTCAAACGCGAGCACCACAATCGTCGCAAGAGCAGCAACGAAGTCATGACACTCGAAAGCAGTGGCCCATGTGTACAGTACTAGGCGTGCGCACGAGGGGGGCAGGGGAGGGGGGGGGGGAGCGGCGGCCCCCTCAAATCATCTAAGATAGGGGGGGCGCTAAGTCTGCTCCATACATTGACGTAATAGGGAGGTGGGATGGGGCTGCGATGAACCTTCACATACGTCCCACTTTTCGGGCTACAGAAAAAAATTTCTCCCACATCACCCGTTGCAATTAGCGCAACATTAAGTCACTCATATCTTACCTAAGTCATCGTAATCTCGAAAAAAATTCTTTTACCACGCTTTCGAAGGGCGGATGTAGTGTTACAATAGCGTTGAATTTCGGTCAATTTTTTATGATCGCTTCTGAATTTTCCTCTTTTTGAGATACATAGAACCTACCAATCAAAATACCGGATAATATTCTCCTTTTCTGGTTTTTGAGAGAGGCGATCTTAGCTTCCAGTCATGACGTGTTTTTGTAAATTTGCGAAATAACTTGACCAATAAATGTATCGGAACAATCCCCTTCAAAATTATCCCGCTAATCGCGCAGCGCAATTGCGGATATTAATGCGTGGAAATATTTTTCTCGATATTATATACCTCTTGAAATGTAGCCACATGTTCAGGGATAACATCTGTACTCGAAAATTTCAACAGCAAGAGCTAGGACAGCCAAATGGACAAAAAAAAAGTGGTCGATGCATGCGGTGAAGTAAGCTTTACAGGGACATACCACAGCGCTTTGAAGGCTCAAGAGACGCAACTGCAGGCGGCGTTCTCCTGCTCAAATGAGGTCCGCACAACTTTTCTCTTCAGAACTTTAGAAGTGATACTCTGTGCCACTAGCTTCGGCCGTTTCATCGCAAAATTCCCGTTGATGCATTCGCGAGATGGTGCCTTCATGAGGCAGTGGGACAGTGTTTTCCCACTTTTTGAAAACACTCTCATGAGTCAGTGGGACATATATGTCCCACTTTTTTTTCAGTAAACTACCGGCTTGTTTTTGATGAAATTTGTTTCATACTATGTCTTTCTAGTTCATATCATTAAAGCACAGCCGGTTTTTATATTACCATGTCAAAAATATAGGACGACCGACAAAGGGTTAAAGGGGAACTCTGCGCACGCTTATGTAGTACAGCCGTCATTTTTGTGAAAGGGAACATAGCCTCGTATCGCACATGTGGCGCGGAGCAGTGGCGGAATGTGAAGATAAAAGCAGAGAGCGGTGCCTTTCCGCCAATTGCCTGCACCCCTCCTGGTAGTTCTCCTTCTTTTTTTATCACTTTATGTTGTTGGTAAAACGAAGCTGCGATAGCAACAATTCTTATCGAAAGCAATCATTGCTCGCTGAAATGTAACAACAGTAGATAAATCTCACGAAGAAAGCGTAAAATAAAGACACGTTCGTCGCGGGAGTGTAGGCAGCAGAAGAGACGGCACCAACTTCTCTCCTTGTATCGTCCGATTTCGCCACTGCGCCGCGCCACATGTGCGTTACGAGGCTATCTGCCACGCGCTCGCGTGTTCCCTTTCATAAAAATGATGGCTGTACATCACACCGCGGCTAGTTATGCCTTGCAGGTAGTTGAGTCACGATATCTTGCGCGAGCAGCTGACAAGAAGCTCACATCGCGTCCTGACGTCAGGGTGCAGTAGGAACCGAAACTAGCTTTTAAAAACGTACTGCAGTTACTTTTTCAGGGTGCAGTCACGCTTAAGTGTGTATTTTCTGGGCTCTTTGAGGCTTGGCCTTTCTCTTGACGCAAGAAAACGACAAGTGCAAGTTTTCGGGCTAGCGCCCCTTTGAATTTAGGCTGTTTTCGGGTTACGGAAGCGTTTCGCGATTTGCAGACACGATTGCTATACATCAACGCTTGACGTTTATTTTGTTTGCAACGCCAGAACCCGGTCAGGGGAAGTGTTTTCAGCTTGCCGTGCATGTGGCGTTCTTAAGGTACACACACCTGATGACGGCGCACCGCGAAGGACCGAAGTCGACTGAGGACGTACGGCGGGCGGCCTGCGAAACCGAACCGGGAACCTTGAGGATCGTCGACGGCTTTCGCTTTCGCGCCGATGTTGGAGCCATTTCGACCAGATGGGCTAGAGGTGTGAGCTGCGAGAAAGAGGATCGTGGACATTGAAGTTGGAGCCGATGTCTCAGCATATCGCACAGCCATGTTCGCACATGAAGTTTACTAGATAATGGAACACAACTTCACAAAAACACATCAGGTTTGAGAATTCGCATGAGTGCTGGGTCCATTCAAACTAACGTATCTTTAAAACGTCATGCACTACACCACTGTTAAAGATAGACATATTTATCATAGAGAGCCACGTTGTGTCTCTGGTTTTGGGGTCAGAATCTGGCAAATTTTCCTAAAAAGTTTCAAGAAAAACGATATTGGTGCACAGCCAAGCAATGCTTTAGTTAGGAGCGACGAGCCTTTATTTCATAATATGCGTAGCGCTTCACAATAGCCGAGGAAAAGTACTTACAGTGCGGTACCCATCTGACATGACGGTCTTTCACAGGTGATGGGCAGGCGCGCCGCGGCTCTGCGGGCGGAGCTGCCATTTCTTGTTCGGTTGTAACCGAGTGTGAGGTGAGTACCTAAATCCGCAAGCTTTAAGCCGCGAAATTCGTCAAATGTATTTCTACATAGTGTACTATGGATAAAGGATCAGAAATTGGTTACTTACACATGCGACATTCGTTTACGTGCCATCGCAGCGAATGGAAGAAACGGCTTCTCACTAAATTTAACTAATATGATCTCGGCAGCTCCAAGGTGGTCAAATGCTTTAATAACGCATCTTGCTTAGGAACTGGAAGGCATCATCTCCGTAACAATCAAAACAACCAACCTAGGGCACCCTAGGGTCGATATCGGGGCGCCTTATTGCTGTATCATGGTAAGGTGAGTGGAGTACCCTAAACAATCGGTCATCAACAACTCTTCTAAATAATCAAATCGTGCCATTGCGATGACGACGGCAGTGAAACTGAATAACGAACTTCGATCACCTTCGCGTTTTAGAATAAACCCTTGGCTGCGAATTTAGGGAAAGTAGAGTTTCGAAAGAATAATCGCAGCCCAAGCCAAAGTTGTCAGCGTCAATGTATCATACCGTGGCTTGTCACGCTGGCAAAACCATGCACATCATAGCCACGTACGTATAGTATAGTATAACAAGCGGGCGGGAAAGAGAAGTAAGGGAGAGGGTGAAGCCCAGCATGACAATGTATGGCATCGCACAGGCAAAACGATGTATAGCATAGTCATGTGTAGTGTAGGCACAATAGTAGTATAGTATAGCAAGTGGGCGGGAAAAGGAAGTGAGGATGAAGAGGAGCACAAGATTGGAATGACCTTCCTCCTGACGTTGTACACCAAATCAAATCAAATCAAATCATTTTATTTCCCAGAAAAAAAGACAGGTTCTGGAGAGGTTCACTGGCTAAAAGCTGTTTATGGACAGCTTGACGAGGCCAGTGAACCCTATACACTCCAGTATCTTCCACTACAAAGCAGCGATCGCGCATCTACACATTTAACACATTGAAATAGCCCATCCCCTCAGGTAAAACCACTTCACTGGGGCCTTTGATGTGCTGTAAGTAAATGAATGTGAGTGCAATAATTGTAGGGATTTAACATCTCAAAGCAACGGTATGATTATGAGGGACGCTGTGTGTGAGGAGGAGGAAAAGTAGGACGGGAAGGGGTAAAGCATAGCATAGCCATGTCTAGTACAGTATAGCAAGGGGTGGGAACGGCAAGTGAGGGTGAGGAGGAGGGTAAAGAAGGGAGGGCAAGGCATAGCATAGCCGTGTATAGTGTAGCGAGGGGTGGGGAAGGGAAGTAAGGGTGATAGGAGGGTTAGGAGGAGGAGAGGGTAAAGCCTTGTATAGTACATGTATAGCACGCTGGTGGGAAAGGGAAGTTAGGATGAGGGAAAGTAGAAGAGAGAGAGGGAGAAGGGGGGAGGGCGCCACTGCATCACAAATGAAGGTTTCCTTTCCCCCCGATGGACGCCGAGCAGGCTGCACATTTAACATAGAACAGTTATCGCGAAAGTGATGTCTTAATCTTGCCTTCTTTTTATACGATTGCGAAAGGTATGGGTCACCTAATGCGGCTGCTCCGAATCCCGTACATAATCCTCACGAATACAGCCAGAAGCGCACAAATCTTTGTTTGGGAAATGCAAAATCCTGTATACGACGAGCCAGTTAGCTGGTGCAAAAGCACCTTTCGCACTATATATTCAGCTCAGCCTAGGCAAGCGCCTGGGGAGCAGGATGCAGGGCGGGGGTGGCCACCCCCCTCCCCCCCTCTTCAACCACTTATGGGGTGCGCGAAGTCTACCCCATACTTTAAAAGAAGAAACTTGAGATTGTTGGCTTGGCTTCATAACAGGAACAGCGCAGGCAGGGGCGTAGCCAGAAATTTTTTTTCGGGGGGGGGGGGGGGGGGGGCACCTCCTTGATTTCGGGGAGGGCACCTCCTTGAAATGGGCATTTTTCGCTATGTATGCCATGGCGAAAAAAAATTTCGGGGGGGGGGGGGGGGGTGCACGTGCCCGGTGTGCCACCCCCTGGCTACGCCACTGATCGCAGGCACACGGGACAAGAAAGACTGACAGGACAGCGCCAAGTCCGGTCCGTCTTTCTTGTCCCGGGTGTATGCGTTGTTCCCTGTTATCTACCCCATACGTTTACGCCGTCGGACCTGTCCTGTCATCGTTTAAAGGGCAGGCATATGGCCATGATGGTTTTTGACGATAATGGTGGCCGAAGGCCCCCCGATATTGCATTCGAACAACTGTGTACTTCCGATCTTTGCACCAGGAAAGCCAGGGATCAAAGGCAGGTCATTGTGAGAAGTACGTCATCGCTTCTTTATCATTTGCTTTCATCCATTGTGAAGCATGTTGTCTTTTGGACGCGACCAACAAGGGGTGGGGTGGGGGGGGAGGCTGCGATAAAACTTTGCCACCCCTAGTGGTGAACCCTGCGCAAGCTTATGCACGCAGCTCAGCACATCGTATCACGCACCTTAACCGTGGTAGTGGTCTCCTCCCTGTTGTCTATTTCCTTCACCTCCGCTCCGAATGACACGACAGACTGCAAGCTCCGCCTCCGTCCCGACTTCGTCGTCGCCAATGGGAGAGCAGCAGCGCTGCGCCTTAGACGACCGGTGGACGGTGCGGGGTCCTCCTTTTGACGACTCTCCGTCAGCGTGTCGGTCTGTTGCCCCAACGACGCGCCGCTAGCCGTAGATTTGGAGTCCTCCCGGTCAGCGACCAATGTGGCGGCGGTTGGCTTCGGAGATTCGGAAATCTTCGAGCGGAGTGTGCTGGTGCTTGTGGCTTCTTCGGCATTGCCGCTCTTCAGCCCTTCTGGTCGCAGCTTCACATCGACGGGGGGGCTCTGGTGTGCACTCTTAAAGAAAAGTAGTAAAACTTACTAACTTTGAGGTAGTAAGCCATTGTCACAACATCTACTACCTGTGTAGTAACGGAAGGTAGTAACTGCCATGTTAGTAACATTACTACCGTGGCATTTATATTTATTTACTAGTAACAGAGAAGTAGTTATACAGCTAGTAACATTGCTACCCTGATAAGTCAAACAAAAAAGTGAGACCGTATGCTATTGCCTCTTCATGCAGTTAGCCTGTTAAATAACACACACCACAATGACAACGTCAGATAACAATGTATACATAGAGGAGTGAACTGTGAACGAACCATTAACGAGAACACGCACACGTACAGACACGCACAGGATATCAAGGCTCCTACGCGACACACGCTCTATAATAGAAACCGGAGGATACAGCACTACATTGAGGTAGCACAGGTTGTGCAGGTGAGCTAACCATGAAGTCAGACGTTGATGTTCTCGACCCGGATTTTTATACCTCACTACTTGCATATATGTCTGCCATGATGTAGCTTAAAACCGTCGTTCGAATGTAATTGAGAAAATTATAGAGTGGCAAAATTTTTCGTAACACTTTCAGAACAACAGCATAACATAGCGCAGGCAGTAGAGGTAGTAAAGTTTACCAACTCGGCTCGTACCCATGTAGTAACATCTACTAACCATGACACGCTAAGTAGGAAATACAGTATTTGCTATCTCTAAAGGAGAAAACGTTGGCGAAAGGTAGTAAACGTGTCTAGAGGTAGTAAATGCCGCAGTTACTACCTTTCTTTAAGAGTGTCGGATGCGGGCTGTCCACGTGCTGGTCCGAGGTTTTCTTCTTGGCGCAACGTTCCTGCTGCCCCGTCTTCGTCGTTCTTGCCGCCCCCTTCTTAGATGGCGCGTCATTCGCCTTCTCCCGGTCAGGACCGCGACTCTTTCGGAGGGATTTCGAGAGTTGGCTGCCCTTGTCGCGCAAGTTTGCTCGCTCCGCCTCACGCGCGGATCCCGGAGCCTCGGCAATCGTACCATCCGGTTGAGCCACAGATCCTCCCGGAGTAGCCAGTTCCGGCGGTGCGACTGGACAACGAGGTTCGGCCGTTTTTCTCAGTTCTTCCGCTTTCTCAAGTGTGCCCAGTTCGAGAGGAACGGCTTGGCCGCTGGATTCTTCGCGCCCGCGGTTCGAAGTGGAGGTGAAATCGGTGACTTCGGAGTCCTTGGCTCCTGGGCCCTCGCACTCACTTGAAGAACGAACGGGGTTAGAGCCAGCACCTTTCAAGTCGCGTTGTTCCTGTTGAATTACTGGAACGACGACGGGCACGGGACCTTTCACATGAGCGTCGCTTTTGTTCGAAAGTCGCGGAGTGTGGCGACCGGAGGACCGTACGGAAGTCGTTCCCGAAGATCTGTTTGAGGAACCAGAGCTTTTCCTGCCTTCCTTCTTCTTCTTCTTATTTCTCCCGTCCTTGCTTTTCCTCGAGCGCTTTCTGGATTGGGTCGCGCTGGAGCCTTCGTCTCCCTGCGCTTCTTTCTCGCTACGGTCGTCGTCTGTCTTTGAGACGTGGGTGGGAACCACCGCTGCGGCGGCGGCGGCGTCGTCGAACGCAGTTACAACTGCAGCCCCACCCGTAGGGCATGGTGCCGTTGCGCGACCGCCGGCAACGGCCGGGGAGACACTGTTTGTCGCGGGTGTGACACTAGTGTCCTCGGATTCGGCAACTGGGATCGTAACGCCGAGCTCGGTGGCCACGCCCACTGCGGCGGTAACTAATGCCTCCGCCGCGAGGTCCAATTGATCCGCCAGTGCGTCGAAAACGAACGGCACCTCCGCATCTTTATTCTTTCCGCCATCTTCGCGGTCATCATTAGTCGCTGGGGCTCCGTTCGTCGGCACCAGCGAATGAGGCGTCGTATTCCAACCTAACGGACATTCGTCCATCTCGCTCGAAGGGAGACCGGCCCCTTCGCACTTCGCGGTCGGCCTGGCTGGCCTGGCATTGCACGGGTCCCGCAAGCATTGCACGCGTCTCGGGGGCTACACACGGCACGCTGCCATGGTGCGGTTCTTCCTCTGCGACACGCTTGCTACCTGCCGTGGACCAGAAGGCGCGGAGCTTGTGTAGCCACTGGTAGCGCGAGGAATTCAGACTCGTGCTGCTGGTGGCGCTATGCTGGTCCTGGCGAGAATCGTGTCGCTGCTTGCTGCTCAATTCATGATCGTGACGATCGTGATGATAAGGTACCTGCAGCGGCTGTCTCGTAGTCTCCCTGGTGGCCTCGGTAGACTGCACGGGAATTTGGGCATCGCTCTTGCTTTTGGCTGCCGTCGGCTTAAAAGACGGAAGCTGCTGGGGCTGTTGCTGCTGTCTTCGCATTTGTTCTTTTCTCTCGACGAAAGCGAACGGTGTCACGATGCCGACGGGACCTGACGTAAGCAGACAAAAAGACACATTATACTTATTTCTTTAAAACCGCTAAAAAGCACCTAAACACACAAACACACATACAAACACACACACACACAAACGCATGCACGCACGCGCGCGCGCACACACACACACACACACACACAAAGCCAGAGTTTCACCGTGTGATAGCAAGAAGTTGTAATGTTATGCGAAGTGAGGCTGGCAGCTAACTCTTTTTCACGCGATCTCACGCAACTCTAAAAAACGCTGGTGTAAGAGAATACGGCTGCTCCAGGCACACTTTTCGCACCGTATGTTCGTGTTGAGAGCGCAGCGCGTAGAAGGGTATACGAGACGCTCGCTGACGGCTGCCGAGATAGCTAGATAGCGCGCGCAAGCGACGACCACGCTCGTAAAATCAAAGGTCGCTGTTGCTGCTCGAGGGACCCCCTTCGCGTCTTTTCACACTCTTTAAAGACGGGCGGGGCGTTTCTTCTCTCCTTGGGCATTCGACGGCCGGTCTAACAGGCGGGGGATTCCCATCGCATGCGCCTCGGAGCGACGGAGATGTGCTGGCTTGTTCGAACTCTGCTTCAGCCGCGTTAGTCGCACCCGCTCGCGCGCTATTACCTGTGGGTATAACGTACGATGCAATGGGGGGATCTTAGCAATTTGGACTTTATACGCGACACGACGGCAACGGCAAAAACCTGTCGAGACTGTCCATATAATTGCTATCGCAATAAAACGAGCGCGTTACTCCCTCCTGGCGTTAATCGTCCGCTCGTCGAACTTCGTGACGCTCACGTGAGGTCATTAAGGCACAAACTGTTCATTGGTCCATATATACGAGTAATATCGGCTGTAGATTTCTCCCGAAACTGCTTTTCTATATATGCAGTCGTCCACCCGTGCTTTCTTGTCTCCATAAGCGTGCGCACGGGGGGGGGGGGGGGCAGGGGGGGGGGAGCGGGGGGGGCGCAATGCCAGCCCCATACATTAACATTAACATAAAAGGGAGGGAGGCGCTGCGACGAACCCCCCCCCCCCCCCCCCCCATGAAGGGGAACCCTCCGCACGCCTATGCTTGTCTCGCATGACTATCGTGCGCGACCAACTGATTACACTTCGTCTTGTTTCTGACTGCATGCGCTCTAACGGACATAACAGCGCGTAGCCGAAAAGCGGGAAATTCTGATAGGCTCAACGCTTAGTGCGCGTCCTATCAACGCTTTTGTTCGCGTCCTATCATAATAATTCACGTCGTTTTTATTTTATGCGCTGCGCATGCGTGCGCTGAATGCGAGACAGGTCTAACCTTTTCCAGACCGGGGCATATTGTCTGCTTGGCCCGCAGAGGCTTGACTGTCGGGCGCAGCGGTCGACGGCGTAGATTGCGCTCGAGTACGCTCGCCTATCTTGGCAGTGTCGCCTGGGCGTTCACGATCGTCCGTTGAATGACCAGAAGCCGTATTAGAGGACTTTGGTGGCAACATTTGTGGTTGAGCCTGCACGAAGAAGCAAGTATAACCATAGGCGCGCGCAGATTTCATCATTAGGGGGAGGGGGGGTAGTGTTATCGCAGCACTCTCCCCCCCCCCCCCCTAACCTGTTAGTCGAGTCCGAAAGAAAACGAGCTCCACAATGGATGATAGATGTCCCCGACATTACGCGGGTATGTAGATGGGAAGTAAACAGATCATTAACATAAGCGGTCCGTGGTCGCCATTATTGTTAAAAAAACATGCGCAACCGTAATCTTGCGCAATAAAAAAAGCATGTAGGGAAGGGTGTTTCAGCTCCGCTAACGTGACACCTGGGTAGGGGCGAAGCACGCATTGTGCGCCTGTGTTTCCCACAGAAATATCGCTGCTAATGGGCAATGAGAGACAGAGAGGAGAAGACGAAGAAGAAGGGCCTGACCAAGGTAATTCGCCACATTGTTTTGAGAGAGATTTCTTTGGTGATGCACTAGTGGTGCCAAACCTGAAACCGGGCATGTAGGGAAGGGTGTTTCAGTTCCACTGACGTCGCGGGAAAACTGCGTCGGAATGCAGCTTACCATAAGGTGGTGCTTCTTATTATTATTCTTCCCAACATGCCTGGTTTCAGTTTCCTACGCTGTGTAAGGAAGGGTGCTTCAGCTCCACTAACGTCGTCGGCTATTTGTTGGGCTAACTGTTACCTTCTTCATTTTAGTGGACCGGTGGTGAGTAAAGCACAGTCACTTTGCAGATATATGTTTCAATAGGTGGTGCTTCAAATCGATCACTTCACCGTAGAGATTTACATTTGTGTAGTCTGGTTTTAGGTAAGAAACTTGAGTGCCTTGGTAAGTTTCGTCGGGGATTCTGACACCGCTGCTAAGCCAAAACACAATGTTTTAGGCAGTAACGTCGAACCTTTAATTCATAATGTGCGTAGTGTGGACCGGTGGCCGAGTACTGGTATTTACCCAATTTCTGTGGCGCATGCATACCCGTTTATGATGGACCGTGACGACGACACGACACGCCGGAAAAGCCGAGACTCTAAGGTGCCTCGCCCCTAAATTGAAGTGAAAGGTCCCACTGATTAAAGGTATGGGGCACAATTAGCGCGCCCCTTTAAATCAATCTTACTGAACCTTCTACGTCGTTTTCCGTAAACGCTGTTGCACAAGTAAACCACGGCTGCCAACAAGCTGGCAGGACGTCTCCCCAACCCGTCCAAACAGTTGACGGAACAATACAATAAGGCTCATTGGACGCGTTGTGATTACGGAAGTTGCACGCACACGTCCACTGACCTGTGAATCTACCGGCTCGTTTTCCTTCTTCCTCCAGCCCAGAGGGAAACGGAAATATGGCGCCTTGCGCTTCTTCTTGTCGGCCTTGTGCGACGAACTAGCGCCGTCGACCCATTGGGTGCCATCATTCCAGATACCGGACGACAACTTCACCTGCGTAGCAGCATGGCGGTTGTTCATCTTTTGAGAGATAATAGTCGACATGACGCTAAACGTCATAAAGTCGAGTCATGGTTAGTAAGGATTCATGATGGAAGTAGTTTGCGTGCAGATGCGTTACAAGAGAAGAGAACGGAACGACATAAAGACTGACTAATAGCTGAAGGAGAGCACTGCGGTGAAAAAGAAAGTAGACACGAAATATTACCTGCGCAGGCATGCCGTGTTCGCCTCCTTACCTCCTTTTGCACCTTTCGTGCGAAAGGAGGTACCGTTACCTTTCGTGCCATTACTTCCTATCTCAAATAATACTGCGCAACAGTGCGCATCTGTGCCTTCCTCAAGATCTCCCCTATAGAGGAGGTATTGAGGAGGTCTCCATAGAGGAGGCCGACTTCCTCTATAGAGGAGGTTATGGTCTTCCTGCACCGTTTCAATCCGCCTTTTTCATTTCTATGCGGTGCCCTCTGTTGTTTTGGTATGGTTTTGATAGGGGCCGTGACAACAGGTATCGCCAGAATGAAAGCCTCCGAGATCAAGAAGCATTTTGAGACCTTTCCGCTAGGGGAAGGGCGCATGCGCTGTGGCATCGTGAAAAAAGGCACAACTGGACTGTGGCAGCTTTTTTTTTTGTCTTTTTTTTTTGTCTTTTTCGACAAAGCCACCATCGCTGCCTGGATTCAGAGCCGGCTCCAAGCCGATCCGGGGGGCCTATTTTGGTCACTATATTGAAGTAGAACTATATTGGCCACTGCCAAATTCCACCATATTGTCAAATTTTGTAATGGCGGCATTTTAAGCCAATGAAAGAGGCCATAGCACCCCTCTGGGCCATTCAGAGTTGAACAGTTAAAGTTGACCCCCCCCCCCCTCCCCCCTCTCCTCTTCCCGACCAGTTCAGCCGAAAGCGGCGTTGTGCTACGATGTTTCGTTTATGTTTAATTCCTCTGGCCTACCAAGTTTATCCACAGGGCGTCCATTGTAGTATAGGCGCAGTAGTTGACCACAAAGGCTACTGCGCCTCGGAGTTGAGCTAAATACTTACAGGGGGGCGAATCAACGGTCACTCTGATCGTCACGCCTTCGGTGGCTCGGCTTCCGTGCCTTCCGTGGTGGCTGGCGTCTTCTGCAGCCCGGTTGCTGGCGTCTTCTGAAGCCCGCTTCCTCTTGAAGCATCCCTTGAAGCTCACTGGCCTCTTCGCGCTGACAACCATTTGCGTCAGCTGCTCGAACAGGACCTGGTCCTCGGCGCGGGGTGGCGCGGCAGGCACGGAAGCAGAGTCCTGCTGCGAGCTAGGCCTGGCGGCGCAAATTGACAGAGTGACGTCAACAAGAGAAATTGAAGGGCCCCTGAACAACCTCTCAAAAATAGAAAGAACTAGCGTGCTTGTTCTCTCCTGGTGTTTCCCGTCTTTTCGGCACAATTCGTGGCGGTTCACGTCACGACATGAGGAAATCAGCTCTCGATTGGTTCGTTCTTATAAGAGGGATATCGGTTGTGGATTTTCTCCTACTGTACTTTGCAATGATTTGCAATGCAGCCGCACACTCGTTCTACAATGTCTCGCATGGCTGTAGTGCGCGATCTAATGATTCCCCTTCGTTTTGTGCATTTTAAACGGCGCAAACGGAGATAACTGCACGCAGTCGAAAAGCGCGAAATCCTAAGCACTAAGCTCAACGCTTAGTGCTGACATTGTCCGCGTGTTTTTATGAACAAATGAGTGGCGAAGAGAAGATAGTGTCTGTAGAAGGGTAGTGAAGGTGAGAAAGAAGCCACACTCTCGTATTTGAACTCGGAGTGGTTTAGGGGGTCCTTTAAAGCGTATACAAGCGGCGTCCTTTTATACACTGAAGTCTTCTTCCTTGCCTGTGCGGAGGTGTCCAAGGGAGTGCACCGTGGCGCGGTTGGTCCATGCCCTCCTTGAAGGTCGTGGTGAGCACGCGGTCCAGGAAGTACATCAGGGCCACCGACGCGACGGCGCTCGAGAAAGCCCACGAGCAGGCGAACGAGCAGGCGCACACTGCGGCGAACAGCGATCCCCGACGCAGGCCGAAGCGGGCGCACATGGCCTGAGCCGTGCTGAGAACGACGTTGCTCCAGCGGTCCATCACCACCACCAGAAACAGCAGCGGGACCATCGTCAGTATGTCGACCTGTCTCGGAAGAGGGCGTGGCGAGAACGCACTGGCTGGTATAATGGCAAAGTAAAGAGAATTGAAACAGAAACTCCCCAATCTAAAACTATCCCATGGTATGTACAGCCGCCCATTTTTTTTTAACCTGAACACGCGAGCATCGACCGCCGAGTCTGTAAGCGCCTGTTACGGGCGTCCTGGTGTTCGATTCCCAGAACAGCCTATCAGAAGACAGCTGCACAGGACTGTTCATCGCAGGCATGCACGTATTCTCGTTAATTTCGCCGCTGTGTTCCGTTAAACGCCGCTTATCCACTGGGCGGTCGACGCTCGCGCGTTTAGGTTAAAAAAAAATGGGCGGCTGTACACTGTCAATTTTTATGAAAGGGAACTCGCGAGCGCGTGGCCTGCGCGCTCCGGCGGCTGCTTGCAGCGAGTTCAAGCAGGAGCGAGAGCAACCTCAGCCTCTTTTCGCGTCATCTAGTGGCGAGCAAAACAACCAGTCATTGGTGATATAGAACCGGCGGCAAGATTGCAACCCCTTCCCCTTTCAAGGCGATTTCGCAAGAGGCCGGGCCCCTTGCGTAATGCAGGTAATTTCTTATCTACTCAAAAACATTATCCAGCCCGAAAATGCGCGTCAGAAAGAGTGGCATAAGTGGGTGCGTCTCGGCCTCCTCGACACTGATGCTTTGCACGTGCCTGTGTATGGCATTATTAAAATAAAAAGAAAAGGAAATTGCCGATAAAGCAGCAGAAAGTACCAAAATCAAAGGGGCCTAGCAGAACAGCATAGCAGAGGACACCTGCACTTGGCAGCGCATAGCGCGCACGCGCATACGCCTCAGCACTTCTGCGCTCCATTTGAGGGCGCTGTTTATTTAAAGATTACTTCAAAATCTGTTCAAAGAAACAGCGTATCAGACGGCGCTCGCAGTTCAGGGTGTTTCGTGCGCTTGCGCATCGTCGGCAGATCTCGTTACTTTACGAGAATATTAAAATCTACCATATCCCGCGCTCAGCGCTCGCTTGATATTGTTAAAAAATTGCAAGGGTGTACGCGTCGTATCTCTGGTGGGTGTCTGTTTGCGATGGTACCTTCTTCATAGGAGTGCTCACGGGGGGGGGGGGGGGCGCAAAGCCATCCCCATATATTGACATAATAGGAAGGGGGGCGAGAGAGGGGGGGCGCAAATTCAGCCCCATACATTGACATGATATGGGAGGGGGGCACTGCGAAGAACCTTCCCCCCCCCCCCCCTGAAGGGGAACCCTGCGCACGCCTATGACCTTTTTATTTCGTCACATTGCATGACTTAAGATTGTTTCTGCATCTATATGGCCTGGGTAAGCGCAATGATAATGCGGTGTGTGTACATAGAAACGATGTCGAAATAGCCCGTTCGTAGCACGTGGCATACGCACAGCGAGGTATTGGCGAGCCACGCGTTCTGCATCCATGAGGCCCAGAAGCGGCACGGTGACCAGGGGCACGAGAGCCGTAGCGGGCTTGGGGAGCGAGTTGAAGGCCCACAGCAGCAGCGGCAGGAGCAGGCAGTAGGCGCACCTTCCATACTGCATGTATTGCCGTAAACGGCATAAGCGTTACAAATGCACACGGTACGATTTATAACTGTTGGGGTTTAATGTCACAAAACTATATGATATGACTATGAGGGACGCCGTAGTGGAGGGCTCATGAAGTTTAGACCACCTGGGGTTCTTTAACGTGCACCTAAATCTAAGGACATGGGCCTCAAGCACTCTCGCCTTCACCGAAAATGTGTCCGCCGCGGCCGGGATTCGATCCCGTGACCTATGGGTCAGCACTCGAGTACCATAACCACTAGAGCAGGTGTCACGGATCTCGCGGTAAGATTTCTATACTTGGTTAAAACCTGAGAAAAATTGCCAGCTCCGACCAACCATCGCTGTTTTTCCCGGGGAATTAGCATAAATGCTCCGTCCAATAGCACTCGCTCATTTTGGTGACGTCAGGCACTTTCCGAGCGTTTGAGGTATGCAGTTGACTTCCCCATACGGACACACGTTTGTGTCGCTAGCTCTGGCTCGGAAACTTGAACGTCCCGATCAATTTGCTCAGCGGAATGTAATGTTTTATGTAACGACGAACATAGGCGTGCGCACGAGGGGGGGGCAGTGGGGGCGGCCGCCCCCCCTAGTCACCTAAGAGGGGGGCTCAAAGTCAGCCCCGTACATTGACATAATATGGAGAGGGGGGGCACTGCGACTCGGGGGGGGGGGGGGGGCAATGTCAGCCCCATACATTTACATAATGGGGAGGGGGGGGGTGCGCGCCGGGACGAACCTTCGCCCCCCTCTGAAGGGGAACCCTGCGCACGCCTATGACGACGAACCTTTCAACTATTAACAAACGTAGCATTTACATTAGGCGAGAAACAGTACTTGCGGTTCAAGCGGAAACCAGCTGGCCCGACTGTCTTTCGCAGGCAGAGGCGGGTCCAGAGTAGGGGGGGGGGGGGGTAGGTGCGACCCTCCCTCCCTCCCCATCCACAAAGCCTGTGTCAGCAACGCCACCCCCTTCCTTCAGAGCCTGTCATCCACCTCCAATCACCGATTAGGACGATAGAGAGGGACAAATTAGTAGTATTTATATTGTGATAGGGTTCTAGACATGTTAGTGAATACTAAGAACAGAAGAGTGAGGACACCCCCCCCCCCCCTCCGGTTTTACCTCAAGCTACTGCACCCCCTCCCCCCCCCCAAAAAAAAAAGAAAAGAAAGAGTGGCTGGATTCGCCCCTGTTCACAAGTGAGGGCACGCGCGCCGCATTTACGTGAGTGGTGCTAACATTTTTTAAATGCGAATGCATTTCTTAGTCGGGCTATGTCAGGCGGCGTTGTCCGGCGTTGTCCGCGGGGAGGAGGATAGGTTGAGGAGGTGTCCGCGCGCCGGCAGGTGTTATCTCTCCGCTCACTCTCTCTCCCATAGCAAAAGCTGCGGGCGCGCGCGCTTATCCTCGCCCCTTGCAAAGTGGAGAGGAGGAGCGCGCTCTGGCGCGTGAGGGCGCTCGCATCGCGGGAGCTCAGCGGAGCTACCGCGATAAAAAAAAAAAAAGAAAAAAAAACAGGCGCTATGCCGTGCTCCCGACCGGGCTGCAGAAATTAGGCGCCTTTTCCTTCTTCGAACCACAACCACCATATATAAATGGAGTGAAGCGCGCGCGAAATGCATTCGCATTTTCTCACGATTCCCCGGGGAGGTGGGGGGCATTTTTTTCGTAGTTCATAACCGAGTGCAGCCTTTGCCTTTCTAGCCTTTGTCAGCGTCTGGAGCGGCCCCCCATGAAGGCGCATCCCGCGTTCATCGAAGCGCGTCTTCAGATATTAATTTTCGCACAGTCAGAATTTTCCTGATTCGCAATGTGCTCCCCTTCGGCTTTACAAGTTGGCCTAGAGAGACCTTTAATTTCACTACTATGAAATTCAACGAAGTTTTTTGATGAGGTGTTGTACTTATATATTTCTTTCCCACCGCGTTGACAACGCCTAGATTTAGCTCGCAAGTAAATTCACATTGTGCAAGCACGGTCATGTAGCCCAGAGAGCAACACACTTTCCTTCGTAGCGTGGCTCCCCGAGTTCGAAATCCAGTACCACCAGGAGAAAATTACTTAGTTTCATACAATATCTCTTTATAGCGCTGATCGTCGGACGTGACAGGGGGAAACGAACGGGCAAAATTCACGGTGAAACGGCATAACGTGCTTACGCATTTAAAGGGGCCCTGCAGCATTTTTTCAAGTAACCATCGAATGGCTTCGTCAAAGAAGTTTATTGCCTCACGAATGGACCACCGCAAAAATTTTTAGAATCCGTCAAGTACGAATGGAGTTAGAGTGATATATTGCACGCTGTAACTGCTTTCTCGCTTCTCTCGTCTTGACGAGCGCGCTGGAAGCTAAGCAAAGAGGGATCGCGCGGGGGAAAGAAGTTACGTCACGCGCGCGTCATAACCTTGACTTACGTCACGCGTTTGACCTTGAGTTACGTCATGACGTCTTTCTTTCTTTTTTTTCTTCGAACGCGCGGCTTACTTTCAGTGTGATGGCGAGCAAGCGCAGCGGGCACCTGGTGGCCTCCCGCGGCGGACTCGGTAACTATGTAGCTCACGATGCTCAATGGCGCGATTTTGTACGCATTCCAAATAAGAACGGGGGCGTGTCGTGCTTAACGTCACAAGCACGTTACTGTCGTGAGCACACGTTCCGATCCAAGTCAAGCCGTGTGACAGCCATTATAACCCATGCAGGCTGTCAGACGGCTTGACTTGGATCGGAACGTGTGCTCACGACAGTCACGTGCTTGTGACGTTAAGCACGACAGGCCCCGTTCTTATTTGGAATGCGTACAAAATCGCGCCACAAATCAGCCAGTGGCCGTGAATTGCGGTATATGACGTGTTCATTTGCGTATATGTCATCCATGGAGGCAAAAAAAAAAAATCTAGAAGGAAGCGTTAAGTCAAAATTTTGAAGCCATAAATTCCAGGCCAATCATAAAAAACATGAAACGAGAGCATGCTGGGAAATTGAGCCCAGCGCATGGAGAACGAGGAGGAAAGCGGCGTCCGAGGAGGTTGGCTTGTGGACGCCTGGCGCGCGCGCTCGTCACATTTTGTTTTTATTCATGATCCCACACAAAAAAAAAAAGATAATGAAACAGGAGCATTATGGGAAGTGAGCACGAACGCAAGGAGCAAGCGGCTTCAGAGGAGGTTGGCTTGTGTGCGCTAGGCGTGCTCCCTCCTACTTCTTTCTTTCCTCGGTGATGGCATCATTTGTAGAAAGAAGAGAGAACAATAGCTAGCTGAGTTGGAAAATTAATTGTAAATTCCAGGCCGTGTGCTGCGCTACAATGCTTGGCTCGTATGATCTCAGAAGCCTCAACTACCGATTGGCAGGGTTGTTTGACCATGCTGAAGAAGTTCTGCAGGGCCCCTTTAAATGGTGGACGATTCAGAATAGTGCCTGTTCTAATTTATACGGAGAGTTGTTGGGTTTAGAAAATCGTACTCACACCACGGGAGATCGGTAAGCTGTCCCTAGTATTGACAAACAATCATCCAATGGCAGGGAATTTCATGTTTAGAACAAAAAGTGAACGATCTAGATCACTTTAAGTATTCTACTGTGGGAGAGCAGTTAACTGTCCCTAATACAAGTTACGATAAATCGTAAATACGTGAGACAGTTCAATCGTCTAATGGCGGGGAATTTCATGTTTAAAACAAAAAAACCGGCAGATCCCGCGCACTGTGGGAATCGATGTAATGCGAAGCAGCCAGCAAGAAGCAAATAATGCTATACATAATATGCATGTCATGATTTACACGTTAGGATCTGCCATTTATGTTCGTCATACAGTCATGTCGCGCAATACCAATTTTGGTGTATATCAAGCTTGCGAACTGGACGCAAGCGCACCATGAGAGTGCCCTGGCATATAAATGGCATTGTAGATGACAGGCATGCCAAGATATTCATTTTACCAACTGCACTTACTATGCCATGTCTTTTTTTTTTTTTTACGCTGGGATGGAACACAAATGGAATGTGTGCGTGTTTTCTTTTTTTTTTTCATTTTTTACCTCGAATCGCAGCGAGACGCGAGACCAATCTGCCTCCGTTTCGCATGCGCTCGTATTCTCGCGCTTTGCGCATCGTGCAGACGCCATCCGCGTTCCAGCGTTTAAATTGAAGGACACTTTGTAAATTCCCAAGTGTGTTCCTGAACGCCTGTGCCCACTCAGACGGGGTCGGTCAGAATGGAACGCGATGCATGATTGCGTTCCCTCTTGCGTTTCCTCCCTACTTGCATGATTGGACATGCTGGGCACAGCGACGCTACGCAAGCAAAGCGCGAGCGCTGTTGTGTCCAACGCGACCGGCGTCCGTTTGCGCGCCCCAGCTCCCACCTGGCACCGTGCCAGGGCACGGACAGACGGACGGACGTGAGCATGACACATTAAAGGCTTTCACCTTAAAAATTTGGTTTATATCAAGTTAGCGAAACGGCCACGAGAGTGTCATGAGCGTGGCATGCAAGTCATATTGCACGTGACATGTCATGATTTCCATATCCTCACTTGCCATTTACGCTCGTCATACAATCAGGTTGCTGATTACCAAATTTGGTGTATATCAAGCTAGCGAAACGGCCACGAAAGTGCCATGAGCGTGGCATGCAAGTCATGTTGCACATGACATGTCATGATTTCCATATTACCACTTGTCATTTATGCTCGTCATACAGTCACGTCACTCAATACCAAAATTGGTGTATTTCAAGCTAGCGAAACGGCCCCGAGAGTGTCATGAGCGTGGCATGCAAGTCATGTTGCACATGACATGTCATGATTTCCATATTACCCCTTGTCATTTATGCTCGTCGTACTATCACGTCACTCCATAGCAAATTTGGCGTATATCAAGCTAGCGAAACGGCCGCGAGCGTGCCATGAGCGTGGCATGCAAGTCATGTAGCACATGATATGTCATGGTTTCCTTATGACTACTTGGCAATTATGTTCGTCATACAGTCACGTCACGCAATACCAAATTTGGTGTACATCAAGCTAGCGAAACGGCCGTCAGCGCGCCATGTAAATCATGTTGTACATGACATGCAGGTCATGATTGTCATATTGCCACCTGCCATTATTGTTGGTCATGCAGAAATGTCTCATCGTACCAACTGTTGGATATATGAAGTTAAGAAAACGGCCTCGGGAGCCCTATGGCCATGGCGTGTAAATCATATCTTTCATGACAAGTTCTTCGTGAGTTTCATGATATGACCAGTCATTCATGTTTGTCATAGTCATGTTATACCATACAAATTTTGGTATAAATCCCATTAACGATACGGCCAGGAGAGCACAAAGTCGTAGGCGGCTAGATAGATAGATACGCTCAAAGTCGCCGAAGTTCGCCAAGAAATGCTTCGCATTTAAAAAGTGAACGATCTAGATCACTTTAGGTATTCTACAGTGGGAGAGCAGTTAACTGTCCCTAATACAAGTTAACGATAAAACGTGAGCCAGTTCTTCGGCGCGGTATGTACCATCAAGAGAGCCAGAATACCAAACGATAACTCGGTATACGATACAGATCAAGGCCACCGTATGCGCGCTGGTTTTTCAGACGAGGCAAAGTTGTCCACACATTGTCTCATTCTCAAGCCGCGGTAAACTGCAATCAGCCAGAATCGAGACAAAGTACTTCAGCTTAAGCCTTTTAGTTCATATCTGGGTCATTTTAGCCAACAGTCCCAACCTTGGCGCTCGACCATCTGCGATTTGCTTGAAAAAAAATTCAGGACTATCTACTTAAAACGAAAAGACTTTCCCTAAAATATTTTTTTGCGAAAAAACGTGATTTAACGTGATTTCAATAATTCAAATAAGACGAAAAAAAAAAAGAAACTGGAAAATTCTGCAAGCGACTCGACGAAAAAAGAAGCCCTAAATCCGCACCGGCAGCTCTGCCTCAGGCTAAAGGTAGCCAAAAGTAGCCTTGTCATTTATACTGGCACCAAATTTATCAAGTGCGGAGCACTTCACGGGGCCAGGCTGTCGTATGCTGTCGTCGTCGCTTGGCGTAACGCAGGCAGAACCACATATAACATAGCCAGCTGTAGCATATTGAACGCGCGCTCGCGCCAAAGAAAAGTATTCATCCTCTTGTTCTTCAAGCGCCTTGATGATCATATAAAGTGCGGACATAGCTATTATGGCTAGGGAAACACGACAACACAAACCACGTATAAAAATTGAAATAGGAAGCAAGCGAGAAATAGAAAGAGAGAGAAAGAAAGAAGAAAAAAAATAGGAACGAAAAATATAAATAAATAGAAATAAAGAGAGAACAACACAGGAAATACTGGAAGAGAGAAGAGGAAAGAAAGCGAGGAGGAAAAGAAAAGAAAACCGAGGAGAAACAAAGAAGGCTGCCCAGCTCCGCACTTCCTTCAGGCTTAGCACCACTATAGGGAGAAGCTGCCTTAATTAATTATTAATTAATTAATTAATTAATTTACAGATACTGCAGCCCTATTTAAGGGCTTTAGCGGGAATGGGAAGTTATACAATACTAGACAACAAAGGAAAAAATGTAAGAAAATGCTGCTAATGGTGAAACAAAAGCACACATAACAGAACATTAATAAAAGTGAAGTAGTTCACACGCCAGTAAGATATTCTTCATTTGCAACTATGACTTCTTCTAGACGTAAGCAGCGAATGTTACCAGGAAGAGAATGTCCAAAGCTATATTGCACGCGGAAAAAAGAAACTGTATTTAAAGGTATACGAGCCAAGAAAGGTGTCACGTTCAAGGCGTGCGAACTACGGGTGCAACTTTGGTTAATAAATGTGTCGCAAAATTTAAGATAAGAAATGTTAAAGGAAGAGAGAAATTATCTTTCTCGTATCAGTAAACTACTCCTTCCCAATACCGAGGTCATCCCGCTTGTCGCGCGAAGACGCCCGATAACCGAGAAAATGCACTAAAACAAAATGCCGGGGGCGACGACCATGGCTTCCGAGATAGCCGGTGGCGCGCCGGCTAATCTCGGAGGACACGGTTTTTACCACCACCACCACCAGGCGCCGGCTAATCTTGGAGGCAATGGTTTTTACCACCACCACCACCAGGCCACGCGAAGACCATAGAGTTTCCTACAATATTTACTAGAGGGAACTCTGGCGCTGCGATCGTTCAGACACTGTGGTAATGATGGGTACAGTACACGGATTTGCCTAGTCTTCGTGCTTGCGGGCTTCGAATGCACTTGTGGCTTTGTTCATATGCATTGCTGAGTTTTGGTATTGTTTCGAATAAAATAACGGACCGTTGTGAACTTCGAGAGCCGATTTGAATTGGTGAGCCTAAAAAGGTCAAAGGTGGCGAAGCGTAACTGCTGAACCTTTTGCTGAACTTCGACTTGCGGCAAAAGCGGATTCAGGCCACACGGAGCCAAACGGAGCCGAGAGAACGAAGATTAGACAAATCCATGTACTACCCATCCATTCCCATGCTGGCTGAAGCGCCGTGCTGTGTAGATCCCATAGACACTAGCGCCAGAGTTTCCCTCTAGTGTATTTTTCATATAAATAAACTAGAGGGAACCCTAGTTGCGACGACACCTCGGAATTCCCGCACCAACTGGCGTGGCATCGTACATTTTAACAGCGTCTACTGGGGTCCACGTAGTCGCTAATTGGCAAAAATTAAGTACATTGTCTTCTTAGGGGGCCAGAGACTTAACATACCAAATTTCACTTAATTTCGTTGAGCTAATGTCACAGAAATACAAAAAAAGCAAAATCGCCTTTAAATCCGTGACTTCACGAACGGAGATTCAGGCGCGAAATTTAAAAACGAAGCTGTGACCCCGGTTTTCTCCTTTAATAATATACCTATGATGGCACAATTAACGACATTAGTGTTTTCAGAGTACGATTTATCAATCTAAACCGATTGATTGTTTGCATTTAGTATCCCTTTAAACGCGAAAAAATTTTTTGGCGTATACCAAAGCCACGTCGACGTGTCTACCCAGTACCTCGTGGCCGAAGTATAGCAGCGGCAGCAGGTAGAGTGGCATGAATATCCCCAGGTGGGAGAGGTTGCGACACTCTTCCCGCTGCTCCTGTCCCACCGAGACGGGCGTCGCTGCTCGCCGATAGGAGTGCGCAGTACGGGGACGATGACCATCGATTTCCACATGCCGATCGCCTGCGTGGTGAGCACATTAGTAGTAGTAGCAGCAGCAGTAGTAGTAGTAGTACTGGTACTAGCAATAATAGTATCAGTAGCAGTAGTATAGTTATAGTAGTAATAGTAATAATACGAAAAATTGTGGTTTAACGTCTCAAAACCACGATATCATTATGAGGGACGCCGTAGTGAAGGGTTCCGAAAATTTCGACCACCTGGGGTTCTTTAACGTGCGCCGAATACACGGCCCTCAAGCATTTTCGCCTCCATTAGTAATAGTGGTAGTAGTAGTAGTAGTAGTGCTGAGAGCGGACAGCAGGAACACTATAGTAGTGGAATTAGTAGTTGTTGTGTTAGTTGTGGTAGCAGTAGTAGCTAGTAGTTGAAGGAGCATATGCCCCGATTCCGTAATCTGCAGCCTGGCATGTTGCGGCGCGCACCTATTCGCGAATGCTAGAGGCACAGTTCTTAGTGTTCGCCTCAAATACGCGAAAGTGTTTGGCTTCCTACTCGCGCGTCTCGTTCCAATGCAGTCATAAACTCAAGACTGCGCCGAACCGCGCCTAGACGCTCCTGTAGCACTTCGGCCCCTTCGACGGTGTACTTCAGTTTTCACTACACCGCTCCGAGATGGCGGCACGACCCTTGCCACTTAAGGAAGCATATATGACGTGCTCGCGCAAAGAAGTCTACTTTTATTCTTGTTCCGTGTGGTACATTCGATTCACTTTGCACTACCTCAACTGGTTCATGGTGGTGCCGTCTGGGTGCCGTCGTCGTGCACGGAACGTTTGACCAAGTGCAGCAGCAACGAGATGCCGAAACGAATACGAGATCGCCGATGATGTGCTAACCCTATGCTACGGTCAGCTGTCTCGCGGTTTGTGGACGCTCTGATTCGTACAATTTGGGTGCCGCTTACGTTGCTTAACATATGCAACTACTGGTAAACGTTCTCTGGCGTGCTTGTTGGACGCCGTTAAAGTAGAAACGAGTGCAATCGGCTGTGTCGTCTGCTGCGGCTCCAGCCATCTTGTGCTGCACGGACTCGGCACTACGTCACGAGTAGGTGCAGGGAATTCGTCAAGTGGCCTTGCCCGAAGGCTGGACTTTTTCGTAACGAATACCGCGGTGCCGACGCCACCATGTTGAATTCGTGAAACGAATATCGGGGTTCAACGCCACCGTGAACCGGTTCACAATGTGCACGTGAAACGAATGGACCTGTAGTGTACAGCACGTCAGGCCTCTTTGCTCAGAAATCGTAAAGCCGCAAGTTCGAGTGCCCGGTCGGGCATCCAACTCAAACTCTCTCTGTGAATTTCTCTGAGCTTCCTGCCTGCCGTTTTATTGACGTCATTTCCGTAACGGAAGCATATCTGATGGAGGGCCTACGTCATTTCCGCAATGGAAATGACGTGTGTTAATTCTAGGTAGAACCCGGTAAAAAAAACTATTGCGTTAAGAAATCATTCGGTCAATCAGCAGGAAGATGCCATAGCTGTACACAAAGCACATTATGCAGTAGTGCCGCTTTGTTCGCCCTGACCTGACGTCATCAAGCAAATATATGAGAACCTCTATATAAGTTCTTACACCATGGTCGAAGCTAATGAAAGTAATAATAATAATATGTGGGGTTTTACGTCCCAAAACCACCATATGATTATGAGGGACGCCGTAGTGGAGGGCTCCGGAAATTTTGACCATCTGGTGTTCGTTAACGTGCACTGCCATCGCGCAGCACACGGGCCTCTACCATTTCGCCTCCATCGAAATGTGACCGCCGCGGCCGGGGTCGAACCCGCGACCTTCGGGTCAGCAGCCGAGCACCCTAGCCACTGATCCACCGAGGCGGACGAAGCTAATGAAAATGAGCGCCTACAGAGACAATCATACTACTGAAATTATAGCACTATTCATTACATGTAACACCGCTCTCACCTTCATCGGTGCCGTACGCGCGTTCCTCATCGTGGGCCGGCACTTGTACGCGAGCGGGCGTGCGGTTACCAGTCATAATCCGTCAGGCGCAGCGGCACTACAGCGACGCCAGAAAATAAGAAAAATCTAGCGTGGAGAACCGCTTGACAGCACTAGAAGCACGGAGGTGCGCGCTCTGACGTCTTCGTCTTCGCGCTGTGTTCTTGTTCTTGTAATTAACAAGAACAAGAATTAATCATCGATGGGTAATGCCCACTACGGTGGATTGTCAAGGCAGGAGGCTGTTCTTCGCGTGTTACGAAAGGCACTCGACATTGGGTTTCTTGCAGGACAACATACTTGATTTATTGAAACCATTTACTGCGATGAGGTAAGTTCGACAGCTTAGTTAGTATACCGTACCAAGTTTTAACAGCCGGTCCGCCACGGTGGTGTAGCGGTTACGGTGCTCGGCTGCTGAACAGAAGGACGCGGGTTCGATCCCAGCCACGTCGGTCGCATTTCAATGGAAGCTAGATGCCCGTGTACTGTGTTACGTCAGTGCACGTTAAATAACATCAGGTAGTCGAAATTTCCGGAGCCCTCCACTAAGGTGAGCTTCATAATCATATCGTGCTTTTGGCACGTAAAATCCCGGATATTATTATTATTATTATTATTATTATTATTATTATTATTATTATTATTATTATTATTATTACTACTACTACTTTAACAGCGGGGCTGTATATGGCTCGGCAAAACTCCGAGGGGTCATCCGCACAAAACTGGGTGGGTATGCGCCACAGAAAGTGGGTATGTTTAAGCAGCTCCTCGCATAGCATAGCCATTCATAGTATAGTATAGTAAAGGGGATGGGAAGTGAGGGTGGGTAGGACTGATGATAGGAGCGGAGGAGGGAAAGGAGGAGGTCAGACGGTAAATCGCAGCATAACCACACACAGTATAGCATATCAAGAGGTGGAAAAGAGATCTGCCAAGCAGCTGGTAGTATAGCGTAGCCATGCATAGTATAGTAACACAGGGGGGTGGGAAAGAGAAGCGAGGGTGAGGAGGAATGATGCGAGGGTATGGAAGAGGAGAAAGGGTGACTCACAGCATAGCTTTGTATAGTATAAACTTGGTCACAGACGGCTCCCTGGGCGCCGCCATAATCTTCACTGGGCTGTGCTAAATAGGCGTGACCACCCAAAAATGCACTGCCGAGGTTGTGACGTTACCATTGTAGGTACTCCCGTGCGCAGCCCAACATGGCGGCGTTTTTTCTCTCCTGTGAAAACGTGTATAGTATAGCAAGAGGGTGGGAAAGAGAAGTGAGGGTGAGGAGGAATGATGCGGAAATGAAGAGGAGTAACTATTTTACTCTCTCTTTTTCTCTCTCTGTACTCGGTCTTTCGCCCGTCACAGTTACTGCATCGCACGACCCTTAAGCTTCGCCTTTAAGAGTTGAACGCGATAGCGATATCCTGTCCCTTGCGCGTACTTCAACCACTTAGTGCATACTTTTTATTTTGTGATGTTACTCCAGAAGTTTAAATTGCACGTGACTTCTTTTTTTTTTTTTTTTCGAAGTATCATTGCACCCACTACGTGGGTGTAACAGAATGCGCGCGCTAAGGCGTGTGCCCTATGTAATGGGTAGCATGCTTTAAACCACGAGCAATTATGCGCTTGAAATCTTTTCGAACTTGCTATGCACCCACTACGTGGTCTTAAGGGAATACGCGTAGTAACGTGTGCGCCTTTTGTAATGGGTTGCCGGCTTTAATCCACGAAATCGTTATGATAGTCACATGTTCTGACGCCCGATGGCAATGTACGCTTGCACCAGGCAACATTGCTGCGATATTACATGTTATATTGCGACACCTATATACAGGACGCGTGTGTTTGTGAAGCATGAAAGTTATTTTCACGACATTTCCAGGCAGAAGAAGTTATTTTCACTGTATTTCCAAGCAGAGGCGTGGCTGTGTGGTAGAAAATATGCTTGCCACGCGGGCTGCCTGGGTTCGATTCTTATTGGAACCTAACATTTTTATTATTTATTTTATTTGCATCTTTCTTGATTTTTCGGTTACGGACAAGATGATGATTGCCCACTGCCTTTGCCCACTGCAGGACAAAGGCCTCTCCCATGTTCCGCGAATCAACCCGGTGCTGTGCTTTCTGCTGCCACGTTATACGTGCCAAGTTTCTAATCTCATCTGCCCACCTAATTTTCTGTCTCCCCCTCAATCGTTTTTGCCTTCTCTTGGAATCCAGTCAGTTACCCTTAACTACCAGTGGCTATCCTGCCTACGTGCGTGCCCGGCCCATGTCCATTTCTTCTTCTTGACTTCAACTATGATATCCTTAACTCCCGTTTGTTCCCTCACCCACTCTCCTCTCTTCCTGTCTCTTAAGGTTACACCTATCATTTTCCTTTCCATCGCTCGCTGCGTCGTCCTCAGTTTAAGTTGAACCCTCTTTGTAAGTCTCCTGGTTTATGCTCCATGTTTCTGGCCGGGATTCAATTACCACTCAATCCTGGATATTTTAAGGCGAAAGCCTTAAGACGCCTCACCAAACGCGAAAATTGACTGTCGGCGTCGGCTGCCCGCGTCGGCGGCCTCCACACGAGTGATGCAAAAAGTCATCACGTGAAAACATCACCATACGACGTCATCATACCGTCCCAAAACGTGACTTCACGTGATTATGTCATCGCATAATATAATCGCTTGCTCACAGGAAGGCCAATCATGGAGGCATTGCAAAACCACACGAGTGCCTCCAATCCCAGAGGCAGTGCAAAACCACGCTAGGTGCAGAAAGCTTTCGGGTGGGGTTGGCACGGCGGATCAATACATCCAACTGCGAAGAAAATGGAGGTGGCTTTCGCCTTCGAGTCATCCAAGGCAAATTCCTTTTTTTCTCTCCTTGGGCATAATTGCGGTTACGGACACCGGCGGCGGCGGACAACCTCGCCACCAAAATAGGGCTGTTGATGTGATTTGATAACAGCATTCGCTGTAAAACCGTCGTCGACAATCTCGTAAACATTTATTGAATGACCTCGCCATCAGACGAGGTTCCACACCAGTGCGTGTGTGTGCTAGCATGCACGCAAGCACGTTCTATAACAACGAAGAAAGGAGGATGCCCAGTGCACCCGTACGGCGCATGAAAGCGCGCTCGCAGGGTGTACGCCATCACGGGCAGCCGTCCGCGGTGGCGTTTCCGCTGGCCCTCCGGGACAGCCGGCGGAGGTAGGCCCGTAGTGCACGCGTCCTCTCCGAAGCCTTCATGTGCGACGTGCTGGGCCTAGCGCACTTGCCGCGCCAGTCGTCGCACTCGACGTCGAACAGCGCCACGCTCAGGTTCAGAGGACGACGCTGTCTCTCCAGAGAACACACCTACGGACGGAGGAGGGCAACCATCGATGACTGAAGCGTCGGTGGTAGTCAAGTAACGTTGTTGCAAACGTTTCGTGGCGTTTTAACCCCAGAGCTATTTAAGCGTTTCGCTGCGCCGAGCGGTGTTCGCAGAAACTCGGCCGGGTACGCGCCATAGGTATTGGGCAAGCCCAATTCCTGTACTACCGAGTACAGGCATTTATGGGAACCACATGAACGCGTTGCTATCGGCAAAAGAAACAGAAAGAAAGAGAGGGTTGGTGTTCAGGCCCCCCTCCCCTGGCTAAGTTGTCAGTTACAGGTATTAGGGCCGGAAGAAGGCACTAACGTACCCCTCTCGCATTTACGAAAATATTCTTTTTCTCGACTGTAGTTCTTGAACACCATGTTTATTCGCGGTGTTCCATGCCTGTGATAATGCTCGCGCTGCTGCTTGCTTGTCTTCTTCTTGTACCTTCGATGCATCGAAAATGCACGAGATTTCATGACTCATGTTCGTCTTTGCGGTTGCATATACTCGCACACACGCGTATCATCTGTGGTATAATATTCTCGATAAACTTTATGGTACAAGCCCAAACATGAGCGCGTTTTACTCGCCTTCCATTTCATCGTGTCCGCAGTGTCGTACGTGGCCACGAGATCCGGCTTCTTCCACGAGTAAGCCGTGTGCTGAGTCTTGTCGATCGCCTGGTTTCCGTAGAAGCCCGGCTTTTCGCTGCACATCTGCCAGTTTCAAAGGATGCAAGCGCAAGTTTACCATTACAAGTATATATAGTATAGGTTCAAGCAGCGAGAAATACTGTACGATGGTAGATAGGCGGACTAGTTGGCATAGATTAGTTGTGAACAATATTGTAAGCAAAAAGTTACAACAGTGTAAAGCGAGATACACAATCGTGTCTAGCTCTACTCTGTGCTGTTTGTTTGCGCTGCCATATCATTACAGAGAAACATTTGCCTCTTTGTGTCCATCCATCCCCTCCCATTCCATCCCATTCCATCCCATCCATCCGTCCGTCCGTCCGTCCGTCCATCCGTCCATCCGTCCATCCATCCATTCCATTCCATTCCATTCCATTCCATTCCATTCCATCCCATCCATCCATCCAACCGAAAAGCATTCATTTCTTGCACTATTCGATTCGGTCTTCAATTAAGGATTACTATATATATGCAACTTGATAATATTGGAAAGAATGAAAGGTGCGTCATATCTGTTGCGTAAGTAGTGACCTTATCGACAGATAGCACGACACCGTATCTCACCGCGGACGAAGTGACCGTCGCGGTGGCGTTCTTGCGACACTTGGCGTCGATACGGAGCTCTCTTTCGGACCGGTACTGGCGCGTGCATAGCGTAAAGGAGATGACCAGAGGCGTGTCCCGAGCCCAGGCTAATTTCCATATGTACGACACCGTGTTGGCCTGTCGAAGTAGGTACAATTGATCAGATTCGTGCACACAAATACAATCACAGATAGAGAGAGAAAGAAAGAGAGAGAGAGAGGAAATGTCGCAGGAACCAGTTCACTGGAGGTGAGAGACATAGTTACAGCAGATTGGGAAACGTATACCACGTGTTCCTATGGGGAAACGATTGTATCAAATTGTTAGATGCAGGGACACAGAAAGGTTAAGCGTTGAGCCAGTTAGTAAACCCTAATTCGACGTTTTTCCCAGCGCGAGGAATACGGACGACGCAAACACGACACACACAGCGCTGAACTTGCAACTGGCTCTATTTCCCTTGGTCGCAGGTATATCAATGCGCTTTGCACCAGGAAAACGGGGAACAAAAAAGCAGATGAGGCACAAAACGTACGTGTTCCAGGCTCTAAGAAAACATTGAATTAGAGACAGGGAGTTTGAGAGAGTATAACGAATTATATCGGTCATGCTTCGAAGTGAAGGCAGACTTCAGGATTGTGCGCGATAATCACCGATACAATTAATGATAACATTTTGAGATAAAGCTTGTAAAACTTGTGTAACGAGATTGTAGAAGTGTTGTAATGGCTGTAATTGCCAATCAGAGGATCAGGCGATATCTGCAACATCAGCTTTTGCGAGAAGCTCTGAACGCCTGGCTGAAGAACAGAGGTACAGGGGCGTTGTCAAAGTCTGTAGTGAAAATGGGATATTTTGTTCCACTGTTAGAAAACTATTTGATATACCAACAAAGCGATGCATTGATTGACTGGCGTGATTGAAAACGTCCCGAAACAACAGAGCGCCTGTCAGCTAAAAAGGCGATGGCATGGACACCTCCAGGTTGACTTCGACCACAGTGAACTGGAACAACGGTATAGATTTCGCGACACATTTCAAAAAGCGTAGACGAATTTGATTGATGCCTTCTTACCATTCCGATTGCTTGAGAATTGTTGTTAATCCTGTAGGGCGCAGGGCCGGCGATCCTGCATCGGCCAGAGAGCGTCGAAGCTTCCCGCTGGGTGACGTGAGTGCGAACGAGCAGGCCACTGATCGGAAAGGACCTGTTGGCATCGGAGACGTTCAATGCAATGATAATACTATTAATAATCGGGGTTTTACGTCCCAGATCCACGATATGATTATGAGGGACGCCGTCTCCATAAGTTTCGACCACTTGGGGTTCCTTAACGTGCACCTAAATCTAAGCACACGGGTCTCTATACCATTCCGCGGCCGCCGCGGCCAGGATTCGATCCCGCGACCTTCGGGTCAGCAGTCGAGCACCATAACCACTATAGACCACCACGGCGGGTGGTCGCGAGCGCTGGCGCTCGCTATCCCGGCCGACATCAGCGAACGGCTCGTATACCCTTCTAGGTGCTGCGCACTCACCGCTTCGCGTTGACACGACATAATGCACGAAAACCGCTTCTCTCCCTGGAGCGGCCGTATACCCGTACACCAGCGTTTTGTAGAATTACGCGAGATCGGATCCAAGAGAGTTGGCTGCTGACGTTTATTGTGAGCAAAGCTTCGGAACAACAGTCGCGCGCACAAGTGAACCTAATTTTTTTTTATCTTTAAATGTTCTTGAATAGAAAAAAAAAGAGAAAGATTTGTCGCCCGCTGTAATAGGAGCGCGCGTGACTATAATAGGAGCGCGTGACTATAATAGGAGCGCGCGTGACTCACATATGCTGGAGTGATTGCTTGTTCCTTGTTTGATTCTATTACAAAAGTTTTTGGACTATACCCATTTGAGGACGTTACACTTCGTTAGGGTGATACCAATATTCACGAGGAAAATATTTGAAAAGTAGCTTTTTATACTTCAAGTTATCAATCTAATATACTCTCATATTCGATTCGGTCCTCAAACGAAAGGTCACTTAACGGGTTTAGTACCTTCCGCCTCCATCACCATTCACTCTTTTACAATTTGCGAGTGCTCTTAAAAATGTGCAACGGGCTACGCACCGAACATGGTGTTCCAGGGCTTTGAAAAACTCCTTGTTGGTGGCCATGCGGAGATGGACGCCCAGGATAACGTATGCGTTTCGCTGCCTCTTCGTGTTGTTCTTCGAGGTAGCTCGGCGGATATTGTCCTGGATACTTCTAAATTTCTAGAGCAAGGTGAAAGAAGAATCACTTGGAATACATTTCTTCGAAGTGGTGAAGGCACCTTGGAAGATAATGACAGTGGCTCAGATATTGAAAGTCGGCAGATGTTTCCAAGCAGTAGAGCATGTGTTTGCAAACAAGTGTCGACTGTACAACATCTAGACGTTAAAAAAAAAAAAAAAAAAAAAAAAAAAAAAAAAAAAAAAAAAAAAAAGCCGTTCTCATAGCGCTAGCACCGGGTCATCTGATTTCGGTAATAAATTACGAACGATAGCTCAGCGATGCCTTAGATATCGATTGTCGGTTTGCAATATTAATATGTCTCTGAGGTTTCGCGGTGCATCCTCGTTTACGACACGCTAAAGCTTTTTCGAATAGCGTTATGCAAAAACGTAGCGTGTGGAGCACACTAACGCAAGCATTTTAGGCTATGTAAACAGTACTAATAAAAAAGTATCAGACATGAACACACTAGAATCCGTTCAAAAGAAAACCATCTGTTCCACTTTTCGCCGTTACGACAGGAATTTCTCACCCTCCTCTCACCTTGCTACGCTGTCCGAGCGACGTGATCCCGAATGCCTAAAATTTCTCCATATTCGCGTTAATACTACACGCTACACATTAACTAACAAATATCTGTCTCCCGATAAACTGAAACCCACAAGGAATAGCCGCAAACTCAACCTCACACCGTTCCTACCACGTACTAATTAAATTCAGCTTCTTTCCGCACACTATTGAAAAATGGAATGTATTGCCTGGTTCAACTAAGATCGTTGCCGTTAGAAGATTTCTTGCGTGAATGTGTTGATTCGCGCTTTGTTTCTTAAGAGTTATATTCTTTTTTTTTCTCTTTCTTTCTCTTTATCTTGCCATGTTGCATTGCTTTTCTGTGGTCTGTCGATGTAAAGAAACCTCACTCCTGCGGTAGCCCAAATTGGGCTGCTGTATGGAAAAATTGAATAAATAGTAAAACCTCCCTGAGAATTCTTTTGGATTACGGAGCTACGTGCTTCTTGTACGCTAGTTCAGTGGACATTAAAATTTCCCGAGGCAAGCCGCAACATTTACAACGAGAGTGTACGTTAGAACTTGAAGCCCTGCATGCCACCCTGAGACCGCGCCGATTAAACTTTGTTCCGTGGAAAATAAAATAAATCACTTCAGCTCTGGAAACTGGACAGCGACAGAAGTGACTCTTTCCTCTTTGTCGGTACCTAATCCGGCTCACAAAATGCCAAGCGCTGCCAAGTCAATAGCGCTACCGAGATCCAGCAACATTATCAATCGTCATCAACTACCGAACATGAACAACCTGCGCTGCTTTGGACAATCTGCTTAGTGGGTTATTGCATTATTCCACCCGACCTCTCTGATAGAGTGTTGTAAGCAAAGAATAAGAACACGCAAAATAGCAACAGAAAGCTGAAGGTTGCTTGTAAAAAGTAGCAGAAATACACAGCGGTGATTGATCCATTCCTTGGTAACGAAAGCCTTCCAGGCATTCTCACTTCCTTAATAGCAAGGTCGTATTTCCTTTCCGTGAGAAGATAACGCCGCCACTTTTTTCCCCACTAGCAAATTTTCGCTTCATTTATTTAATTTGCATTCATGAAGCATCAAGAATTAAACGCTTAACTTCTCCCCCGTGGAAAGACAAGTCTGACGCAGCTTAAAGCCCTTGAAATGTGGATGCATCTCAACGGTGTATACCTTAAGCACTCCAAAGGCTTTGCCTACAACGTCATCAGATGTTGCGGTGTCCTTGGCCCCGATTCGCAGGTCGAGGATCGCGTAGTGGTAGATATTCTTGTTTGTCCAGTATTTCTTCAGCTTGTTCTGAGCTCTTCTTCGCATAAGGTCGTCCATAACTTTCGACAATTTTCTGAAAGAAGCACAGAGAAATAAAATTTGGAGGCGACCCCTAGTCCCAAGTTGAATAGGGCTCAGTCGGTCACGTTCAGGTTATTGCAGACGCGAACGTATCCCAACCCTGGAGCCAGGCCCGTAGCCAGGATTTTTTTTTTTTTTTGGGGGGGGGGGGGGGGGCAAGTTGAATAGGGCTCAGTCGGTCACGTTCAGGTTATTGCAGACGCGAACGTATCCCAACCCTGGAGCCAGGCCGGTAGCCAGGATTTTTTTTTTTTTTTTTTGGGGGGGGGGGGGGGGGGGACTTGTTGAAGGCTTTGAAAAACCCGTATTTTCATTATTTATTCTCGGTAAAACACCCCCCTCAATCCGAATTTCGGGCGAGGGGGGCCCCTAGCCCCCCCCCCCCCTCCCCCCTGGCTACGGGCCTGCCTAGAGCACTTAATCGTCTTGATCCTGAATTTCCGCAGTCCTGCTCTAAATGCGGACACGAGTCCTGCTTTTTGGACCGTATGCTCTGGCTGTGACCATTCAATGTGGGCTCCGGTCTGTACAATCAGATCAAGTGGGACGAAGCTCTTCGAAGTTCGGACATTACTCTACAGCTACAGGCTGTCCAGAGGGTCAGGGCCGTCGCCGAGAGTCACCGCCTCCCCGTTCCGTCTTGGCTGGAGCCACCGACTTGGCGGGGAGACCTATAGGGCTCCTTTCATCATTTTCCTGTGGACTATTAAATAAAGTTCTTGTCACAGTCACTGTCACTCCTTGACATAAGTGCCTGGTAGCCGCCCTCACACGTCGGCGTTAGAGGGTCCGTGTTGGTGGACTGATAGGGTGGTGGCGAGGAAGTGGAGTTTGCAAGTGGACGTAATTATGTTTCACCGACGACATGCAGAACAGAAACCCCATGCCCCAATCCCTACGCGACAAGCACATGTCGCATAAGACGGCAAAGAACAGATTTAGAATTGTACCTCATGGAAGCCTTTGAAAATGCCCTTTTCTTTTGATCTCCTTTAAGATTGTGCCATTGAGAACTTTGGCGCGTTTTTCACAGCGCTGACAATTTCTCATCCGGTCTCATCTCATGCATACATGTGCACCATAGATGTGCGAGGACTGCACCGCCGATGGCAGGCGCTGTTGATCATTTCAATAGCTTGACCTGCTGACACCGTCGGTGCCCCTTCCCCCGACGTAATGTGAACACATTTCTCTTAACGCTACATGGACACTGACGCTCGCGCTTGACTATAAGGTCATCATCGTCATCATCATCAGCCTGACTTCGCCCACTGCAGGGCAAAGGCCTCTCCCTTGTTCCGCCAATCAACCCGATCCTGTGCTTGCTGCTGCCACATTATACCCGCAAGCTTCTCAATTTCATCTGCCCACCTAACTTTGTCTTCCCCTTCGCACGTTCGCCTTTAGAATCCAGTCAGATACTCTTAATGCGTAGCGGTTTTCTTGAGTACGCGCTGCATGTCCTGCCCATGTCCATTCCTTCTTCTTGATTTCAAGTAAGGTGCCCTTAACACCCCCGTTTGTTTCCCTGACCCACTCTGCTCTCTTCCTGTCTCTTAAGGTTACACCTATCATTTCATTTCCATGGCACGCAGTATCGCCCATAATTTAAATTAAACCCTTTTAGTAAGCACCCAGATTTCTTCTCGTAAATAGGTACCGGTAAAATGCAGCTGATATACACCTTTCTCTTGAGGGACAATGCTAAAACTACCATTTATGATTTTAATGTCGTCACGAAGAGAAAGACGCGGATACAGAGGAAAGCTTCGAAGACCAGTGGGAGGCTCTGCTGGTGACCCAAGACCCTGACAACCAGCTACGATTGGTGAACAGGGCTCGGGCGGCGGCAGCGAGCCATGGCTACCTGGACTGAGGAGGCCAGCCCGCCTTAGGGCTGAAGTACAAAGAGCCTGCTCGAAAATAAAGTTCATTTCTCTCTCTCGTCACGTCTGATTTTATGGTTTTAACGTAATTAAGGTCGTCTTGTCCCAAATACCATAGCAGCAATGTGTAGCAAAGGCCTACTTGAAAGGGACGTGGATGCCGTAGCTCGTCTTGGCCGCCTTGGCAGCCTTGTGGAGAAGTTGCTGCGTGACCTTGCCACCGTCGTTGAGGAAGGTGTCGCCACCCTTAGGCAGCGCGTAGAACGGCAGCAGCGCCACGTCGCAGAGGCCGTCGAGTCGCATCGGGCCGTACTCCTTGGTCCGGCCACCCAGTACGCACACCAGTGATCGGCTGCGAAGCACCTGGGCCGAGCCACCGCCCTTGAGCCCGGCTGGGTTCTTCGTGACACCTGCGATGACACGCGTGCGAACAGGAAGAACAAGGCTGATTGCGACGGTTCTACTTTATCTCAATTATAGACGATTGTACGTAAAGGCCTGACCACACGTACGCGTGGCTGGAGAAAAGTGGCTGGAGAGTTTGTTTTATTCGTATAAATCTAACCATGTCTTGCTCCCGGACCTTTGCGGCACTATCACACAGAGATGGGACGTAGTCTCATTTTCCTGCCATTCGAGTAGCACGATGCCAACCACCTAGGAGCGTAGGTGGAGAGACGTCTACGATTTGTTATTTGTCATCACTAAATAAAAACGAGTGGATATAGTGTTGAAAGTTCTTTTCTGTGTGTACGGTAGTACACTTGCGCTACAACAGCGAGGAAGATGTCATGCTAACAAGTCCACATAGCTATCATCATTTCATGCGAAGGAGACAGCGAGTAGTTGCTCATGCTGAATTTTTTTTTTTTTTGGGGGGGGGGGGGGGGGGGCTTTGAACCAAGTGTTACGATGTGGACGTCTTTGTAGTTAAGCTTATTTGTAATACTTAGGAGACCACACCTGCGCGATGCCAGTAACGCGAACATGCACGACGCGTACGAACTTTGTACAGTCCGGCATACATACGGAGGTATACTGTATCATAAACTTGCAGGACGCTATTTAAACGAACACAAAGCAGGCGCGGGTACGTGACCGCGGTGCGAATGCCTCCGCATGCTCAGTTACCTGTCGGCTTCATTAGCACCATGCTCTCGTGGTCGTCCGCCTCGGACTCGTTAACTGCGCGACGGATGATGTGCGGCTCGTCATAGGTGGAGACCGCCGTCTCGGCATCGTCTGTAACCTCCAGGCCGGCAGCGCCTCCAACGTTGGCTGCATGCGATAACAGTGCATGCGCAGCAAAAGCTTGTGTACAATCATAGAGTGTCCTGCAATATTTACTAGAGGGAAAAGTGGCGCTGAGATTGTTCATCCGCCATGGGAAATGATGGGGAGTGCATGGACCTGCCGAGTCTTCCTGCGTGTGGTTTCGGACGCACTTGTGGCTTTGTTTACTGTTGTGTTTTGGCTATTGTTTCGAATAAAAGAACGTCTCGTTGTGAAACTTGTGAAGTTATTTGAGTTGGTGAGCCTAAAAAGGCTTAAGGTGGGGAAGTGGGACTGCTGAACTGTTGCTAACTTCGCCTTGCGTCAAAGCGTCTGCAGGCGGGAAAGAGCCAAAATAACGAAGCGTAGGCGAAATCCATGCATGAACTGCCCGTAATTCCCACGCTGGACTGAAGCGTCGTGCCTTTCAGCTCTCTTAGACACGTGCCAGCTTTCCCTCTAGTATACTATCGAAAGGCTCTACCTGTACAATGCCCCTTTAAATGACAGACGTTTGTGGTTTGCAACGTTCTTGTCATCATGGGAAGGCAAAAAACAAGTAAACGTTATGGCAAGCATGACAGGCATTTTGAAGATGCCAGCCGAATTTACGCAGACGTATCTATAGCTGCACTCTGCATGCTTTTTAGAAACGCGAACCGCAAACTTGCCAACAAAATCCCTAGAGGAATACCTGGCATTACGTTCGTTCAGTTCATGTTATGCGCCGAGACCAATTAATAAGAAATACGAATTTGGCGATAAATAAGACAAGACTACGACAAGAATTCTACGAAACCGAGGGGCAAACTATCGGTTGTTTCTTTTTGACAACGTAACGTTCCCCAACGCATATAGGGGCTCAGCGTGAGCGATCGTGTTCACCTGTCTGTAGATGGGCAATACAACGAGGAAAGAAAACACCTCAAAATGAGCAAGGGTATCATATCAACACATCTGATGCAGTCTGTAATTAGCCAATCACCTGGCTCACGTTAACGCACTATTTTTAGAGCGCAGCTCCTATAGGCGCCCGTTCCTGCGTTGAGCGGCGTCGCCGTCGCCGTTGCCGTCGCCGTCACCGTCGGTGGCGTAACAAATAGACATGACATAAAATGAGAAAAAATACCCAGGATCGAAATGGGATTTCAACCCGGGCCCTCTGCGTGGCGGTCGAGTATACTACCACAGATTCACGCTGCTGCTTGAAACTGATTTGCAAAAAGACCCGATACGGGCGTCATGTCGAGCAAGGAATCGCGTTAACCTATGTGATGTAGCGTGACAGAAGAGTAAAATAACAACCAGTCATCACGCAATGCTAATTGCACAACGAGTGTGTGGTTTAATGCTTCCACTGCAAAGTGCTCAGCCATAATTCTTAATCATCATCAGCCGCATGCAGCATCAAGAAAGTGCACATAATACCTTACAGATGTGTAGCGGGTACCTCGCTTATCCGCAGAAAGACGAATAAGTGGCGTAGTGGGGGCTGTCCTAGTTCACAAAAAATTATGACTTATGGCGTACTCGATACCTTGCGAAAAGCCAAAACTTCAAACACAGTTGGCCTTGCCCCAACACGAAGCTGCGCTCGAATTCGCATTAGGCAGTATCGTAATCATCGGTGAATTTTTTTTTATTTCTGCCTAGTGTACACACTCTAGCCCTTAAAGTTGCCTCCTGCGCAAGTCATGCGCCGATGTCACACAAACTCTAGCCTTTCTTTCTTTCTTTCTTTCTTTCTTTCTTTCTTTCTTTCTTTCTTTCTTTCTTTCTTTCTTTCTTTCTTTCTTTATTTATTTATTTATTTATTTATTTCTTTCTTTCTTTCTTTATTTCTTTCTTTCTTTCTTTTTTAAGTGGCGCGAGTGCCGAGTGACTTTCTTGTTTCTCTACCAAGTACTTCCGGTTTTTCGAATATTCGTAAAGTCCTGTAAAAAATAAGACTGGTACGAAATCGACGCTTGTGCTTCAAGTTAAGAGTTTTATTGTATTATATCGCAACATGTGTTTACTTCATATAAGAGCCAATTACCTATCAGGATAATTAAGAAAAATTAATTGAACGAGTTCATTGAAAGAGGAGATGATTTTCTTCGGAAAAGCTGCGATCACTGCCGGCACCTGGCGGAGCACATCTGAACCACGCGCTTAATTCTAAGTGGCCTTCGAAATCCACTTGAGCAGCGCGACGAAAGACAAACTTAACCCAAGGAATTACACCAGGGCGCCGGAACGCCGACGTGCAAGTGCACCTGCCAGACAACTAAGTCGAGGATTCAGGTCGTACAGCAGGGAACAGGGCAGATACACGGGACAAGAAAGACTGACAATACTTGGCGATGAGTATTGTCAGAAAGACTGACAATACTCATCGCCAAGCATTGTCAGTCTTTCTGACACTACTGAGCGCCAAGTATTGTCAGTCTTTCTGACAATACCCCAGCGCCAAGTATTGTCACTCTTTCTTGTCCCGTGTATCTGCGCTGTTCCCTGCTGTGAAGCCAAGCCAACAAGCTCTAGTTTATACCCTTACAGATTAAGGTCACCTCCATTTTCTCCGCGCCTGCGCAAACGCTCACGCGTTTGTGTCGAGACGAGGAAATCCGAACCTTCTCGAGCCAAACCATGGCATTGCTTTATCTTTACGTTGTCATCTTCAAATATAGATGCGGAATCACAACTGGCTCTTTCATTCCCAGCCCACACATAAGGTATTCCAAGATTGGTTACCATTGACGAACATGAAGAGGTTGGATCCAAAGAGAAAGAAGATGAGAAGAGCGGCGACGGTGAAGAACAGCGGAGGTGTGCAGCTGCGTGTACAGAGAGAGAGAGAAATAATTTTTATTCTGCTTGCCTGCAGATTGCTGGGGAGGGGTGAGGGGTAACATCGCCTAGATGGCGGCCAGTAGCCCTTGGGCTCTGGCGGCCTCCTCTACCTGCTGGACGGCGCTGAGTTGGACACCAGGGGCCGTGCTGCATGAACAACAATGTCTCCCACTGCCTCCCATTCTGGATTTTTCCCATGCACAAATAATGTGATCCAGGTCCGCCTTTTCTTCTTTTTCTTAAGCGCGCTTACACTGACGCACACATTTTGTTGACATGCATTGCTTTACTTCCCGACGCCTTAATTTCTAATTGAACGCCACAAAAATTTGACGCCACAAAGACAGGCTACACTTTTCTTCATCTGCAACATAGCTACGTCAACATGTTATGCAACATGCTATGTTATGCAACAGCGTCGTAGCTACGTTATGCAACAAAGCTATGACGCATCCGAGATCTTCGTTGAGCAGCAACGCGCCGCTGCCGGTGATCTAGGGGGCAACGTCGAAGTTTCGCAGTGTGATTAAACAAACACTAATAATATCGCAAGCTGTACGCCGGGTTCTGCCCGTAAAACATATAGGTCTATTCTTCTGAACACTAAATATATTTGTCACCTCTTGCGATTACGTCTCGTTGTGAGGCGGAGAATAGAATAGAAGCAGCACGTGTACTTACAAATTCGCTGCGTAACAGAAGGAACAGAGGCATAATACGTCACTGCTCGTCCGTTAGCGCGTGAGACGCTTCAATGTAACCCTGTAATTGCACACTTTCCTACCTTTGTCTTCAGTGCCGATTATGGATGCCTGGGACGTGTAGTCGTCCTCTGAAAGAAACAAGGACGAAGGAATCGCACGATACCTTCAATGTGGATAGAGGGGCGGGACACCATTTAAAGCGTCTTAAATAGAAACAATATTTGGGTGTATGCCCTTAAACAATCTTGCAAAAGTGTTGCTTTTTGTTGTTTCCGTCTTAAGAGGTTCATTACAAGTGAAAAAAAAAATTGCGCAGCGCACTCTGTCGCGCAAGTCTGGCTCACAGCCAGTGTTGCCATCGATGGGCGCGAGAAATCCGCTAGAAAGCAATAAGAAATCCGCCAGATTCCACTAGATTCGAAAACATATCCGCTAAATTTCCCGCTAAGACTTACTTTATTAAAAAGAAACAGTGAAATTTCGTATAATAAAAACCTTTATCATTCTTAAAGGCTCCCCAGAACTATGAGAGCTGAACTAACATATAAATGAGTCTTCCGAAGAGTTTAACTAGAATGTTAGAGGCTTCAGTGCTACGGAAGTCGTCAACTTCATTATAGATGAGGCTTAAGGTTACAAATGTTCTCATGTTGGGCGCTGCTGGCCTTGTTGGTGCAGCATAAATCCAATGTTTCACAGTGCAGCAGGACGATTTTTCTGCACTGGTTTTCAACGTTGCGGTTGATTCCGGGGGCACTGGCATTTTCTAGCAGATGGATGAATGGCTCCATCAAGACACAAAAAGTGTTTTCGACCGACAAAAGTGATGTGTTCTGAAGAACTGTGATGAAGAGAAGTCGCTGCCTGATTTGATCAACTAGCCTGGTAATAAACCTTATGCATCTTTCTCGCATCACAGCTTCATCTGCGAGAGAGAACCCGTTGGTCTTCTCAGCCTTCATGCTGTCAACGTACGTCTCAAAGGAGTAGCCCAGATATGGCTTGGGGTTCAAGTGGTCCTCATGTCTGGACATCTGAACGTCCACCTTCTCTATCGGAATCACGATTTTATGAAGCAAGCTTGAAAGCAAAGTCATGAGGTCTTTCGGCAGCTTTGTTTGATCCACATGTATCGCATCGAATCCCTTGTTAACCTCTGAACATCTGTCAGAATCGGTCTCGAAAAAAGAAAGTACCCAAGATTGATCTGATTCTCGTACATACCGTACAGCACTTCGGCCGCGTAGCACTTTTCAGTGCGCCTCGCCATCTCCAAATGCATCTTCCATTCGGCCCACTGGTCTACGATCCTTGAAACAGCTATTTCGACGAGGGTTAGCCACCGCGTCCTGCACTCTTGCAAAAGTTTCAGTGGTTCATCGCCGCAATTCATCAGACTGTGTAACTTTTTGTATGCAATTTACCGGGCAGGGGATCTTGCCAACCAGTAGTACGTTTCGCTGATTAGGTATTCTAATTTTATCGGCAATGCTTCCGACGATTTTGAATCAGTGCACTGCGTGAGGCATCCGCCAGAAATCCGCTATGTATGAAAATGGCCCGTCAAAAAACCCGCTAGCCGCTAGACAAATTTTTTTCCCGTCAGAATCAAATAAAATCCGCCAGATTTAGCGGAAAATCCGCTAAATTGGCATCACTGCTCACAGCAGAGCTGGTGGGCGCCTAGCCATGATCCTGGCTTGGCTAGGCTTGGCTAGGCCTTTACCTTCTCACCTGCCTCTTTCTCACCCCTTAATGTAATAATTGTCGGGTTTTAACGTACCAAGACCACGATATGAGGGACGCCGTAGTGGAGGGCTAAGGAAATTTGGACCACGTGGGGTTCTTTAACGCGCATCTAAGTAAGCGGGCCCTCGAACATTTCCGCCTCCATCGAAAACGCGGCCGCCGCGGACGGGATTTGATGCCACGACCAACGGGTCAGCGGTCGATCACAAGCCACTCAGTGGCGTAGCCAGGGGGTGGCACACCGGGCACGTGCCCCCCCCCCCCCCCCCCCCTTCCCGAATTTTTTTTCGCCATGGCATACAGAGTGAAAAACGACAATTTCAAGGAGGTGCCCCCCCCCCCCCCCCCGAAAAAAATTTCTGGCTACGCCCCCCGTAACCACTAGACTACCGTGGCGGGTTTTTCCCACACCTTGCTATACTATACTATACAAATTGGTATGCTTGCGCTCGCCAAGGAATTTTCTCCGCCAAGAATTTCTCTCTATCTTTATTTCTCTTCCTTTCTAACTCTTTGTTTCTTTTCCTATCTTTCTTTCCCTTTCTTTTTCTCTCTCTCTCTATACTCGTTCTCTCGCCCATCAGAGTTACTGCATCCCAAGCCGGACAAATGGGCGCGTGTGTACCGGTAGCGAAGCAGACGAAGATAACGGAGAAGAGAGCGCGTGCCGGATCATGATGGTGATCATTTTTCTATATACGACACAAGGTCAACCTCGAGCATAGCAACTCTGACGTAAAGGTCAGACGGCTCCTTATGCATTCACCTATGGCAACTCGAAAGCCAGGTTCTTCTTTCTCCTTTTCTTTTTTCCTCTCAGTCGAATCGCATTAACCTGTGGACTGCGTGCTTGCGACAGGAACACGCGTTCGTTGCAGAAGGTTTGCTCCAATAGCACCGAGGATGACTCCCTTCAGACACCACTCACTCTGTGGAGTTAATCCGAATTCGATCTGTGGAGTTAGTTCGTCGCTTCTCGTCCACTATAATTCTTTTCCATCTATATCATAATTACCCCATTACCGTTAAAGACTACAAATAATTCCCCTATGCTTTCCTTGGCCTCATTGCCTGTTCATTTCATTCACTGCATACGTAAGTTACGCAAGCTACAAAGCTGTCGTGTTCAGCTTCTCGACATGGTAAACTAGATCACAGTGAATCCCAGGCACGCACATCAAAAGTACCGAAGGTTAAGCAAACGATGCGATAGACGAGCGATGACTGATTACAAATGCATCTCACCTTCGTCGGTGGCCGTGATCTCTGGCTCAATCATGGCGGTCTGTTCGTTATCAGCATCTGAGGATGAATGTATACAACACACTTTTTTTTAAATGCCTTTACGTGAAGAGGTACAGTCATCGTCAAAAGTTCATGGACCACGAGAGACGAGAAAAGGCTGAATATTTCCGCTGTTTCGGCAGGCAGCCATCAATGTATAGATTTCCGGTTTGTTCTAAAACGCACTACGAACACGTATTGTACAGTTCGAACGAATACAGTCATACAGTGCTGAGGAAGTCAAAGTTTTCTGAGATATAGTTGCCTAAACATTGACGCCGACTGTGCGCAATGGCAAGAACTGTGCGTCTTTGAGTGAAGCCTAGTTCATAGCCAATTGCATAACTTCCATACTACTGGCTAACTTTGGCCTAACGTTGATTATCAAGGCAATAGAAAGCAACGAGAGGTAATTAAAGGTAATGCTAATGTATTTATCTCGCACTGATCCATAAATCACCATTATGTGTTTTCTTTTATGTTAACAGATCTTTCTTACTTCGAGTAATATATGATAAACACCGAGTTGTATTGCTCGAAGTTATCCGTGAACGATTGCGTAGTAGCAAGGGCGAAATCAACGGAATGTATAACGCATTCTCTCAGCACCGACGTTATATCACCGCGCTCGACAACTTAAAACCACTCTAGCGTCTATCATCAGGTCGTTCTGGACCTGCGTAAGACGACTAACAGACAAGCCATGAAATGCACAGTGCGGATAATGTCCGGAAATTTGGCAATATCCGCTCGTTCGGTAACTATAGAGGTTTACGGCTTTAGCCCTACATGTATTTCCTAAGAGATAGAAGCATATACATATTAATATTATCCGCTTACCCACAGCACGATCACTTACGGGATCGGGGAATTCTTCTTCTTCTAACCCTGAAAGCGCTCGTGAGCTGGTTGGTTGGTTGGCTCTTTGGGTCCAGCGATATGGCTCAACCCACTACGGGCGATCGGCCATGAATCGCGCGGCAGCAGAACCGGTGGGGGGCTAAAAAGAAGATAGAAAGATAATTCGTAGAGAAACGAAAACATTAGAGTGGTGATTTTGATTTCCTTATGGAGTGTTAATAAGAAAAGAGGTGAAAGCTCTTCTGACTAATCTGTTGCGAATGATGAAAAAGACTATTACATAATAATAGTATTATTATTAATTACACTTATAATACCAGCAGAGCAGTCTCTTTGATTCCTTTACAAAATTAAATATAACATCATATATGGCCCTGTAGCAGTGACCCAGCCTCTACCCTCCATCGAAATGCGACCGCCGAGGCCGGGATCGAACCCGCGACCTTCGGGTCAGCAGCCAAGCATCCCTAACCACTGTACCACCAAGGCGGATCACATGCACTGGGAACAATAGCAACGCCATCTTCGGATGCTGCAGCAGAAGATTTTTACAGCGTTTGCAGTTATTTCTTATTTTGTTTCAACCTGTGTATAGGATGTCGCAAGTATCGAAAACAAATCGGCAACATTCAACATTTTAGGTAGCGCGAAATTTCACGAAGACCGACACACAGATATGACAAGCCCGATCAAATCACCTCATAAATCTTGTACGCGCCCAGTGTGTTTCCCTGTTTCTTTTCGTTTTTACACCAAAACTTGGCAGCGCGCATAGCCCTCAAGTCATACCAAACAAATATTAACCATAAAACTTCCCTTTTTTTCACCTTTAATTATTTTATTTTGTACTACCCGATTCCTGGCAAATCCCCTGAGCTGTTGTCACACATTGTGCACAATGTGTGACAACAGTTCAGAGCATCAACATCCAGAACCGATTGCATAACTGGACCTCGCCAACCGTCGATTGAATTGCATAAAGAAGAATCAAGTGCCTTAACACTTATCTTTCACGCAGACTCTAACACGTGCCGGATTGATAGGTTCGCCTTTTGCATGGGCATGCGCAGATAGGTTTTCGTGCCTTCTTACTTTTCCGCCGTTGTGGGCCTTTTCAGTTGTTAGTCGGCGTTTGTCGTGTCTTGACTTCTTTCTTGTGTCCGTGTTTGCGCGCCCTGTCTTTTCAGAATGAACCTCGTAGCAGCTTTATTAGTTTTCCTGCTGAATACGAAAATTTTAGACCCCTTCTCCGTAAACCCCACGTCGGGTAAAAATGAGGTGCCGCATAACTTCTGTATAACTACTTCTGTACAACTACTCGGCCAATTCACCGTATTTGGGATAAGCCATCGGCTGAGGATAAGAGGAAGAATGCCCACCAGTGACGGTACGTCATCATCACCAACCTCATCATCATCGTCAGAGTGCTCAACTGGAAGGAAGCAGAAGAGAACGTGCGATCTCCAGCGTGCCATAGATCAATAGGAAAACCAAACCAAACCAATCCAGCCGCCTGCTTCACCCTGAGCGTCTTGTTCTACCGTACAGCACATTTTCCTCGCGTCTCCAGGGCGACCACGACAACGCGCACACATGGACAACGAAAATCGGCCCGGTAAGCTGCAGAAAAAAAAATTGTCTAATCACTATGAGACTACGACCCTTGTACACGCAGCGCCAGAGATCACATCAGCGTAACATTTATGTAGGAAGCTCCGATATAGTCAACCATGGCTGTATTACAAATCTTGGCTGCATCGAAGACAGTCTACGCTGACAGCCTCGAAGACAGCATCGAGCCTCAGTCGTTCGAGTAATGGGAACGCATCTGGATGACGTCTGTGCGACGTGACGCCACCTCGCGTCGACAGAAGGAAGCTGTTACATCGGCGCATATGGCCTCCGAGATTAGCCGGCGGCGCGCCGTCCGCTGGCTAATCTCGGAGGCCATGATCGGCGCGGCAGTCCGAGACGCCGGCAGGAACAAAGGAAGCTGTCTATTGTGTCGCGAAGCTGTCTATTGTGCAGGCGACGTAAGAACTGCAATGGGGCTTAAGATGGCCGCTGTCAGGTTAGCTGTCTATTTAGCCGTCTACGGTGAGTATTGGAACACACCCACCTTCTCTCGCTCTGCGTGCAGGTCACAACCTACGCGAGGCACAGTCGGAAGCGCTTCGTCAGCTGTCCGCGTGCTCGATACAGGCGTCGACCACTGCAGCGGGAGGAGAGCGCATGCGTTGTCGCCGACTGCGGCCTCTGGGCGTCCTCATGCCCCTCTTCCTGATGCCGCTGCTCCTTCTTGGTCCCAAGGTTTGTCGCAGACAGACAGACAGACAGACAGACAGACAGACAGACAGATAGATAGATGATAGATAGATAGATAGATAGATAGATAGATATAGATAGATAGATAGATAGATAGATAGATAGATAGATAGATAGATAGATAGATAGATAGATAGATTATGGAACCTTCACTTTATTTACTTTGGTTATCTCAACGACCCAAGTTAACTGAGAATTTCCCATATTTGACGAGCTGTGCTGATCAAAACGGAACAAGTGACAAGGAAGACCAGCACTTACATTCCAAATTTTAAAAAAAATATACATTAGGTGCATCCATTTGCAGAAGATGCTTCCTATGACGTGTTTGAATTAGGCAATGATTGATGGGGGCGTAGCGTCGTTGGGAAGAACCACTCCAATTAAGCTGAAGTCTTCACGAAAGATGGTGACTGGCTGCAGTGTGCAGGCGAATGGCGCCGCCAAGCAGAGTGTACATGGCCGCATACTCTATACTGGCTTGTTGATTCGATCGTAGGAGGATGATAATCAATAATCATGCAGTACGGCGGCTGCCTGTACTGCCTGCTGCTCCCGCTGCTGTTGTGCGCCTTCCGCACGATACCCAAGCCAGCTACAGCGCTCATGCACCTGGTCACCATACCTGTCCTGGGGCTGTTGGAACCCGATATCATCGCTGGCCAGTATCTAGAGGTATGTATAAACACTTACTCCTTTCCATAATGCGCATGCGCGTGTGCCTTCTTGCCGGTATGTGAGGAAGTAGACATCTACAGTGCGGTAAACAGCTGGAAAGACAATGCCTGTATTCTAAAGCTCCCCCAGACGCGTACGTAAACGGTAAACTGCATCATCAAGACACTATATAACCGAATTAAATGTGTTCATCCGAAAAGGTAAAAGAGATTACAGCTGGACGCCTCTACGACGAGCGCGACGGATTTCTTATTTTGCAGGTTATGCTGCGTTCGTAACGGTGAACGACCTTTGCATGCTATAGTGTCTGTTCATGGCGAATAATCGCAATGTTCGGAGAGATACCACCCGGCTACATCCGAGCATTAAAACGAACGGCGATGCGGCATCACATACGAATGAGTTGTCATTTCTTACGACGTGCCTGTGTATAGAGGTTAATTAACTGAATTGTGTATATATACCTTAAAGACAATGCCACCATGAGCCATTGTGAGCCATTAACGGGGTATCACAATGTCGACAATAATTTCTTACCGAACTCAACTTGCCTCATGTGGAGGACTTCCTCAGCGAAGTTTTAAACGGAAGTGGTGCCAACCGGATCTAATTTGAGTGCGTACTGGGATCCTTTAGCCGGAAGTGCGAACGAGAATTTTAAAACCGAAAGTGTGTATCCGAAAGTAACCCGGTAGACCGGAAGTGCACTCTATGAAAAAAGGCGTATTTGGGGCGTCTTCCTCTCACGTAACTACAATCGTCATCTGGGTTACTTTCGTTTACTTTCTCGATATTGATATCACGTTTCCTGTCTCAATTCTTTTCTCGGAAATTTTCGGATATCGCCAGGCTCCTCAGCTCTTCATATTATGCTACGCCTTAAAGGGCCCAACTCCCTCCGATAAGGTAACATCTGGAGTAAACGCGCGCGTGCATCTAGTTCAGAATGCCGTCACGATGAACAATGCGAAACGCGGCAGCGCTGCGAGCCGCGGGCGCGCCACAAATTCCAGAAACAATCCCCTCTCCTCTCCGGGCCTTTCGTTAATCACCAGCGTTGGTCGTGACGTCAACATTCGCCTCTGCTCATGTCATCCACAAAAAGAACCTGTTTGTCTGCTCGCAGGTACGCGCGCTCGCCTCTCTTCCTCCTCTCATGGGGTGAGGACGAGCACTCGAACAGGAGGAGAGACGAGCCGACGAACGGAGCATAGCGAAGGAAAGAGCGGAACGAGCGAGGGCCTCTTTTGGAAAATCAAATTCGTGTAACTCCGCTATTACGGCATCGTTTCGAAAAATTCTCACGGCTACGTCTTTGCTGAAGACTCGTGCACAACTTCAATGCCACAACCAAATTTCAATTTCTGAGTTGTATAGGGGCCCTTGAAACCTCAAAATGTGGCATAGCGCTAACACACAGGGACAAGGAAGAGACATAAGCTTTTGCCTTTTATCCTCACATATTGAATAGCGCGAAATACCACGTGACGCCTTACCCCGAATACCTGGATTACATGGACAGGTAAGAGTTATCGCTATGCCACATTTTGACGCATATAACCAACTAGCCCCAAAAAGCCACGTTGAGAAACCATTGAAACCTGACGCTGTGCTTAATGCACAGTTCGAGGTGCTCATCGTGGCCATGCTGCTGTTCCTGGTCGTGGTGCTGGACGCGTGGAGCGAGGTGGTGCGCAGCATGGCGCAGCTGCTGTGCGCACGGTTGGGCCTTCGCCGAGGCCCGCTGTTCGCCGGCGCGTGCGCGTGCTCGTTCGTGGGAGCGTGGCTATTCTCGAGCGCCGTGGCTTCGGTGGTCGTGGTCTACTTCCTGGATCGAGTGCTGTACACCATTGGAAGCGAGAAGATGGACCAGCCACCGGACAACGTACTGATCAGCTCACAGCAAGTGCGTCGGACGGAGATAAGATAAATGAATACAGGCTGATATTATTAGGATAAATTGGAGAGCAAACTTACACCGAGATGTTCAAGACAGGAGGTCAGATAGATAGATAGATAGATAGATAGATAGATAGATAGATAGATAGATAGATAGATAGATAGATAGATAGATAGATAGATAGATAGATAGATAGATAGATAGATAGATAGATAGATAGATAGATAGATAGATAGATAGATAGATAGATAGATAGATAGATAGATAGATAGATAGATAGATAGATAGATAGATAGATAGATAGATAGATAGATAGATAGATAGATAGATAGATGCACGCGACTTCTAACGTCTTCGAGTCTACACCTTGAGATACGCAACGAATGCGGTAGTATGCGCGCCAACGGAGTAGGCTCGATCGTTTCGTCCTTCGTGCTTTACAGGGCGCTTTATGACACTGTTTAGAGAAGGATCCTGTACTCTCAGAGAGCGTTGCAGAATAATACAGATAGTGTGCGATTCTCGCCACCCTAAAAAAAACTAAATAAAGAGCTTGCCAGCTTTTTCGCTGTGAGGTCATTTCGCTGTCCACATCTTTCTCATTCATTCACGTTGTCTAGTCTATCCCGGACGACACTTGCATCTTATGTTGTAAGTCTTATGTTAGTCTTGTGTTGGTCTTACGTTGGAGTCGCGTGGATCGGAAGGACTCTGGCGAGTCTACACTGAATTCAGTCTAACGTTGTGAATATTACGTTTGGAGTAACGTGGATTCGGCAGGACTCTGGCGGATCCTTGAGGTCGGTTCCCGTCGTTGAGAGTTCGGCTGCCGTGGAGGAGGACGAGGCACTGTTCGACCGGCTTGCGCAAGTCGTACTCACCATGAAGAAGCCAGAGCGCCCGAAGGTGCGCGTCAGGAAGCTCGTCGCCCAGAAGTGCGTTCCCGCGACAACTGCAACGCCAGCCAGCCTGCAGGTAATCGTTGACTGACTGAGTCAGTCAATAGTGAGTTTTCGTGTGAGCTACGCAGGAAAGAAAGATTCAGTTACTGAAGTTAAGTGAGATTAAGCGAGTGAGTGAGTTACTCCTTGAAAGAGTTAGTAAGAGACGGTTACTCCCACTCACGCAACTAAAAGCAAGGAAGCACAATGAGAACAAAAAAAAAGATACGTGGCAGCTCCGTTCCTATGCAGCTCCGTTAGTAGAATGGTTATCACCAAGTGTGGGATATAAGCTCATTTTTTCTTTCGTTGACACTAGAGACGCATTGTACCGTTGTTCGCGCCGTCGCCGTCATGTCCCGTATTAAGTCCAAATGGATGACTTCGCCATGCCAACGTCGTATGTTCTATGTGCGAATGGAAGGGTGCGAAGTCTGCCGCCGGTTGCGGCTTGGGCAGAGATGAAACGTGCCGACCTTCTCATAGTTTGATCAAATGGGCGTGGTCGCGCACGCCCTCTCTCGACGGAGATTAGCAGACCTCCATGTCTTACTACGTGCTGTGATCTTATCGCTTACCATACTCTGATTTGAAGTGACAGACAGCACAAAGGTCGCTTCGCTCGCTAGAGGAGCCGCGTTCCCTTACTTTAGTGTTTTTTGTAGAGTTGCGCGAGATGGGATACTGAAGGAGTTAACTGCTAGCCTTGCTTTGTAAAACATTCCAATTTGCTGTTATCGCATTAATTGGTTAGCCCTTACATCGAAACGTGACATTCTGTTCAAACCATTAAAGTGGCCCTGCAACACTTTTTGATCATGGTCAGTAAACAGTGCCGATCGGTAGTCGAGGCTCCCGAGAACGCATGAGCCAAATATTATAGCGCAGCCCGTGGCCTGGAATTTACTATAAATTCTCAAAGTCAGCTAAAAATCGCTTTTTTCTTCCCTCGACAAATGATGCTATATACTCAAACAAATCACAGCATATCCGCGGAGTGAATGATGATGAGTGGGCGAAGCTCCGGAGGTACATCATCAAAGACGTGATGGTGGTTGGTTGCATGTGGTCAAACGATATGCATGTGAGACCATATCGCGATGCCATGTGTTGTATGGCATCGCGATCGTCACATCGTCATCAGCGTCATCGTTATGACGCATAGTGGGTACATTCCATGTGGTGTGCCGTGATGGCAGCGTCATCGTCATCACACAGGGAGATACTGCTGGTTACGCAGGTGGCTACTACGTACTACAAACTACAAGGGACGCACGACCCACGGCAAAGACGTGATGGTGGTTGGTTGCATGTGGTCAAACGATGTGCATGTGAGACCATATCGCGATGCCATGTGTTGTATGGCATCGCGATCGTCATCGTCATCACGGCACACCACATTTCATGTGGTGTGCCGTGATAACAGCGTCATCGTCATCACGCAGGTGGCTACTACAAACGTGGGACGCACGACCCACGGCATAAGGAGCTAAAAAATTATTGCGTCATAGACTCAAGGTTCCACGCCATTGGCTGATTTGAGCATGGCGCGCTCGGGAGTTACTGCGGCCGCCGAGGAAGGCTGCCACGTGTCCGCGAGCGCGCGCGCGATTGAACTGAAAAGCCGCGCGTTCGAAGAAAAAAAGAGGGCTCAAGGTCACGAGGCGCGCGTGACGTACCTTCTTCTCCTGTGCAATCCCTCCCTGCTCAGCTTCCAGCGCTTTCGTCGGGACGAGAGAGGGGAGAAAGCAATTACAGCGTGCGACAAATCTTTGTAACTCCACTCGTACTGGACGGATTCTAAAAATTTTTGCGGCGGCGGACTCGTGAGGCAATAAGCTCCTTTCGTAAAGCCATTTCACGGCTACTTGAAAAAAATGTTGCAGGGCCCTTTTAAAGCAAAGAAAAGTATGCCGTCCTGACTGCTAATGCTTAGACGTCATTAGGAGGTACTGGAGAGCCCTGGAAGGCATCATTCGATCGCCATTTCGTCGCAGGCGTCTGGAAGCGTTACCCCCCGCCGATCCAGCAGTGAACGGGCCAGAATACGTGGACAGTGTTTCACCTGGTGGCAAAGACAACCGAAGGAACAAGCGGTTTAGCTCGTGGCGTCCTAAGTGGTTCAAGAAGCAGGTTACCACCGAAGGACAGGTTAGTTATATATTCGCCCCCCTTTCGAGAACATTACTTTCAGTGCCAGTTTTGCTGAGTTATTATAGCGAACCTGTCTGTGGCTATAGGATTCACAATTTTATGGCGTCCGCGTGGGAGAATCCTAGTGGCCTTTAGAAAGCAGTCGAAGGACTAATGTGTACTGAAGCATTTTGAACCCTTAAAAGTAGAACATCTGCAGCTCTCTATAGACGAGTTGCAAAATAGATTTTGTTGCAGCGCCATCTGTACGTATGTACAGGAAACAGCCAACGGCCGCCATTGTGCATGAGCAGTCCCGTACGTTTGGCCGGCATGCATACCACCTGAATCACACAAAATGTTCACATTGAAATGAAACGTCTATCTCACGTTCATACTTTTTTTCACTCGCACGAGCGCCGCGCTTTTGCGTGTTTTTTTTTTATTTGTTTTCATGCACGATGGCGGCTTAGCCCAGAGTTGCTTGGACATTTCGGGGCTTTTTACAGTGTTGCTGGTATTTATGCAACTCGTCTATAGAGTGGCGCAAAAAAACTACTGCATCAGATTGGCGAAAAAAAATGTTACCGGTGCTGGGGCTTGAAAACGGACCCGTACGACGCAACCTACTATAGAAGTTTACACTGACTCGTCACTTAATATCCCTCCCCGATAAACCTCGCTCATCCTTTGCACTGCGTTCCGATCAAAAGGGCTACCACTATCAGCTAAACTGATCTCCGGTTGGCTACCATTATAGTCAAAAAGCTGCGTAGCTGCTTAGGAGGGGGTTGGGAAGAGGGAAGGGGGCACTGCGTGAAACTTCATCCACTTCGCCCCCCCCCCCCCCCGCCTTGATGGAGAACCCTGTGCAGTAGCGTAGCCAGAAATTTTTTTCGGGGGGGGGGGGGGTTCAACCATACTTTATGTATGTTTGTGCGTGCGTTTGTATGTGTGCGTGCATATATACGCAAGCAAAACTGAAAAATTTCGGGGAAGGTTTGAACACCCCCCCCCCCCCCTTGGCTACGCCACTGACCCTGTGCATGCCTATGCTGTAAGAGAGCGGCCCGAAATGGATGCAACAAAGGTGGTGAATTCTAACTGTGACCGGTCGAATGTCGCAGGAGAACTCGCAAGCGGTAACGCCTCAAGTGACCTCAAGCGTCTGCGTGGATCAGCCAACCAACCAACAAGACGGTACGGGTGTGGTGACCGCAGCGCAAGCTCTACCGTCGCACCTTGGTCCAACGGGGAGTTAGATATCATGATGATTTCAATGGTGCCTTCTTGAAGGGGCGCGGCAAGCAGTGGGCACCTAGCATGTTCATTACAAAAAGATGCTACTCCAATCATTGCACTCTAGCACCCGGCCTTCTTTTGTTTTTCTTTCTATTCGTACAAAGAACGGTGTCGCACATAGAGCGCCCTGTAGCGATAAGAAATAAATTCATTCGTTCCTGTTTACTAGGACCCCACAAAGATAACATTGTTGTCGCTGCTCGAGCAAGGGTTTGAATTTCCAATGTGTAACTTTCGATATGCAGCACATAGACGCACATATTCGGGAGCGTAGCCAGAAAATGTTCCGGAAGGGGAGGGGGGGAGGGGTTAGGTCCAACCACTGCCTTAAGAAGGGCGGAGAGGCCCCTCCCAGGCGACCGAAGCGCAGCAGCCGATCGCCTCCGCGACTTAAGTAGTAGTCCCGCTCATGCACACGGCGATGATGTCCGAAGGCGTAGCCACCGGCCGTCCCGCTCATGACGTCAGCCCGGAGTGCGCGCCGATTGGTGCAGGCTTCTGTCCGCGGTAATTTCGTCCTCCTTTAAGGACGAAGTGCCGCGTACTTCGAAAGTTGTATCCGACTATATGTTCGTGTGCGTGTTTGTAGGTGAGCGTGCGTATATATATATATATATATATATATATATATATATATATATATATATATTGTAACTGACAATTCAGGTATTATGTGGAGAAAACTATTTATTGAGGGCTAACTTGTCAAAAACAAGAAACGTTCTCTTTCTTGCTCGAACATCTCTCTACTTCTTTCTGTATTTTCCGGCCACCGTCATATGCGATCCGATCGTACGCGGAGAAGGCGCGTGTCGTCGTGGCCTATATCCTTGTTACTGCAGCGCGCCGTTGCCCGCTGGGAGGGCGCGCGTAGTTTAAAGCTTGTTCCATGTCTTGCGCCAATATATACAGATGAAAAATTGGAAAACTTCGGAGAGCTTTGAACCTCACTCCCCTTCCCCCTTCTCCCTCACCCCCTCTGGCTACGCGACTGCTCATTTCCTAATGCGTGCGCTGAGTACAACCAGAGTTCTTCTCCGGCACAACTCGCGGGAAATAATAGCCGCGACAAAAATGACAGAGCACTGGTTACCGTCCCTCTCAAACAACAATCAGTTTGGCGCTTGATAACTTAGAAGAGTGTGGGTGTAGGCCACCTGGTGATTCATGAATAGGAAAGTTAACCGCAAGAACACGCGGGACACAGGAAGAGACAACACGAATCTGTGTTGATAACATGGACAAGGCGCCATCTATAGACCGATTACTTGTTTTACTTTTCGCAGACAGCCTGAATGTGACGAAGAAAAAAGTGCTTCGGATGCAGGAGCCCGAACCCGAGCGAGCACAGCACGAGCTACAGCCCCAAGAGAGTCCCGATGAGTGGTCGTTACCTCAGTTCGGCCTCTCGCGGCCGTTCGTGCCAGGCGGCAGCAAAACGGACGAACCCACGCACTCCGTCGTCGATGCAAGTATCACGAAGCAGGCGGCGCGAAAGAAGAACCGCGGGTTCAGTGTCTTCTTTTGGGGCGAAGACCGAAAATCTGATAAGGTCCAGAGCGCCAAGGAGACGACAGGCAGCACGAATCCTTCAACCACGGAGGAGGAAGCCAAGGTGCGTCCCTCATGGTACCGAAAGATGAGCGCCTTCGCCTACAAGGTCCTTGGTAAACGCTTCTCACTAGCGCCCTCCGAGATGGCCGATGACGCCAGGGAAGCAGTCAAGAATGACCGTGGCGCGACGCCTCTCACGAGTGCCAGGGAACTGGCGGACTTGCGGAACAAAAAGCCCGCAGACAACGCTCCCAAGGCGCCCACCGGCCACGCGCTTTGTCACCACAGCGATAACTACGGCAATGAGGAAAACGGTTTTTGTCTTTTGCCGCCACTTGTCACGGAAGGTGCCAAGACCTCTCTCCTGCTACCACCTGCCACGGACGGTGTCACGACTTGTCCTTCGCCACCACCTGTCACGAACGGTGCCACGACTTGTCTTTTGTCACCACCTGCCACGAACGGTGCCACGACTTCTGCCACTGACATGAACGCGGCGTCGTCCAGCAAGCGCGGCTACCCGTCGTTTATTCAGAGCCGCACATTTCCCGCTGTAGCCGAGACGCTCCCTCCGCTGGCTCCAGCGGTGGGTTCCTCCGGACCCGATGCCATTAAGAAGGGACCGGCTGCTACCTCGAGCGCGACGACTTTCGACAGTCACTTGTCGGATGAGAGACCCGTTATGGCCGAGCCGGGTGTCAAAGCTAAGTCGCGTAGTGCTTGCTTCGTCGGTTATAGCAAGTCCGAGCTCTCATCTATGACCCACACCCCTGCCACTGTCGCAGGCACCGCGACACCCGTTACGCCTTGCTCGGAAGAGCTTTCGGTTGAGAATAGGGCTAAGCCCGCTGCTCTTACCACTCCTAAAACCAGCCCGATGAACCCTGACACCCGCGAGTTTAACAGCAAGACCGTTTCGACCGAGTCTGAACGTGTCGGTGGCAATGATCTTGGATGCCATCCCCGTGGGGCGACTCTTGATCGGGTCACTTACAAAACACGGCCCAGCGGTGTCTGCAGGGATGGTGAGGGTCAAATCAGCAAGGATATCAGCCAGCGGGTCGTCAAAAGCGGCGACGCAACGCCCGCCAAAGAGCCCGACAAAGTCATGGCGATTAAATATGAAGGTAAAGAGGCTGAACGTGGCAAGAAGGCGCGTCAGAAGACGCGCTCGGCTAAGGGCAAAATCGCAGGTGGCAAAAAGGCAAAGCGATCCGGCAAGAGGAGCGCGGATAGCGCCGCCTCGAAGTCTTCCAGTCGCGGATCAACACGTCTTGATGGTGGCACGCCTGTCAGCGACCATCCGTCAGACGTCAGTCGCCCGAAGTCGGATCAACCGTCAGAGATATCCAAAGCTTCTGTGCTCGAGAACACGGAAAAAACGCAAGACCCGAAGGGTGCTTCCCGTTTCGTCCTAAAAGGAAATCACCACCAGGAGACACTGGGGTTCAACGCTGTTCTGTCCACGAGAGGTCAGCAGAGCGCCGTCATCGGTCATCAAGCCGTTCCTTCCAGTGCGGGGTCACTGCCTAGCGCTGAATTTGGTGTCGCCGGGACAAGACGCATGTCTGCTGAGGACGGCGATCGGACGAAGCCGTCAGTGCAACCGGAAGCAGCCAGCAAACCGAAAGTGGACGCGACGGCGTCGGAAAGCAAGAGTGACCTCAAACAAGGCAGTAACGACGGCACGAGTGATCAGAAGGGGCCGTCCAAGGAATCCCGGACCTCGAAGTCGTCTACGAAACGTTCTGCCCACAGTACCGCCCGCAAGAACGCGGGGAAAGATCACACAGACGGCCAAGACGGCAAAGACCACGTCGCGACGGATATCGGAACCAGCAAAGACGGTGGTCCGGAAAGCGCGGCGGTACCAAAGAAAGACGGCGGGCCTGCTTTCAATATTGCGCAAGCACCGGGAAACGTCGAGACGACCGGGGTCTCAGACGACCACGTGAAACAGGCAACACCTCTAGTGGCGTCCGTGAGCGCTTACCAGGCGTCCCTGAAGGAGCCCGCAGCAACGACGGTGGAGCAAACACAGGTCTCCACTGCGAGTGACGTCGGGCTTGCCTCGACGACGCGCCTTATTTCCCGCCAGTCTCAGGCTAGGTTCAAGTTGGAAGAGAAGCGGAAGGAGTCTGTCGTGTCCTTCGGGCAGGGCGTCAAGGAACCGCACGCCGATGACAAGATGCCCCCCACTGCAACGAAAAAAGGTGAGCGGCCTGGTTTTGAGCTGTGTAGCCGCGCTCGGCCATGCTGTACAGCAATGCCACTGTTGCCTAAAGTGCAATCGAGCACTATAACCACTAGACCACCGTGGCGGGTCTTATACTATACTGTTGAGCCAATGCAGGCGGCCGAAGTAAAACTAAGCCTTTGACATATGCGATGTCAAATTGACACTCATCCAGGCACCGAAGTTTCGACGCGAAGTTAAAAGAGGAAACATTGATTTGTGCACTATTTAACTAAATTGTGTTAGCGTTGCCTGCCTGTGCAGTGCGATCCTGTGCGCTACCTGCAACATAGGTGTGCGCAGGGTTCCCCCCCCTCTTGCCCGCATGCCCCCCCCCCCCCCCTTGCGCACGCCTATGATCTACAAGCATTGCATTTTGCTTATGGCCTCTGAAATTTAGAATGAAGAACTTAGGTTAAGTACATGCACCTTCAAGCTATCCCTCATGGGAGGGGTCGAGTTGCTGTTACATGCTTTTCAACACGGTAGCAGTGGCGTAGCCAAGGGGGGGGGGGTTCTTGAAATTTTTCAATTTTGCTTCGTATATATACACGCACACATACAAACGCGCGCACGAACATACATAAAGTATGGCTGAACCCCCCCCCCCCCCCCCGAAAAAAATTTCTGGCTACGCTCCTGCACGGTAGCATTCGTACCGTAGACACATGACTTGAAGTAAAAGTTCGATGTTTGGACTCTGTCGGTAACTGGCGCATTCACTGGTCTTTACAGTCAACGGCCCTGGCGCATTTGGAAGAACTGACTCTGAAATCCGCACCCAAAAAGAGGAGCTTGTCGACAATCCTCAAGAGTTCGGCAGCGCCGAAGTGCTTCACTCGGCGAGCTCCCTCTGTCGACTTCGGTCCCGAGAAATTCACTCTCATCAGGTAGGCGTACGTTTCGCGTGCTTCTATAGCTGCTTGGGCGAGTTGGTAAACATTCGTTTTTGAGCATCGCCAAGACGCGGGGACTTACAAAGAGGGTTCAACTTAAACTGAGGACGAGCAGCGAGCGATGGAAAGGAAAATGTGTAACCTTAAGAGACAGGAAGAGAGCAAAGTGGGTCAGGGAACAAACGGGGGTTAAGGATATCATAGTTGAAATCAAGAAGAAGAAATGGATATGGGCCGGGCACGTAGCACGTCGGCAGGATAACCGCTGGTCATTAAGGGTAACTGACTGGATTCCAAGAGATGGCAAACGCGTGAGGGGGAGACAGAAAATTAGGTGGGTAGATGAGATTAAGAAGTTTGCAGGTATAACGTGGCAGCAGAAAGCACAGGACCGGGTTGATTGGCGAAACATGGGAGAGGCCTTTGCCCGCAGTGGGCGTAGACAGGCTGATGATGAAGATGCGGGGATGCTTTTCGTGGCTTTTAGGAACTCGAAAGTGCGCCGCTCATGGAACATCAAACACATTACACACCGTGGTGTAACGAACACATGTCCATCTATTCTTTTACATAAAGGCGAACTCGTCAGCCGAACCCTGCAAATAACTACAGTAACCCATAGAATGTCAGTATAACACACAAACAACATAACACACAGTGTACCGCGAATGCTCTGTCGCCGACGTTCCGGCCCACCGCGGTAGTCCGCGAGCCTAAGCCGCGGAATCGTCCCCACGGACCTTACGCAAGACTCGACCGTTAAATCACGCACCAACCCCCAGAAAAGAGTGATTGATCTTCCTCATTTGCCCGCGTAACCGTCTCGCCGCCAGGGTGGCACCACCTGGTGTCCACGGGACACGCGGTAGTGCTGGGCTAGCGGTGGTGCTTGTGTCCCTGTATATACGCTCCCGCAGGAAGCGTATACAAGGACACTAGCACGCACGAAAACACTTGTGTGGGTACATTCAACGTTTCATGACCATGATTATTTCATCTTACCACATGGAAAACCGGCAAAAGAATAGCTTATCAGTCCAAGATGGCGGCGCCCATGAATAAAAAAGAATAGCGCCATCCCTCGTGCGGCGGCGAGTATGCCAACTACGCCGAAGGACGCGAGGGCGCCATGAGGCGAAAACGACTTTACAGGGGCTGAAAGCACCCCCCCCCCCCTTTTTTTTCAGCCTTCGTCACACGCTTGCGACGTAACGAAAATTGAACATTGAAGCAACGCCCTATTCTTCCACTCTGGTTACTGTTCTTCTTGAACGGGTTTCCTTCTTTCAAGTTTCATGTATATTACGGAACCTCCGCTATGTAGTTCCTGCAATTACCTTTGGCCACCTTCACGCGTTTCAAAAATAAGTTGAAAGTGCGATGTATCATACACATTTCAACACGTTACGTACGTTGAACCCGGCACACCACAATTTCATATTACCAACCACTGAACTAACGTAACGTGCCTTTGCACCAGAGTAGGCTCACAAAACATGCAATGCATGAAGTGTATACATGCCTGGTACTGCACGCGTAGTGCACTAAATGTCTGCCATAGCAAGAGATATGCGTTTCACTACACCTTGTTATTCACAGGGTGTCAGTTATAGGTCAAATAGGTCAAAGAATTAATACCTTAGTGTAGGCCAAGGGGTCTGTTCCTCAGGCTTGGGAGGGTAGAACGAAAGGACAAGGATGAAGAAGTGGAAGTACACAGGACTGTCCCCCCGCCTTCTCCCCCCCCTATGCGTAAGGGGTCAAAGGGCCCTTACGTCTGTGTTTCTTTCTTGTCCTTGTCGTTTCTTGAGCTGTTAGATACTTTAAGGGGTCAAAGGGTTGACACCCTGTGGCTCAAGGAATCCTTGCACTCAACGTCAAAGAATGAGTGTTCGTTACACTTTCGACGCCGAGAGTGTTACCAAAGGATGTCACGAATTATTTATATTAACTCTTATTAAAAGTGTGGATTACTTGTTCTAAGCGTGATAATCGGGCTTGCGCAACCCTGTATCCGCAGCCCCTTACACACGACTGCTGTCAGCCGGTTGCCGTCCCGAATCTCCGTCGGAAGCCTGTCGTCGTTCGGCGAGAGCAGCGGTCGGGACCGAGGTCGGAGACCCACCGCGGCGAACCGCGCAAATAGATCCCGTAACAGCTTGTTCGACGACACACCTACGCTCCGAATGGGCGGCGGCAGCACCCGACAGTTCATGACCGGTGAGGTCGTCGTGGATTCTCTGATCGTGTATTTCTGCATGCTCGCTACATGAGTTCAAAACATTCAGGATGTTTTGACCAATCCAGAAAATTGGGAAATCGAAGCCTGGAGTGCGTGTGCCTTTCATACCACTCTTTCTTTCTTTCTTCTTTCTTTCTTTCTTTCTTTCTTCTTTTTCTTCTTTCTTTCTTTCTTTCTTTCTTTCTTTCTTTCTTTCTTTCTTTCTTTCTTCTTCTTTCTTTCTTTCTTCTTTCTTCTTTCTTTCTTTCTTTCTTTCTCATTGCGCAATGCTCCTTCCTAACTAATTCCTTCCTCCATGCCGGGAACTTTACTATGGTGCACGTGCTTGACAGCGCAACACTTCAGTTGCTACAGGCAACAACGATGGTCCAGCGCTGACATCCAGACAACAATGAAATGTGGCGACGTATAAATGGCAAGCGACCGCAATAAAAGATCAAATCGCCATATCAGAGACGGCTGGTCACCGACAAGACCGCGATCGACAGAGCATCAGCTACTGGAAAACTGCGCGCGCAGATACACATATGAGACCGGCGAACATACGAAGGCCGCACTTCTGTACGCTAGCCGACGCCCGGTTTTTTCTCTTACAACGTCACCACCGAAATCTGTGGGTTATAAAAGCTCCGCTTAAAATGCCAAAGGAGTACAACATATCCGGCATTAAGTATAGAAAATGCGTGTTTTCACGTACTTTTTTTGTGTGTGTACTCCGATGTGTGTGTGCACATCGAAATGCATGCACATCGTGCGTGCACATAAATGTGCACATTATATGGTGGGTGGAGTCGTTTAGATTTCATCGTGCGTGCACATCAATTTGCACATCGTGCACATTGATGTGCACGCACGATGAAATCTAAACGACTCCACCCAACCTATAGTCAAATCTACGTCACGCTGAGTTTTCGGACCGGTCAGAAAGGCCGTATATATACGCATACGGCAACCGTTTTGCGAGCCGCTTAGAGAAGACGCGTTGGCGAATTGGGCAATATGGCGGAGGTTGACGTCGTCCGCACTGCGTAAAAATGCAACTTCTTGAGACGACAACCGAAGAGAACGTCAAGGACAGACGCTGATTTCCTGCTGACTTTCAAGCTCTCACATGGGAAACTTCATAGCGCACAAGAAATATGCGTGTGTGCGGAAAAAGAAACAAGCGAAGATTATCACAGGGAGAAGACATAGACAGCACTTGACTTAGTTTGCTATAGTCATTATACACGTGCTGCTCTAAAAGTTATTCAGAATTATGCGGAACCAACTAACCCAACCGTTGACGTTACTGTAACAACACGGCTTTGTACACAGAGCACACGGAGATATCTGTTTCACCTCCTTCCTCTCTGTTGCAGGAAGCCATATTGGAAGTCAGTACGGCACCGCGACCAAGAAGAAGACGAGAAGGCAAGTGCAGTGTGCGATCGTGTGCGGGGCTTTAATAATAAAGCTTTCAGCTTGTCCGTTGTTCCAGTGTGCGCAATGGTGTTTGCGCAATGCCAGGAGACTGACACCGCCACCTTTTGACGCTTTGTCTAAAAGCAGATGTAAAATCCTTGAACAGGCGGTGTCGCTGGAGCCAACGCTTTGACAAGTGGCATTGCCTTCTTCAAGGCAGCAACTTGAGTGGCTGCCTTGAAAGCAGCAACTTAAGTGACTGCCTTGAAAGCAATGAAAAGATCCCTAAACAGAAGTTGCGTGCTCGAGCTTTCGACAAGTGGACTTGTCTTCTTCAAGGCTATAGAACTAATTTCAGTTCTAACCTTGAAGTCAGTTCTAGCCTTGAAGAAAACAAGTCCACTTGTCGAAACGCCAGCTCGAGCGCACAGCTCCTGTTCACGGACTTTTTCATCGCAAGGTTCCATCTTCCCCTTCCTGCCGTTTTTTGGATTACCTTGAAAGCAGCAACTTGAGTGGCTGTCTTGAAGCAGGCACGACCACTTCTCGAAACTTTGGCTCAAGCGACACCTCCTGTCCCCTGTTGAAGGATTTTTCATCTCTTCATGACTCCGTCTTCTTCTGAACTTATGCTTTGTCTAAACCTACTGTCTCATCAACCTGTAATACGCCGTTATACATACGTATTTGTCCCACTGAGCTCCGCGTTCACTCGCGTGTTGACTTCGACTGCGGGTAACATCCTACGTCGGACTGGTTTGGACGCCAACTCAGCTGGTGTCATTTGCATCCCGAGGTTCTTTGTGGTCGTGCGAAGCCAATGAATTCGTTTTTAAGAAATCTTGTTTTCTTCTATATACGTATGCAGTAGTACATGCGACAAATGTTCATGTTTCCAGGCTTGTTTGGGCACTTTAACTTGCTTGCGGAACTGTGTAGGTCCCTTTAGTGGCGCTTTGTTTGTCCTCGCGTGCGAAACCTATAGAAAATTGTCTTTACTGTCATCATATAGCCACTGTCATCTCTATTAGATATGACACTTGGGCTCGTCGGTACGAATTGACTTAAGACATATCTAGTTAGCGCAAAAAAAAGGACAAAGCACAAGCGCCGCGCTGACTTTTTTTTTTTTTAAGCGCTGATTAGTTATGTCTGAAATCATCTCTTGATACATGACTGTCTGCTGTGAAATTTCGCTCTTATTATTATTTCTTGTGCTCTCAGTTATTGCTAGTCATACGAAGAGCAGTATTCATAGCCGATAAAGGCCTCAACATCATATTGATAAATAAGTGTAGCTTTAAGATCTATCACCTGCAGATATCGCTAAGGAATTAGGACGTTGTTTTCTCGTACTCTTGGTCATTCCGTTGAGCAGTATGCAGATATTGTGCAGCCATTTATTTGCTAGTGTATAAGAGCTCAGTATGATGCTCTTGTTCGCAGTGCTCGTGTGCGCGACGTGCACAACGCCTTCGTTCTTGGCCCGTCGCTGATGACTGTGCTGGGAAACATCTGCAGCTTCCATTCAGGGCGGCAACAAGAAGGCGCTGAGGGGCGTCTCTCTCGCGTGAGCGAACTGTCACTTTATTTCGTATCCACGCTATACGCAGTGCCGGCAAAAAAAAAAAAAGAAAAAGAAAAACTATTGAACGATCGCACTAGACTGATAACGTGTGTGAAACTATTATCATAATAGCGTATATTATCCATAAAATATGATACTTTCGACCAATAAAAACAAATGGGGAAATTTTCTCAAAACTTAGAGGGCGATAGTTGGGCTATAAAAGCCTATAAAATCGCATGCGAACTCTTCAGCGTTCGAAATCGTGAAAATTCTCGTGTCGTAGGTCACACGTGGCTCCGCGGTCCGTCTCCGACATCACCTGGGCGATCGTGACGCTGCCCGGGGTGTTGCTGGCGCTGGTCACATGCAGCGCGGTCATCTGGTTGATCTACGTCAAGCCATAGTGAGGGCAAGCATTGCTATAGCAATAAACGTGCAGCGATATGGCGTCTTCGTAGACGTATACTCTTGCATAAAGTTCTCTTAAGTTTTTGAGGTGAATTGAATACGTGGACCGCAGCAAGCGCAGGACCGGGTTGATTGACGGAACATGGAAGAGGCCTTTGCCCTGCAGTGGGTGTAGTCAGGATGATGATGAGGATGGTGATGATGACGATGAATACGAATCGAATACGAATCGAATGCCAGTCGACTAATTTTTGAATACAAGGCAACCATTTACAAAACAGCCCTAGCATTCCGGAATATCTTATTTGGAACAAATATTCAGACTTCAACGAAGGAACATCGCGATTACTTTAACAAGAAAATACCACACAGGCGTAAACTGAGTTACGCTGGTATAGTTAGCCTTGTCTAGCTAGCATAGTTAGCCTTGTCGGCTGAAGCTGTTGTCTGTCTATAAGTCACGAAGCTTGTCGAGGAAGGCATTGGAGGTGAGACGGTGCTTGCTACAGAGAGGAGCTTGTAGATATATATATAGGGCGATAAATACGCAACATTATAGTATATTGGCAGCATAACCTAAACAGTTGTCATGTGGTCATAGTAAGGAATGGTAAAAGAATATTTGTGGTCTAAGTAAATGGTAAGCGGATGCCATCGAAACGGTTGCCTCTCGCTGCCCAGTGAACCGGAGCCGTACTCGTCGGAGAACCTGGCCGTCATGAGACTTGCTCGAGAGAAATACGCTAGCCGGCAACAACGGCACAGGTGAGCCCCAGTACACAACTTCTTTTATATTACGCCTGTGCAAAACCGAAACATTCCATATATCGTAATGCTAACACAAATATTAAATTAAGGCGAAGGCTTCACGTTTTCGTCTCATGAGCTAAGAAATTTTCGAGCTTTGACCGTACCTGACGGTACTTCGCCGGACTTCACGTATGGCGAGAAGAAAAAAATCTAGGTCATAAAGGTATACGTCAAAAGTCACGTGATACTAAAGTGAGCACATAGACCAAGAAAACGCTTTAACAGGTGGTGTCGCTGGAGCCAACGTCCCTACAAATGGTTTAATGACATATTTAGCCGCGTAATAGCACATACACAAAGCAAAGAGACAGTTTCTTTGCTTTGTGTATGTGCTATTACACGGCTAAATATGTCATTAAGCAAGTACCAACTAGGCCAACAAACAGTCTTGTTAAAACCTACAAATGGTCTTGTCTTCTTCAAAGCAGCAACTGCCTTGAATAAGACAAGAAGACCACTTGCCGAACCGTTGGTTCCGGCTACACCGCGTGTTCAAGCAATTGTCATCTATTCAAGCCACTAACTTCTCCTGAGCTTCGTCCGCCGCGGTAGTGTAGCGGTTAGGGTGCTCGGCTGCTGACCCGAAGGTCGCGGGTTCGACCCCGGCCGCGGCGGTCGCATTTCGATGGAGGCGAAATGGTAGAGGCCCGTGTACTGTGCGATGTCAGTGCACGTTAAAGAACACCAGGTGGTCGACATTTCCGGAGCCCTCCACTACGGCGTCCCTCATAATCAAATGGTGATTTCGGGACGTTAAACTCCAGATATTATCATTATTATTTTCCCGAGCTTCTGCCTCGAGTGAAGGCATGTGCGCCGTCGGCGTACCAAGTCACACGAGCTCAATGTCCCATGACGTCACAGATCGCCAATATTTGTAGCATCGTCATGACGTAATCACTCAACATCGTCGCTTGGTCAAAAGTGAGCGGATCTCGGAGTCCGTGCAAAACCACGTTAGGTGCAGAAAGCTTTCGGGGCGGGTGCTGTGGGTGCGGTGAATCAGTACAATCAGCTGAGAAAAAGCAGATGGCTTTCGCCGTCGAGTAGTCTGATGCGAATGCATAAGGACCTTAAGAGAGTTTGCTGCTGGGCTAGCTTGTTCATAATGCTAAACTGCTGCTGTGTGTGCAATGTGCGGTGTGTGCTCTTCTATGATCCATACCGACTTTGCGGTCTGCAGTTTAGCATAAGGGACAGTGTGACTTTGACGAACTCGGATGCGAGCAGAACGGCAGTGGCTCTCAGCGTACTACGTCCTGCAGTGGGTCGGTGACTGCGGTCATGGTACGGATTATAAGGAAAAGGATGGGCATCATCATCATCATCATCATCATCATCATCATCATCGGGACAGTTACCGTTTGTCGTTTAGACTCGATGTTCAAAGACCGCCTTGTTACCTTTGTAGCTGTAACGTGTTTTGCTGCCAAGCTCAAGGACGTGGGCTCGATTTACGGCCTCTGAGTCACATTCTGATGGGCACGAAATGCAAAAACACACTCGCGTATTTAAAGTTACGTGACGGTTAAGAAGGGCAGCTAGTCACAATTAATTCCTGAATTTTCCACTACGGCGTGCCTCATTATTGCGTCGAATAGGTTTCGATTTTTTTTTTTTTCATGTTCATATGACGCTTGCACAAAGTTTGCATGAACTCTGCAGGAAAGATAAGCATGTGGCAATTCAGCAAACGCCGTACATAGCGGCGAGTTATAAGACAAGCGCAGCAACGAAGTATGACTCAATTGGCGCAATCTTGAAGAGCAGATGAAGTGCAGGGATCTCTCAATATGTTTTCAATTGTCGCCACATCCGCGCACTCGCATCTTGGCGATCTACAACAGAAGGGGAATGTTCGCACAATTCGTTAAACCGTAGGCATCGGCTAGACAGTTATTCATGTTCACTGCAGTGTTCATGCTTGTTCAGCTGTACCATGATGAACATGACACAGATGAACACGCTGCGCAACGTGTCGCACCCTATCTTCAGCGCTTTGTTTCCATTGCGCTTTTGCATAACTGCGTCGAAGTCCAGGCAGTGTTTCCACAAAACACGTTTCATTTGCGCACGCAGGGGCGTACAGTTAGCCTGCGCTGCTTACGTGGCAGTATTTGTGGTGACGTACGTGCCGTCCCGTATACTCAATGTGGACCAAAGGTGAGCCATACGCCACTCTGCAAGACTAGCAACTGTATACAACATGCTTTTAAAATGTTACATAAGGCATGCTGGGTGCATATATCCTGTGCAGCTGCATTTGATCCAGCGTCAGTCATTAATTTTTTAAAGCGCGTCCCGTCAATAGCTCGTCAATATGGTTAGAACTACAAGCACAGGTATTTCGTTTCGTTTAATCCTCTTTATTTGAAAGGCTCCGCAGGTTACTCCTTTCATGAAAAAACCGGCAGATCCCACGCACTGTGGGAATCGATGTGATGCGAAGCAGCCAGCAAGGAGCAAATCATGCTGTACATAATAGTCACATCATTATTTACATGTTAGGACCTGTCATTTGTGTTCGTCATACAGTCACGTCGCGCAATACAAATTTTGGTGTATATCAAGCTAGCGAACTGGACGCAAGCGCACCATGAGCGTGGCAAATAAATGGCATTGTAGATGACATGCATGCCAAGATTTTCATGTTACCACCTGGCACTTATGTTCGCTTAATTTTTTTACCTCGAATCGCAGCGAGACGCGACACCAATCGGCCTCCGTTTCGCATGCCTTCGTATTCTCGCGCTCTGGGCATCGTGCAGACGCCATCCGCGTTCCAGCGTTTAAATCGGCGGACACTTTGTCAATTCCAAAGTGTTTTCCTCGAATGCCTGTGCCCACTGAGACGGGGTCGGTAAGAATGGAACGTGATGAGCGCGTCTCCCTCCTTGCATGATTAGAGACGCCGGGCAAAGCGACGCTATGCAAGCAAAGCGCGAGCGCTGTTGAGTTCCACGCGACCGGCGACCCTTTGCGCGCCCCGGCGCCCACCTGGCATTGTGCCAGGGGTACGGCTGGAGGGACGGATGGACGACCGGACGGACGGGCGGACGTGACCATTAGACATTGAAGGCTTTCTCCTTAAAACTTGGTGTATATCAAGCTGGCGAAACGGCCACAAGAGTGTCATGAGCGTGGCATGCAAGTCATGTTGCACATGACATGTCATGATTTGCATATTACCACTTGTCATTTATCCTCGTCATACAATCACGTCGCTGAATACCAAATTTGGTGTATATCAAGCTAGCGAAACGGCCACGGGAGTACCATGAGCGTGGCATGCAAATCATGTTGCACATGACATGCCATGATTTCCATATTACCACTTGGCATTTATGTTCGTTATACAGTCACGTCACGCAATACCAAATTTGGTGTAAATCAAGCTAACGAAACGTCCGCGAGCGCGCCATGAGCGTGGCATGTAATCATGTTGTATATGACATGCAGGTCATGATTTTCACATTACCACCTGTCATTTATTCTCGTCATACAGTCACGTCCGTCAATACCAAACTTGGTGTATATCTAGCGAAACGGCCACGAGAGTGTCATGAGCGTGGCATGCAAGTCATGTTGCACGTGACATGTCACGATTTCCATATTAAACTTGGCCTTTATGTTCGTCATACAGTCATGTCACTCAATCCCAAATTTGGTGTATATCAAGCTAACGAAACGGCCGCGAGCGCGCCATGAGCGTGGCATGTAAATCATGCTTTTCATGACAAGCTAGTCATGATTTTCATGATATGACCAGCCATCTATGTTCATCATACAGTCATGTTATGCCATACCAAATTTGGTATAAATACCATTAACGATACGGCCTGGAGAGCACAAAGTCGTAGGCGGCTAGATAGATAGATAGATAGATAGATAGATAGATAGATAGATAGATAGATAGATAGATAGATAGATAGATAGATAGATAGATAGATAGATAGATAGATAGATAGATAGATAGATAGATAGATAGATAGATAGATAGATAGATAGATAGATAGATAGATAGATAGATAGATAGATAGATAGATAGATAGATAGATAGATAGATAGATAGATAGATACGCTCAAAGTCGCCGAAGTTCGCTAAGAAATGCTTCGCATTTAAAAAGTTCGGGGACATTCTATAATAATACATAGGCGGGAGTGAAGTACTACCTCATGCTACCGCCGAAGAACAAATATGCGAACACATAATCAACGCTTACCGAGTGGTGAGTGCAGTGAGCCAGCAGTTTTCAACCGATGGGGCGTAGGGCAAGATACAAAGAAGCAACCGAAGAGTAATTGTTTCGTGCTTATAGTCATAGGCGTGCGCAGGGTTCCCCTTCAGGGAGGGGGGGGCGAAGGTTCACATCGCTGCGCCCCCCTCCCTATTATGTCAATGTATGGGGCGGACTTTGCGCCCCCCCCCCCGAGTCGCAGCACCACCCTCCCTATTATGTCAATGTATGGGGCTGACTTTGCGCCCCCCTCTTAGGTGACTAGGGGGGGGGCGGCCGTCCCCCCCTGCCCCCTCGTGCGCACGCCTATGCTTATAGATAAACAGGCATGGGCAGCTTGTATGCAATGTACGCGTTTGATACGTGGTATCTAAATGTCAGTTGCATGGCACAACACATGAATCAGCAACGACCCTCGATTTTTTGAGCCTCTATTGTAGTGTTCGCGCGTTAATGCGCTAACAGTCTCACAGAGTATGCTCAAGGTTAACGCTATATAGATCTACAGAGTAAACGCATTGCTTGTAGTGATACACGCGGGAAATGTGCAGGTTGGCTCTGCTTTCTGCCCTGACGTCGATGATGCTCGCGACGAGCTTGGTGACGTCATGCATGCAGTCTGCCTTCGACTTCATCCGGGACGTGTGGCACGTGGTGCCTTGGAGCATCCTCTTGTTTATCGGGGCCACCCAGGTCTCCTCGAAGCTGCTGCAGGTATATACACACGCATAGGCGTGCGCAGGGTTACCCTTCAGGGGGGGGGCGAAGGTTTGTCGCAGCGCCCCCCCCTCCCTATTATGTCAATGTATGTGGCTGACTTTGCCCCCCCCCCACCGAGTCGCAGCGCCCCCCTCCCTAATATGTCAATGTATGGGGCTGACTTTGCGCCCCCCTCTTAGGTGACTAGGGGAGGGGCCGCCCCCTCTGCCCCCCCTCGTGCGCGCGCCTATGTACACGCGCCACACATTCGCTTTGAGATGTATCTCTCTTGTCAATCCCAATCAGGATTATTCATCAGTCCAACGCTTTTCTGCTGCTGCTGCTACTGCTAATGATGATGATGACTTTTTGACTTTTCTATTTATTTATTTTTTTGCCTCGCGTGTGTTGTCGACGCCGCCGGACGATCACATCGCGGTTCTTATGAGGCTGTTAACTGACCACCCAGAAGTCGAAATTTAGTTGTGGGGATGCAGTTGTGCACGAGTCTGCAACAAATACGTAGCCGCCAGAGTTTTTCGGAACGGTGCCGTACTAGCGGAGTTACATGCGTTTGATGATCTAAAAGCGCCTCTGACTCGCTTCGCTTTTGCCTTCGCTATGCACTCCGTTCGTTGTGCCTCCCCTCTTGTCCAAGTGCTCCCCCCTCGCCGTGAAAGGAGAAAGAGCAGCGAGCGCGCGTATCCCCGAGCACACAAATAGGTTTTTCTCGTTGCTGACATGAATAGATTCGCGTAGTGACGTCACGACAACGCTGGGGATACCGAAAGGCTCGGAGAAGAGCAGGGTAATGTTTCTTAGAATTTCTGGTGCGCCCGGGTCTCGTAACGCGGCCGCATTTGCTACTGCTGATCGTGATGGCATTCCGAACTCGCCACACGTGCTTGCTTAAAAAGTTAAAGAAAAAACGGTGGTGGTTTTGGGGGCCCTTCAAGGATTTTGCCTTAAAACTCAATCATAGCCCATTTTCATACATGGACGCCTGCAATATAGGTAGGGGAACGTAGGCGCGGTGCACTTATCAAGACCTCGCAGGTGTACGACATCCCGCACGGGGTGTTCAAGCTGGTGCCCCCATCCTTCTGGGAGGAGCGCACCGCGGTCGAGGCGCAGGCCATGCTGGCCATCGCCAGCTCGGTCATGGCCGAGGCCGCCGACAAGCAGGTGCTCGTTCAGGTCATGGCGCCGGTCGTGGTGAACATCGTGAGTGCCATGCATGCCATGCAAGCGACGCTCGTTTGCGCGCACCCGATTTACGCATGTTTCGCGGAAACCGGCTGGGATAAGTCTCGGACACGATATACCGTATTTTTCTCGCTTATAAACCGCACAAAGAAAAGCTCACGGGGTCCCTTATGCGACTCGAAGGCGACAGCCATTTTCTTATTCTTTTTCTTCTCAGTCGATGTACTGATCCTCCCCCGCCTCCTTCCGAAAGCTTTCTGCACGTAACGTTGTTTTGCACTGCCTCCAGGATCGGAGGCATTGCAAGCTTTCTGCACTTCGTCTGGTTTTGCACTGCCTCAGTGATCGGCCCACCTTTGACCAAGCGACGTTGTCACGTGACGACGTCACCATGTGACGTCACAATGACGTCAAATGGCGACACCATCACGTGATCAAGGCTTTCTGCATCACTCGTGTTGACGCCAACGCCGACGGTCAATTTTCGCATTTGATCAGGCATCTAAGGCTTTCGCTTTAACATTTTAAGAAACAGGAGCTGAAGCCAAGACGAGAAACGCAAAATTCCGGTTTGCGAAGGTGGTTTCACGGTAGAGTTTCACAGCTATACCGTGAAGCTTCGCGGCATCACGCGGTTATCAGTTTAAAAAATTTTTCCGCGAATCTTTGTTGAGGGTGCGGGATATACGAGATAAGACGCGGCACAACAGCGGCTCATTTGTGAAAAGATTGTGAAGGAATCTGCCGGATCGTTGCGTATTTGAGTTGTGAATACTAAGCAATATGGACACCGTTAAAGACAGCTGTAATAAGGGTTTGTTAAAATAAGTTTACCGTGGATCATCATGAGATCTAAGACGGCACGCCCAGCACACCAACGGTATATACTACAATGTACATAGTACGCTGCATAGGTGGCACGATAGTGCGAGAACACTTGTAATAGTATAGTACACGCATAGTGATGCCGTCAACTGAGGTTGCCATCTCCAAGCTACGCCCATGTTTTTCTGTATAGCTCTCATGCAGGCGAGCACGACTTGCCTAGCCGCATCATAGCGGCGACAGGCAGGCAGTCAAAGCGGGTCACCATTAATACACCCCCGCCCCTCCATCCCCCCCCCCCCCCCATTTCCTAAGTAAGCCTACCTGCGGAGCAGGACCGTAACTAGGGGGGGGAGTTGAGGGGGTTCTAACAACCTCAAAATTTTTTCATGCTTTAACTGTTCGGTTGATACTTAAGTATTTACGCACCTTTACAACGACCACTAGTAGCCAAAGTTAGCCGTTCTACACATAAACACCCCCCGAAAAAAATTCCTGGCTACGGTCCTGCTGCGGAGGCTTGCCTGGCCGCAGGAAAGTTAAAAGGAGGAGGGGGGGGGGGGGGGGGAGTATCATGCAATAATGTATAGAGGACTGATGAGCGGTGGTCGACTTTTGTTGTTAAAAGAATGGTTTCTTGCATTACTCGGACTGGTATCTGACAGTCTACGTGCAACTATGACACTGACGCTCCGCAGGCCGAGGTGCAACGCATGCACCCGACGTACTACGCAATTCCGGTGATCGTGGGTGCCTCTTCCAACGTCATCATGCCGGCTTCCGCACCGCTCGCCCTCCTCCATGAGCTGGCGAGGGTGTCCTTCTGGAAGCTGGTACGTGTCACATTCGAAGGTTACAGGTTCGGATCTCACCGACGGAAAATGTGGTCCATTTTCGTCCGCTTTGACGCATTTCGATTTATGTCACTATTACTACGCTACAGTTGAAGACAACAAATCATATCATCGATGCTTTCCTCGGGCTATTTGTCTGTTGGATTCACTAGTGTCTAACGAAGAAATAAACCCCTCGAAAATATTCCCCTTTTTCGTTCACTAGCTACCCGACCGGTTTCCGAGAGGACGCTGCCAAGCTGGCAGTAAACGTTTGTCAAGTTGTTTTCGTCTTTCCTCAACACACCGTTTTGTTTTGCACTGCACTTAATACATTATGTGTACCATAACCAGATAGTATAGTATATGAAACGCACAGAATACTATTAAAAAAACATTTTCCGATTCAGCGTTGTTTTTAATAGCAATATTAATCGGTTCGTCGCTGGAGTAATGAGAGCATTTGCATAACACGCATTAAAGTAAGACACGACCTTACTGAGAAACAACATACAGGCCAAGGAGAGTATAAGGGACGTTATTTTTAGTAGTTATGGTGTAAATGTGAAGACGTTAAAGAGGACGAAAAGACAATTAACACTCCAAGGGTTGAATGCACAGATATACCCGAAAGTGGACGGGGATACGACCGCCGCCGCAGCTCATTTGGTAGAGCATCGGGCGCGTTATTCGAAGGTTGCGGGTTCGGTCACTTCCGGTGACAACTTGTCTTTTCGTTCACTTTAATTTCTTCCCGTTTATATCATAACTACAAATAGCGTGCCATATAATTTCTTTGGCTGAATTGTCTATTGGTTCTCAATAATGGTTGTGTCTAACAAAGAAAAACAGGCCCTTTTGATTTCTCTTCTTTTGTTCGCGCATTAAAGTGGAAGATCGTTGTCGTCCTCGAGAGGAACCTTCCTTCTAACCTTACTCGTATATTGACCATAATGCTGATTTTTTGTTTCAGCTTCTGTTGGGCCTCCTCGCCAAGGCTATCGTCGTGACCATGGTCATCGTGATGGTCAACGTGGCCGACAAGTCCGGCCTCATCGGCGACCACGCGACTCCCGATTGAGTCGTCTATTCCGCTACCCCGCTTCTCATTTGCTACGTCATCATGATGAACGCGTAATTTAGGCCCACTTACTATGCGCAGCAATCACTTCAATTTTTTTTCCTTATACGACGTGGTCATTTCGCAGATGGCCCTTTTTGCGAAACGGCGCATCCGTTACTACACTTCCTCCCCCCCCCCCCCCCCCCCCATCCCGATTCTGTCCAGGTCTGTTTCAGACTGTATGCGTCGCCATTTCTAAAGTTTATTTTTTGCTGCTTTAGTATATATTAGGTGGACTGGGACTTTGTTTAACCTCGTTTTTATGTTTTGTTACTGCGTGCTAATTATAAATCTCCTATACCGTCTCTGTGGTCACCTACGCACGATACGTCTCTCTACGTATGCAGCGCATATGACTTGAGAGTCTTTTCGCAGCGAGGGAGGTGAAATTTGCGAGCCCTTTTTCGATCAAACTATAAGGACAAGAATATTGCTTCTTTTTTGGGATGTTAAAAGTTAAAATGCTGCGACTTTCCGCGCCACCGTCACAGGTGCAGCAACTCTTGCTGTAAGCGAGGCACCAATGTTGGCTGCTCTGACGATGCATCTCATAGACCACCCATAGATGTGGCTCAGATCCGTTGTAAATGTAACTTTTTTTTTTCGTTTTTCGTGCGTGTAAGGGCGACGACACGCGCGCCTCGACACTTCTTTGCGATTTAAAGCATTCGCCCCTCCCTGATGTCAATCCCGGAAGTGTACAAGACCGGAAGTGTACAAGCTGTTCATGAAGAAGAAAATGTGTGTACAATGCCCGAACCAATTAAGCAACAAGAAATTTAATCAAATAAAGTATGCGTATTCTGTGTTTCCCTTACCTCATTTCTGCATTTCAGTTAAGCATAATGAACTATATATCTATGCTTTGACTTGTTTCTACAGGCGTATGCAGGGTTCGCCATTGGGGAAGACGAATGTTCCTTAACCCCCCCCTCCCCCCCCCCACCCCCTTGTCGAGTCCAAAAGACAAAGTGCTGCACACTGGATGAAAACATAAAAATGAAGCGACGATATTCTTCTCATAAATGGCCCGCCTTTGGTTCCCGACTTCACGGGAGTAAAGATGGAAAGAACAGTCTATGAAATGTCACATATGGGGCTAATGTCATTATCAGCGAAGCTGTTGCAGCTCGGCGTAAAATGTGTAGCCGGGCCCGAAAAATATCATCATCGTAAACGGGCATGTGCCACAGAATTTGGGATACTTGCCACTACGGCAGTAGCTAAGCCACTCCCACCGACGAAGACATCGCGCGCAACCTCCGCTCTACAGTGCATGGCCTGGCTGAGCCCGTTCGTGCCGAGACAGCTATGGGGCGTCCAAGAAAGTGCGCACTCCCGAGGAGGAAGCCGTGCGTCTCGAAGCTAGACGCGTCGGTCGACGCGCAGTACAAGAGACGACGGGCCTGTGCTTCGCTGAGCCAATCTTTGCGTGACTTAATGTAAACTGCCCGCATTTGTTGCTTAGTCGCTGAAAGGGCCGTTTCAGTCGTAACAACTGGCAAAAAAGGAAAACCCTCGAAGTCGGGTGGGAGCCTGGACCATTTACAACCGTAATTTCTCTCAAAGAATTAAGAAGATTAAGTTGATGTTTGGCGTACGCGTTGTTTTTTCAGCGCCGAACTCGTACCTCAGGCACGCGCACGTGCGTGACAGCTGAAGGAAGGAAACAATTTGTCGAATGCTCAGACGGCGTTGTGTACGGCATTCCTCTCTGCTGTAATAGGAAGTACATAGGCCAGACTGGGCGAGATACTTAAAAAGCATACCCAGACGAAAAAAAATTTCCATTTCCAGCTGGAAAGACTTTTGCTTCGATAATTCAGGTCGGAGTGGATGAATATCCGCAGGAAGTCTGTCAGTTAAAGGCTGCATGGAATTCGGCCATATTCCAGCAAGAGGTTCATCCACTTCGAGATGGGCTATAGTACTATAGCTGGATTATCAAACCAGAAGTTTTTCCAGCTGGAAAAATTTCCAGTTCAATAATGCAGCTGGAAATGGTACTTTTTTCGACTCCTGTTCGCTGTTGACCCATGGCCACCTTGGCCATTTGGCTTCTCACTGCGCAGAATGTAAGTACAAGGCGATGTCTCAATTAATTAAGGCACAAAAGTATTGGCACAGTCCATTATAGAGAAGGAAAACGCCGAAGCCTTTCATATGCACACCAGCGAAGGGTGCGTATGCACTCCCTCGATCGCCCTCTCTCAAAAAGAAATTAAGCTTTTGAGGGCTTGTTACCGCATGCCATAACACATGACACGTGTCGGTGGCACTTTTTGACACGGAGGTTGATATACCTTCTTTTATTATCGTCTACCATTTTTTTTATTACTGGATTTTCCCTCCTGTTAGTGTTCCTCGTTTCATTTTCGAGTATGTACAAGTCCGTCCATTCTCGAAATAAAGTAGGTTGGTTGGTTGGTTGATCCTTGTTATTCTGGCGCAACTTCTTAGCTTAATTCAGGAAAAAAAAAGAAAGAAAGAAAAAAGGTTATTGTTGAAGAATGAAGTGGGATTAGATAACTTTAGCAATCAATTCGTTTTGTCTCCCGTAGGAAATCGCATACAGCATCGCAAACGTTCCTGTGGCTAAAGCCCAGTGTGGTAGCTCCACAGGAAAGAACCACCGGAAGTGATAAATTTAAACCCATCCTTCGGAGCGGTTCTTCTAGAAGTCTTTTTCTTTGATTTGTAAATAACCTGCATGTTATGAAGAAATGATGCAGGGATTCACTCTCATTGCAATGGAGGCATAAAGGTGACTGCACAAGACCAGACCTGTGTAGGTAAAAGTTCAGTGAGGGGACTCGGCATCGTATTCTGGTGACTGATATTTCTGCCCTTCTAGAGGAACACCATCGATTTTTCCACTTATAATTGAGATGTAGTTAGCGTGCGCATCACCATGTGTTGGCTTTCGTTTTCATCGGTCCGTGTCACACCTGGCAGCGCATTACAAGATGAACATCAGGGGCCTTTGGCCGCCATCGTCAAAAACCTGCATGCCCATAACACTTCTCTTTAATCAACGACCGGACATGTCCGAATGAGTAAAAGCGGTAGCCCCCCCCCCCCCCCTCTGCAGTAAAACCCAATTAAAACAACTCGTTGCAGCAACCAGCTGTTAAGTTGTTGTGTAGCTAGGCCACCGTGAATTAATAGCTTATGCGGACGACGATATAACATGAAGCACTAGCAATACTTCCCAAATATGCTGATGATGTCTACTGCTTTGTTAGATGAAGGCGAACCAAACAAATAATCCTCACCTTTTCGATAGACGACAGGGCAGTGTGACGAAGTGGTGAAAATGAAGATGGTGAATGAGGGACAACCACTGCAGTATATTCAAGGCGCATGAAGACAGTAATACGACAACTTCGCAACGACAAACCGCTTTGCCGGCTTTGCTTCTTTCGTATATATCTGAAAATGCACTGTTTCGTTAGAGTGTACAAGTAGACTCTAGTTTCGCATTCCATTGCAAAACCGAAACTCACTACAGCCAAAACTAAAAAAAACAAGGAAACGAGTCGGAACCATCCGCAGCCAATCCGACAAGTACGAAGGTTGTTTGGCTTTGTGTGCCATGTGCGCGTTTGTGGTCGTCGCTTTTCATTGACGATAATTTCAAGAATGAGTCATTTCCACAAGCTTCTGAGGTTTCTGAGGACATCACCCTGCATCTGCAGTGTTCGGGTGAGTTAAATGGACGAAGCATCAAGCTGGTTTCGTAGCTCCATCCCGGTAAACGTTGCGAAGCGAAACAGATTCAGAGTCTCGTATTGGTTACCTTTAAAATACAGTTTGTTTGATTTTAATCAGCTCGATAAGGTTCCGTCTACAGCTGCCTGTCGAGATTTCTTAAGCAGCATCACGGATCCTTTAGCTCACTGATATAACAAATGCCTTTAACTTTAACGGCGGTGTCAGGCACTCGTGTGACGCGCCGAGGCTGCTTCGTTCGTTTGGCATAAAGTGTCCCCTCTCATGTCGTGATTTTCCTGGCGCAGCCGATCACTAGAGCTAGCAATGCCGTCTCACTGCCGAGCGATCTCAGCGATGCACTCGAAGCGGCCGAGATCAAGCACAAGAATCACCCCGGAGCACGAAGACGGAAGCAAGTCAAGCTGCCAGAGAAACTGCTGTCGGCGGCCGAAACAGTACTAGAAAGTAAGTTCTTCTGCATCTAATTGCCACTCGCAGATTTGAGCAAACGTCGAAGTTGCGGCATAGAGAATTGTACCGATCAAGTGTTTTCTATCCCGTCATCTTCACGCGAAATGAGTTCGTTGCGAACAGGTGGACCACAGGGACGACCCTTTGAATTGCCCCCCATTCTAACGCGTGATATCCGAATGCATACGCTTTTCATACCCTTGTAGTTAAATAAACAGAAGTCTAGTTGTCAGTGCAGCATTGATCTTTGAGCAGAACGATTATCAGTGCAGCTTTAATAATCGTTTTGACTTATTTTTGTGATCAGTGCTATTTATATTACACTTCTGTATCGCAAAGTGAGTTCAGCTAAACATATTTGCTGGTGAATGCATTCTACTGCAAACGCTGCTAAACTCTTTTGTTCGACAGTTTGTGAACGACACTTAATAACTATATGTGCTTGCTGCCAGAAACAGTTTTACGTGCTGAGAAAATCAGCATTACTTGGGGTTGCACAAATCTACTTTTAGTCTGGTTGCTCGAAGGCACTTTAAGTTGTCATATCAAGGGTTTTCTTTAAGTTATCTGGATTGCTGCAATCAGAGGTGTTGCTTGCCCATTCTCGTGGAGGGAGGAGTCAAAACAGTTGTGTACGGGGGTAAGGTCACAAAATAAATCGTTGTCATGATCAGTATTTCAGGTTTAGTACGCATGGTTGACTCCAGCGGTATACATGTGGAGAAGAAATTCTACTGGTACTTTGGAATATTACAGTCTATGGCCCAGTGTGTGTGTGGGGTGCTTTATCCCTGGCCAATAGTTTAGGTGGGATGAGTGCACCCGTGCTTCCCCTTGTAACTAATGCCTTTGGCTATAACACACTTCTTATGTTGGATTCATAGCACAAGACATGAGCAAACTACGTGAGGCAGCTGTGGTTATCAGGAACCAGCTCTGGTCTCGGCATCTGCCCATTGAGAATGATGAGCTCCGATTCCGAGCTATGAACATCGAGAAGGACCTGTTTGGAAACTGTGAGTGTCTTGGCCTTTCTTTTTACTTTTACATTTGTTAATCATGAGAGTATAGTGTCAGTCTGTTGGTGTTAATCTTGCAAACTTCTTGAGATACCAAGAATTCCATACATCTTAAATAGCTTCGCTCATGAATAGGTGGTCCTGGACTTTACGCAAACTTTCACGAATGTGTTCAACTTCATTTAATTAACTTTGTTAGCTTACCTCGTACAGACAGCACTGGAAGGCAGAGATTTCTTGACATCACCAGTTTCAGGCAATGGTATGACAAGCTGAACTACTTAAATTGTTGTTACTTATTAATGTTGTTGATGATTGTTGCTTATATCACAATTCCAGCGCTTGGTGAGCTGATGAGAGCATTTGAAAACACAGTGCTTTAAACTTCATTTGTTTGTAAAAGCTGTGTAATTGTAGCATAGTGGCAAGTTCAGGGCAGTGTGCCATGAGTGTGGAAGAAATGGTGATTGGGACTGTGAAAATTGTGATCTCGGCGGATGAAGTGCATCAAAACCCAAGAACACTGACAGTAATAATGAGATTGATTAGGTTACAGTGATGATTAATGCTCTTGAACACAGCACTGCCACTTTTCAATAGTGAAGTCAGTGGGTTCATTGCCAAAAAATAACATAATGCAGACATTGTAGTACGCATTTGCGGGTTGAAGATGTTAAATAAGTTTGTATCATTATGTTGTCATTTCTATTCCAGCTCTCGACAGAATGAGTCAGGAGGAAAGAGATTACATTGAAGAAGACGTGAAAGAAAAAGTATTTGAGAGCCTCAAGAAGCGAGTGAGGTTGTGGAAACCTATGAAGTGAGTATTGTAGCTGTCGTTGTTCTTTTAGGTGAAAGCGGCATTTTCACTTACGCTTATTAAAGTAATGCCAACCAGAAGCTAATTCATATTAACCCATGTTGTAGTAGTTCAATAAGCCTTAGGGCACAGGCTGGATTCTCAGCTACTGCAGTTGAATGTAATGGGCATTCGTGTTGAAAACACTGATTTACCATGTTTTAGTGCATCTTAGAGGGCCCTTCTATGTCTTTGGGCATTGCCAATGGACAGTTATTGTTAATTTGACCTGCTTAAATTACGTACAAACTATATTTCACTGCTGTGTGGTGCAAAAAGAGTTCAAATTTCAAACAAGATCCTGCATGCAATTTGTGTTGAGAGAGTACGTTTCTTGCCGGAGAGCTGGGATCACGTGCACAAATGCCTATGTGTCGTGTGGACCGCCTGCAGCGTCACCAATTATGCCACATGACTTCACTTTACTGTTCTGCAGAGTGTACAAAACACTGGAACTGCTGCATGCAGGAAAGCATAAAAACAAAGAAGATAATAAAAACAAGATGAGATGAGTGTCACGCCGTATAAACGGGATGCAGTTACTGAGCTTCAGTTTTGAAGTGGATGATCAAAGAAAAAAATTTACTCGCAGACACTTATCGAAAGAAATTTTTATTTGTTAAGGTTTTTATAAACACCTTACATCTCTCCTCTCTCCCCAATAATAAAATAGCCTCAAAAGTTCATGCAGCGGAACGCTTCATAGGCATAGCTTTATGTGCAACCAACATTTCCTACGGCGTCTAGTGAGGTGCCCTTCAGTGAGTTCCATCATCCCTGGCATTGGAAAAGAACCGAATAGGTATTTGACTGTTTCAGATAGTGAATTCCAATATTAAGTGTTCAAACTAGTGATCCCTAAGCTGTTTCTCACCATGTACCATTGTCATGGAGTACATCAGGGGATTTTCAAGCAGCTACATGGGACTTTTTCTATTTGTCTCCGATTTATTTTGTAGCCAAGAAAAGAGGAATGAAGATCTCATTTAATTTCAAGTACAAACCTAGTAGCTTAGACTTTCCAGGTCATATTTAGAATTTTGAATTTCTGTGCACAATCGTTTTTATTTTTTTTTCTCAGAATCTTGAAAAGATTTCCCCATGCTTGTGATGTGCTTAGTCTCATCTTATGCTTTTGAAGTACGTGGATTCCAATGCCCTGCACACTCTGTCATCGGTCTATACAGATATGATGATTTCGGAGCTCGTGGCTACCTTGTGGGGATGCTAGCCGCCGACTATGCAGTTGTCCATGACGTCTTTCACGAGGTAAGATCAACATTCCAGCTGTAGAGCTGTGTGGAAATGTTTTTGATGCCAGCGTTTGCACGTATGTTGCCTGGCAGCTGCCCACAGCTTCTATGGTGTGTCTCTTTTATTTTATTTTATTTATTTATTTACTTATTTTCACATTTCAGATTCGGCATTTAAATCCTGCTTTTGCCCCTAATTCTATGATGGACTTTGGGTCAGGTCTTGGCTCATGCTTCTGGTAAGTTTCGTTGGTTCAAAGTAGTAGGTGCAAGAAATAGGAATGAAATTTGTTATTGTATTGGTAACAAATGCAATGTTTTTTTCACTGTCGCTCTAATGTATACTTGTATTGAACAAGGGAGTGAGTCAACAGCTTACGCAAGGTACTTCAGCTCTCCACACCTTTGTATGCATGACCATGCCACAACATAAGCTGCCATACTTACTTGTATAAGACCTACATCGTTTCTTTTACCATTTTTTTTTAACTTCAACAGGGTGCTAATTTCACAGTGGTTCATTGGGGTAAATTATAAGGGGGGGGCAGGAGGGTCCAAACCCCCCCTTCTTCAGGCTGGGGGGGGACACCCCTTGCAAGTGTCCCCCCCTTGAGCTTTGCCTTTCAAACTTTACATTTGAATTTCTTTACAGTAAAGTATTGCGCACTCTCCGGGAAACTCACTCTGAAATTAGAAGCCCTCCACTGTAGAGTACTACAAGCTTTCTGAAATGCTCGTCCTGTTTTCTTGCTCCATCCTTGTCCATTCGCCCAATACGTTAAAATGAACAGGTACAAACTCGCCCAATTTGCTATCCAATTGATGTCCTTTCCGAAATGCTACAGGTTACTCCTGACGTGCCGCAAATGTTAATTATGCTGGGCTTTGAAATACGAAGTAAATAAAGAATCGCTTACCATTATTTATGTTGGCGATTTGTTGTAAGCTATTCATAATGAAGTGTAAGCGCAATTGCTTGACTGTGATTGTGTTAATTTAAGAAAATCACCGGTGAATATAAATATACTTACAAGAAAGATTCGAGGGGTAAATGAAGGGAAACTATTTCTAACAGCAGGTATACGCGATTGGGGAATGGAGCTGAAGTGGCAGAAAAACTGTACCTTTACGTGTTATCACAAAATTTTTTTATTTCTTGGTTCAACCTGAATGACATAGTAGCTGGAAATATGCTAGTGCCTTCCTACGAGTTACTCATAGGAACCAACTTAGCTGTGGAACGTACGCTTTTACTATTGGCTGCTCATGCTTGTTTCTGTTTAGTTTCATTTGAAAGCATGGTTTAATTTTTACATAATTAAAAACAAAGCACATTTAAACAGACAAAATGGCCGCCATTGCAAGATGCTCGTCCCCCCCTTGTGATTTTTCTGGATTTATGCCTCTGCAATGGTTTGTTGTGTGACTAACTACTGAAATCGCCAAAGGTATCTCGAATGATGTACCAAATGCTAACACTCACACTGGCTACACACAACAAACACGTTTATTCTGGATTTGTCACCACAGGTATTATACTTCTAGTATTTGATTTTTTATTTTTTTTTTTTGAGGTTTGAAGTTTTGCTACATATGTGAATAATTTTGCTTACTATGTAATTTGTAGCCTCCACATTCTTTTAATCTCTTCTTTGTCTTCTGTATGTCATCTTACCCAGTATGCAATTCAGCAGGTAGATCACTCTTTTGAAGCACTGTTTCCTTTTATTCGTTGATGCACTAATTCACACCGTTTTTAGGACACTGCAGTCATGTGAAACCACTTTTCATGCATCAGTTTTCTTGCTCAATTTCGAGATTTCCTCATCCAGTGTGAACATTTACTCATGTGACCTTTTGTGGTCATCTCAATAGCAGCAAAGAAAAGTCACCATGTTGCAGGTCACGTGACTAAGCGACCAGCTTTTGATTATTGTTTGTTTGTGGCTGCTACAAAAGTGGGCCATAGACCCATTCGAGTGGTTGCCAGTTGATCCTGCAACATTTGTTAACTCCACCGCTTGTGCGGTCATAACTTGCCATAAGCATTTTTTCTCTTAATGCAAACATACCTTTATACAGAAAAGTGCATAAAAGTCACATTCTTTACTCAGACTCACTGGGATCATTTCTTTTTTTGTTCATAAACCTCTAATTTGCCCATAACATGCGCTACCAATGTCAATGACATGGCAGTAAACTGAAGTGAGAATCGAGAAGCAACATCAGTGAGCATAAATGTTTCTTACATATCAAGTTTCCGCTCATAACTAGGTGAGGACTGGACGTTGGTGTAAAAGTAAAGGTTTTCTCCCCCCTTTGTAGTAAGGCTGATCTGCTTGAACTTTCTGGTGTGGAATCTATCAATCCTGTATTTCCTGACGAAGAGTTTGCTTGTCCTCTCGCAAACCGCTGCGGTAAATTAACCGAAATAAAGAGAGCGACGTTTACTAACAGCATTACGGCTGTTTAGTGTTCCCGACTGCCATCACTTGACAGGAGGAGGCGTTAATTAACCATGGATGTTCCGTAAATTTCACAGAAAGCATTGATTTTTTGTTTTGTTTTTTTCATCCATAGGGCTGCAAGGAATATCTGGCCTAAATGCTTCCAAGAATACTTCAGTATTGACATCTCAAATGAAATGCATAATCTGGCAAGGCTTTTGGCAACAGGTAAGTACCATTGCTTGATAGTGTTTGTAATATCCTTCATAAGTTGTAACCAACCAGTCGGAAGCATTGGAGTTCACTTGCATTTTAAGAATATCAAGAGCTATTTGAAGTTGGAAGCAATGTCAGGAGCTATTTGCTGCTCTTCAAGATGGAATTCGATTGCTTTTTTTTTTTGTTATTGTTTATTTTTTTTGTTTTTGCACGGCAGCTACGTGCACACTGTGTCTGTCTCAACACACGGAGCTCAAGTGAAGTTTTGTTGCAGCAAACTTTCAAATGAATACAGGCACGGCGTTAGCATTTTTCATTTTTTTTTTATTCAACGAAGGTGTTCGACTTTGAAGCCCTTGAAAAGTACTGCCATACCTTCGAGTGTCATAGTAATGATTTGTTATGCTGTACCTTTTCTGCAAAGCAGCTTTGGTTTCATTTCTCGGGTGCTGTTGCACCTGTCACGCTGTGATGATGCAGATACTAGTCTGACAGGAGCAGTGACGACATCTTCGCACTCACTCTGTCTTGCTAATCGTTTGCTATGTTGCTGAATATACTTTCTCTATACTCTGCTATACTTGACTCTACTTTGCTATATTGCTGGCTATACTCTATACTTTCTTTGGCACCATTGTCTGTTAGTTCTCATTGATATTGTGTTTAACAAAGAAAAACTAGCTCTTAAATTTACACTTCTTTCCTTCGTTCATAGCGAGGGTCTCGTTCTGGCAGACTCGATGCCTTCAGGCAGTATGAGGGGGGAATATTGGTCAGCTGCCAGCTTCACGTCCTATGTGCAAGATCATGTGCTATGTGACGCCAACAGGTAGAAAAAGAGTGTTCCACACGCCGTCATGGCTACTAGCAACGCTGACTGACACTCCCACGTTTAAATCCACATACTATATATGCCATAAAGTGGACGGGGGAGATGACCGCCGCTGTAGCTCAGTTGATAGAGCACGCATTATTCGAAGGCGCACGTTCAGTCCCTGCCAGCAGCAAGTTATCTTTTCATCCGCTTTCCTTTCTTCACATTTACATTACAGTTACTACTAATAACATCCCCTATACTTTCCTTGGCATCATGCGTGTTAGAACGAGCCTGCTGTTCAAGCATTGAGTTTGTTTGATGGCATTTTTTGTTGGATATACAATTGAACCCTTTTATAAGAGACATGTAGTGTGGAGCGGTTGTTGCCCCTTGTACAAGGTGTCTCCTATAAGAAGGGTACCTTGTTCACGTTTTCCAATCAACGCCTGTTTCAATGTAAGCACACTGGTGTCTCTTATACCCATTTTTGTGTTACATCAATGTCTCTTATAAAGATGTTCAGCTGCACCTGAAATGCTATGTTAGTGAACTTTCTTCGAGTTCGTCGTGGCCGCTGTGCAGCGCTTAACAACTCTTCGATGATCTCATAATTCAGGAGGAAATACCCAATGCACAGATGAAGTTCCGCTCATTTTTTCAACGGGAATTTCTTCCATCCACGGATAAGGTGAGTGGAGAAGTGGCAAAAGGCGGGTTAGTTGGTATATAACTTAAAACTTGAAAAAACAGCGCAAAGAACGAAGGAAAGGGGACACGAGGATGGGCGCTGCTGTTCCGAAGGTGATGTGCTTGCTTTTATCTGAACTGGCTTTTTTTTCTTTTTGTACCCTTTTGCAGTTAGGTGCATATGATGTGGCAGTTATTTTAAAGGAACACTTTTACACAACAAAGCCATATATATACCTTACTTTTTTTGTACATTTGCATGGCATATGATGCTTGTACGATGGGCGACAAAAATTATTTCGCCAGACCGGACAATACCAGATTTACCAAGCACAGTTCATTGTGAAAAGGCTCGAATACAAGGCGTTTAGGAAGCTACTATTTTCACTAAACGACTATGTAACTTCCCTAATGTTCTGTCTTCTCTTAGGTTCAAAATAACTTATTGTTGAGTTAGTATGGATTACTAGCTCGCCTATAGACCTATGGTGTATTCGGTTGGCCGCTCCAGTCCTCTGGCTCAGCGTCGCCAGATGCCAAGGCAGCTGAGCGTGAGAGGCAGCGTACCAACCGAATACATCAGCGATCTCGGAGCAGTGCGCCTGTAGCGCCACTGTGCAGCCAGCACGTGAAGCCGCCGGGTAAACATTCCTGCGCTGCATCGACAAATGGCGCCGATCAGTTAAGTGGCCATCTCCGACATGACTGGACGCAGCGACAGCTTTCTGAGCTCAGCACATAAATCTGGCGATCGTCGTCGTCCGAGCTGCTAGCTTCAAGGCATTCGGCTGCGAGCTGCTATAGCAACAACATTGACGTTTCCTCCACCTTCACTAGCCGCATCCTTTTTGGCATGGTTTCATAGATGGCTTCGTAGCATTTATGGCTTCGTAGATGTGAACTCGCCACACACACGCAGTGCGTGTGGCGAGTTAAATCGCTCAAAAACGGCACAAACAACACACGTGCATGAAGTATTACGCATCCGGTGATGTCCCCGTGTGAAATGCGCGCTCGCGCTGTCACCTGCCGGCAACCATGTGATGTGATCACGTGGTTGCCGGCTTGTGTCACGTGATCCGTCCTCCCTGCCAAATCCCGCCATTCTCTCACTTCGAAGTCAGAGCGGTCAGGAGTGCTCTGAGTCGGAGTTTGACGCTCGGAAAGAACCAACCGAAGGTAGTCCGAGCGCTTGAATCCTACCAACCTAACACGTGGCCACTTTTCAGAGTGCTCCAAAGCGCTCGTAAATGCCCAACCGAATACGCCATTACTCTCTCTTTGACTCATTTATCTCCATAGAAATGCATACATGTATGCATAAGTGTGCTTGCCTGAGCTCGTTGGTTGCACCTAGCAAGGAGGGTTCCTGCCAACTACTTGGACAAGAACCCAGCGGTGTGTCGTCTGTCTTTCTGTACTCGTCCGAGTAGTTGGCTGGAACCCTCTTCGCTGTATGCAGAAGTGCTGTGAAGGTTGCCATCTGTAAAAAAAAAAAACGGCCTCTCCTTTCCGCATGGTAAAAACTGGCTAGTGTGCCTGATGCGGGAATCATAGAGAATTTGACCGTGTAGTATCACAAGCATAGAGAAATGTTACCGTACCATGCAGTCTCACTACTTGTCGTTTATGCTTGCACACCAATTTCTTTGTTTTCGTCATGCTGAATTGCTTTGTAGCCATGATTAATAGGAATGAATGAGGTCTTGCAAGTACTCCACAGTCACACCTATATTTAGTTCTCTCGAGTTAACACCTCTGATCAATCCCATGTTCTGATCATTTACTTGTCTGCAGATTACCTTCGATCTTGTGGTCAGCGCGTTCACACTCATGGAGCTGCCGAATGCGATGCAAAGGCTGGAAACAGTGGCCAACCTGTGGGGCAAGACCAGCGGCCTCTTGGTATGGATCAATAATGTGTCACTTTTGTTTGAGTAATTTAAGCACCACCACCATCCAATCACCATGTGCAATCTGTTGTTTATGCAAGTCTTGCCCTTTTGTATTTTCATGCAGTACAAACGTCACTGTAACTGATTGCTTTGGTTGGTCAGCAACTCATGCGCATCGGCATCATTGTTTAGGCATCCTTTATTGTTGATGTTTTCTCAAGAAAATGGGGACCCTCGCTGTTTCCACTAATAATTATTTGAAAAAGGAAGACTATTTCTACAAAATGCTGCCAAAAGGGAAGCCTTACACTTTCAGTGTGAAACCAAGATTTGCAATGAGACCTGGTGAAAGGTCCTTTTGAAGAGATGTTGCAGCTTTACAGTAAGCGGTGTTGCGCCATATCCCTCACTCCAGGCAACCAAAACATCGCTATAAAGTGGGGTGTAGGGGTGGGGACAGTGCCCTCTTCGTTGACAATTCCCCCCCTTCCCCCCGATGAAGTTTCTTTTTAAACTTAGACGTGGAAATTTATTTCGTTTACTTTATTCTTTAGGTCATTATTTACACAAGGTACATTCCAGCAGCATACATGTCCAGTACACAATGCAGCGGAGAACTGGAGCTGCCTGAGGTTTGTGGTGAAGAATTGGGAGGGGCGGGGTGTCCCCTGTACAAGTTCGGGGAAGGAGCGAGAGAACCCTTGCCCTTCAATACTAATGCCTCTGCCTGATCGTATAAATCACATTGTCAGCGCTGCATGCTGCTGCATAACCCCTAAGACATATTTGGTATTTCTTAAATGACTCAAGGCCATGATACACCGCTGCATAACATTCAGGCAGCATTTTGCTCCCTTGTCATCCCTCCTTGCATAGGCGTGCGCACGAGTGGGGCAGCCCTCCCCCCGCCCCCCCAGTCATCTAAGGAGGGGGGGGTGCAAAGTCTGCCCCATACATTGACTTAATAGGGAAGGAGCCACTGCGACAAGCTGTCGCTCACCCCTGAAGAGGAACCCTGCGCACGCCTATGCCTCCCTGCCTTGGTGTAGCCAGGGAAGGTTGGGGTGGGACCCACCATTTCCCCCTCCCCCCCTTCCTGAAAAACTTTCTGGCTACATCTCTGCCTTCCCGTGTAACTTCTAGTGCACTCATTAAAACAAAAAAAATGTGATAGCTCCGCTCATACATGGCGGATTCGAAAAATTTCCGTTACAGGATATTCGTGTGGCCAGTGGTAAACTATTTCTACAATAACATAGCAAGATTTGGCAGGGCCTCTTTTAACTTGATGCCGCCACAACTTCGCTTGGTCAAGCAGTGCCTGAAGTGAGCATCCCCAAGTCGCTTGTTGCGCTCCATTGATGCATTCACATCAGTTCTGAGGCCGGATTTGACCGATTGAAGTTGTGGATCCAAGTTAAGACATTTCTGAAAATGGGTGTTTTTGTACACCCATAACAAGATACAACTGCGTCGCACTATCTTGCTATTAAAATGGCTTTCCTTTTTACAATGAAAGTGTCGCATCATTGTCACCAACCTGCACAGGAACACCTTAATGTGCCATCAGCTTATGGTGGCAGTGTTGATGACGGTGTTTCTGATGGACAACTGTTGCAGCTGCTGTCAACATGGTTTCGGATTCATATTCATTTGTAATGTGCAGGCAACTTTCAAACCCTGGCTACTTGAACTATATCTTTGAACTATATCCTTGAACTACATCTTCATGTGTATAACATGCACCGTAGAATTGTCTTTGGAAGCCGGGCAGTTCAGTTCTTGCCACTAAATGCCTATTCAGTACTCCGTGAACTGTTCCCATGTACTGTGCAGGTTGGCATCATTACGTGAAGTAAACAATTGTGATTCCCGCGCTCGTGAATGTTGTCGACTTTTACTAGAAGCGCGACTGCTGTGCGTGTGTAAATCTGCAAGTTGATGTTTATGCCTTCTCCCCACTTCCACAGGTTCTCATTGAAAATGGCACACAGGCCGGACATAGGGCCATTGCTGAAGCTCGTGACTTCATACTGATGGTGAGTCTTCTTCTTGTCTTCTTTACATTGCTAGTGTGTGCAAAACAGTGCTTGCATCTGTAAGGGATGTGCACAAACATTTCATTGAGATGAAAGTCTTGTATGGCTCGTCGCTTGAAAAATTTGATGACCAGCACTGACGTTAACACAAGTGGTACCAAAAGCCACATGATGTCACCATAACGCCATGCTAAGATGTCTTCTGATGATGTCATCACATGACATTGTTGCTTGGTCAAAGGTGGGCAGATTCCAGAGCTACTGCAACACCGGGACAGGTGCAGGAAACTTTAGGGGTGGTGGGAAGGAGAATGCAATCGACTGAGAGTATTAGGAAGATTTAATGAGTGTCTTGAGAGCATAGGCTTTCCCCTGTGCTTTCCTTCACATTACTCAAAGGGACCGTGATTTTTTTTAGGTGCGAAGCAGCTCTTTGACTAGGCTGTGTAACGCTGTCCCTCCCTCCGTGCGTACGAACGCGCCGCAACGCGCTCCCCTCGCCGCAGGTGTTGGAGCGGTGCCAAGTAGGTCACGCCGCAGCTGCGCGTTGACGTCACGCTCCCCCTCGCAGTGCGCGCTAACGTCACTCTCTCCCTCGCCTGCCGCGCGCTCGCCGGAGCGCCCGCAGCTGCCGCCTGACGCGAAACGACAAGACCTACGCCAGCCATCGCTTCAAACGAATCTTCCAGCGCTCACCGCAGCACCCGCGTTAGCGCCGTTCAACCCGTGACGCCACCCGTGCGCAACGCTGCTGCTTCGCATCCCATCAGGGTTCCCTTTGGGAAGATGCACCTAATTTTTTTAAGCTTTATGCATTTTCACATGCTGTGCTCCTGGGGCATGTGTTCGGGGCAGTGTATTGGTAATAGACATTCCACATAACAAGAAAAATAACATCTCGGAATGTTGTTCGCTGTGATAAACAGGTGCATTGAGGTGAATTGAAGGCCATACCGCTTGAACTCCAGGACAGGTGCTGCAATTATTTATTTGTAGGTTCAGACCATGGCATAGCCAGGGGGTGGTTTGTGGAGGTTCAAATCCCCCCCCTCCCTGAAATTTTTAGATTTTGTGTGTGTATACAGTGTAAGCATGCACACCCACAAACACATGTATGAACATGCTGAAGGAAGGTTTGACCTGCTGATCCCCCCATTCACCCACCTCTTCATTAAAGGGGCCCTGACACAATTTTTGAGCATGGTCATGAAATGCTGCCGATCGGTAGTTGAGGCTCCCAAGAACATGCGAGTCAAGCATTGTAGCGCGGCATGTGGCCTAGAATTTACAATTACTTCTCAAGGTCAGCTAGAAATTGCTCCCTGTTCTCTCTAGAAATGATGCCATATACCCAAATTTCTGCCCCATCTACCCACGTCCACGGTGGTCGGCTGGTTAGCTGCATACTTACTGTGGCCACCTCAGTATGCTTCCATAATATGGAGCCATACCAACTAACCCAGTTGTCGACCTTGCTCAGTATGCTGCCACGTATCCGTGCGCACGATCGCAATCACACTGAAAGTAAGCCGCACGTTCAAAGAAAAACCAAGGAAAGAAAGTGCTCAAGGTCATGATGCGCACTGACGAAAAGACTCATCTTCATGCCCCCCTTGTCATCCCCCCTCCCTACGTAGTTTTAGCACGCTCACTGGCACGAAAGGAGAGAGAGAAAGTGCTTGAAGTGTGCGACAAATACCTGTAACTCCGCTCGTACTGGACAGATTCTAAAAATTTTTGCGGCACGTGATTCGTTAAGCGTCACGCGCTAATTGTGAGACTATTCCATTATAACTCAGATAGGTGTTGCAGGGCCCCTTTAAATTTTCTGGCTATGTCCCTGGTTCACACATGGTGACATAATCTCCAAAAATGTTCATCTTTATGCATCTTCGCAAATGAATGCATTGAAAGAAAACTAGCCTGTATTTATCTTCAACTCATGTGCATTGACTTTTGTCTTCCTCACAAATTTTCATTAGTCAGGGTCAGGGGCGCAGGCAGAAATTTTTTTTTTGGGGGGGGTGGGGGGGGGGCATTTCCTTGATCTGAAGGGGGGGACCAGGCAGGCAAATGATCATTTTGCGCTATGTATGCCATGGTAAAAAAAAAAATTCGGGGAGGGGGGGGGGGGGGCACGTGCCCGGTGTGCCACCCTCTGGCTACACCACTAGTCAGGGTGTCGGGTTCTATTTTTGATGGCGGCAGGAAAGGCCAGTCCACTCTTTCAGTGTGTCAATGCATTCAATTCTTCCAGTCAAACTGCAAGCATTTGGTAGTGTTGCTTTAGACATCGTGGCTTGTTGAACAATTTATTTGTCAAGTTTCCAATAGTTTGCCAGTGTTTTTTAAATAAGTTCTCCCCAGCGTCAGTGCTAACAATCGTGACATTATTTTCTTCAGATCAGCAAGGATGGTGGTCAAGAACCTGCCCAAGTTTTGGCTCCTGTGAGTAGTAGCCAGTTTCTTTATCTGTATCTCTAAGCGGTCAGCGAAAACCTTTAATATTGGCTCTAAGTAGACTGCGGAGATCTCAGAACTAGCTGTTTCATTCTGGGGTGGTACTATGTTTAGTGTAACTTTTAAGGCGAAAGCCTTAGATGCCTCATTAAACGCGAAAATCGGACAGTTGGCGTCGGCGTTCCTCGGCATCAACACGAGTGATGCGAAAAATCATCATCATGTGATGACATCAAATGATGATGTCATCACTTGTAGTTGTCGCTTGGCCAAAGGTGGGCTGATCACGGAAGCAATGCAAAACCAGGGGAGGTGCAGTGCCTCCGATCTTGGAGGCAGTGCTAAATCACGCTAGGCGCAGAAAGCTTTTGGAGTGGGCCAGGGAAAGGATCAGTACTTCGACCGAGAAGAAAAAGATGGCTTCTGCCTTTCAGGTCGTCTTGGGCAAATGCGTAAGGAGCCCTGTGAGTTGTTTTTGCTCGAGTGTCACCCGCGACATCTTTGTGACTTCTTGATGGAAACACTGTGAGAGTGTTCACGTAGAGAAGTTATGTAAGGTGGGACAGGCAAACGAAAAAAAAAAAAGGAAAGCTGTTTTCTTTTTCTTTAAGTTGATATTGCGTTTAGTTGAACTTATTCGTTATCAAATATATCCTAAGAGTGAGTCTGTTTTCCCAGTGGTTGCACAGTGTAGCTGCAACACCTCGCAAATGTCTCGTACCTGTTCTCAAGATTTTGTAATGACCTGTTGAACTAAAAGCAGACATTACTCCGCTTTTCATGCTTTTAGAGGCCAGAGATTCAACCTAGTTGGTCACATGATTGTTTAGAACAGTGCTTAAAACATGGGACAGACATATAAAATACTTATTAGTGCTTCTATGTTTCTTCTATGTTCGCCCTTTTCGCGCTGTTTTAGATACTCATTGTGCCCATGTTTGTTATGCTGTGCCTCAAGGTATATCCATCCACTCATTCATCTATGTATACTATTTGTGTGTCTGTATACTTGCCCACCTACCTGTGCACCTGTCTGTCTGTCTATGTAGTATTTAGTGCCCGTCTTCCTATTCACCAGTGTGTTTGCCTATCTTTTTCTATTTTGCTGTGTAATGCCTACTCTGTTTCTTCTGTCCATGGGATTTCCAGTGTCCTCACGACCTCGACTGCCCAAGGGAGACACAGGCTCTAGGAATTCCCTGCACGTTCCAAGCACGCTACGAGGAGCCTTTCCTTACAGCCGTTAGTATTCACACGCTGATACACTCTAGCTACGGTCATCCTTTCATCCTTCAGGCATTGCCATCCCTCAGACATTGCTTACGACCTTATACTATTGAGTACAAAATATGCCCACCCCTTACAATGCACTGCAGAGCTTGTCTGCTGTCGCGCCATTGCAGCTGGAATTCTCGGCAGCCGTGCATGCTGTTTTCACACATACATGATACTTGCGTAAGCCTTCGTGTACATTGGCACTCTATACAATGTTAAGGTAAGGCACCTAAAGTGGTCATTGGTGTAATAGTGGCTTTAGCGTGGTATATATTTTTGTGTTAGGGTACATTGACAATGTCTCCACACTTCTTGTATTAGGTTTATGTCAGGTTATTAGGTTTATGTCAGGTGCAAGGAGCACGAGCAGGTGGTGACTCGGAAGGTATCTTAGTGATTGTCCCAAGTCACTCCATTGTATGTTTCAAGAAAAATGCGCGATAAATGTGACGAAGAGAGACGGGAACAGCACAAGCACAAGCACAAGTCCACGTTTATCGCGCATTTTTCTTGAAACATGGAATACCAACTCGCCCAACAGTCCATTCTTCTAACTCCATTGTATGTTTTGTGCAATGGTGTACCAGGCTTAGGGAATTAGCCTTCCCTTAGCTTAATACCCTATATTCTTGTGTATAACCTGCATGAATATTACAGGTGAAGCGAGTTGTAGACAAAATTTATTGTGCCAGGTGCCTTTGCAGTAGTGCTACACAGCAATGCAGGGAAGGTCGCTTCAAGGCAGCAGACAATTGTTTTTTTTTTTTTTTTTGTACAGGTTGTATTTAGATGTGCGGGTTATTATATGCAGCTGTTATTATACGCAAGAAAATACGGGGTGCGAGATTTGGTAGATGTCGCACTTGGTTGTGCCTAACATTCTAGGGTTGGACATAAAACTCCTCTTTGCTTCATATTTGACTCTGTGAATATTGGCACTCTTCTGCACAAATTTCTGTTTTATATATATCTTTTTTCTTGCATTGCAAGCGATACTGCATCTAAAGAACTCTTTCTCGCCAACTTCACGAAGTACTTCCATAGGCACAAGTCTCATCAGCCGTCCAGGAGCAAGGATTAGCTCACTTAATAATGAAAAGGCTTGCCCTACTTTGGGCTGCTGGTCAATTTGTGACCTTGCTAGGCATTCAGTCTGTAAGTTGCAGGCAGGAAAATTAGTGGCAGACAATGGGGGGGCATGCGGTCTGTTTGTGTTTTCTCACTGGCTGACAGAACATGTACGTAGTTTTTCTTGCGACGATTTAAGTTAGTGAGGCAAGGTGTCCACGCCACTTCGTTTTCACTGATCCTTACTTTTACTTTAGTTCAGTGTTATTGAGTTTCTTTCTCTGTTCTTGTTTTCATGCCTTTTAGAGTAAGCACCCAGCCGTTTCAAGGTACTCTTATGTGGTGTTGCAGAGGCCTGGAGAAATTGCCAGTGAGTCTTTCTCTCTCTCTTTTTTTTTTTTTTTTTTTTTTTTTTTTTTTTTTTTTTTTTTTTTTTATGCAAAGTCCACCAAGCTCGTGTGTATAGTATACAGTTGAGCCTCATTGATATGAGCATTGTTGATCCACGTTCCAGGTTGATAACAATTAAAAAACATTTTGGTGGAAAAGATATTGTCCGACAAGCTCTGTTCTGGGATGACTGGAATGTTTTACCGGACAGTGGTGGATGACTCAAATTATTTAGCTGTCATGAGACATGCACAGGAGAAGTGCTCACTGCAACGTGTACAGAGCAAAGGTGCATGAAGGCAAGAGCGTGAATTTTAAGTGCGGAGCACTTTAGGGGGCCAGGGCTGTCGTATGCTGTAGTATGCTGTCGTCACTCGGCGTAACGCTCCATGTGTAGCATATTGAGTGCTCGCTCGCGCCAAGGAGAAGTCTTCCTGTTGTTCTTCGAGCGCCTTGATGATGATAACAAGGAAAAGTCTTCTTCCTCTTGTTCTTCGAGCGCCTTGATGATGATCACTTATCATCATCAGCAAAAAAGCAACTAGTGCACTCGGTGTGACGCAGGCAAGACCACGTATGAAAAATAGAAAAAAAAATGGAAGCGAGCGCAAAGTAGAAAGAAAGGGAAAAAAATAGGAAGAAAAATAGAAAGAGAAAGAAATAGTTAAGAGAGAGGGAGAAATAAGTAGAAATAGAGAAAAAAAAAGGAAAAAGAGAAAAAGGAAGAAAGATAGGAGGAAAGAAAAAGAAAACCGAAGAGAAACAAAGAAGGACTGCCCAGCTCCACACTTCCTTCAGGCTTGGCACCCCTAGTGCAAAGCTGCCTTAATTATTATACATTAGCAAAATGTCCACTTTTTCAGTAAAAACGACACAAACACAGTGGTGTGTCCGCAGTTTTTTTTGTTTTTTTTTCCTTCTTTGTTCGTTTTATTGCGCTAAAAGGTGAACATAAATTACCAACATGCCCAGGCATACACGTTTCCAACCAAAATGTCTGCTTGACAGCTTCAAGAAAATGAAGATCTAAAAAGCTGCAAAGGGCTCATATGAACGAAAATGATATCATAAATAGTACGAGACGTTCTCGCCTCTACCTTGGTGCAGTGGTTATTACTTGTTTCGTTGTTCGAATGCTTGTTTCTTCGCGACACGGTGGTCAAACAAGGTTATGCATTGAAGCCACAGCTGGAGGTGAAAATTGTTTTCTTGTTTTTCATTTCGAATCTGTAAAACATTAAGAGCATTTAGCTGAGTTTTTGCAGCTTGCAACGAATGTCCATTTCAGTACAAAAATGTAATCATCTTTGGCGTCCCCTTGCAGAGGAGAGAGAGTGGGCTCGTGTGATCCGGCCAGTTCTGCGTCGTAGTCGGCACGTGGTCTGCCGGTTCTGCTGCAAGGATGCGCAATTGAGGGAATACGTGTTCAGCAAAAGAAGGCACGGCAGGTAGGTTTGGTATGCTCTTCTGTCAGCTTTGGAGGTGCTACTAACAGACTCGTTTTGTCACGAATGGTTAAAGGGGCCCTGTGCTGTACCACTTGCCAAGTAGTCATTGAATGACATGATTATCAAACTTTATTGCCCCACAAATTGATTGCCGCAATAATTTCTCGAATCTGTCAAGACCGAGCAGAGTTACCCGGATGTGTCACATGCTTTCAGCTGTCTCTCTTCTCTCATCCTGATGAGCACTCTGGAAGCTACAATGGCGCGAAGGAAAAAAGTTAGCTCAGCGCACGTCATGATCGTGAGCGTGCATGATGAAATGTGATCGCTGTCTCCCGCAGTGATTCTGTGTGCAAGTGTGATTCACCATGTAATGTTAGCAGACTATGGAGCACGGCACCAGCATGTGACTGGCAGCACCCCATCGCAAGAATCGAATCTTATCCAAACGCCATTTTTTATTTATGTCCTTTATTAGCCAATAGCATGCTATCTGCTGTTTTACATCAAAGAGCAAGCGCCAGCCGCTCCGAAAAGACTGAGGACACACATCTGTATGAAAAAAGGGCGCCTGAAAAAAAATGGCAACTTCACAATCTGCTTGTAAACTCTTTTTTCTGCGCATGACTGCAAGATTTAGCTGAGCTGTTCGTAGCAGTGTCTGCTATCCGTAGAATGTATTTTCTCACCAAGCCCAAGGAATGGTGCATGACACCTTTAACCCTCTATTGCATGAATTATGAGAAAATCAATAGAAAAATTATTTGATCATTTTTTATCATTAACTACATGAAGAATAACATGTACAAAAATTTTCAGATTTATTGTGACTGTATTAATGAAAATAGAGGTTTGTGCCAAATATGGCACACTATGCACGTGGGCGAGCAAACTTGCTGCCATGGCTGAAAAACAAAATTTCACTGATTGCGGTCTTTTTAGCTTGATTTGTCGAATAAAGCAAATTGCTTCCTGTGTTCAGGCATAATTGAACATTTTGGTTAGTGCATCTGACTGCCGACATCTACGTGCAAGATGGCCGCTTACACGTTTGGCTCTTCGCATGGTGCCGCCTTGCTGTACTTTCCTGCCCGAATTTCAAACCGCTGACTTGTGGTTGTGAGCGTCAGTTGCCGACAGATCGTAAAAGCTAAATATCGCCGTGCACTGGTTAGACTTCACATAATTTTTTCGTGCACCCACGCCAATAATGTAACAAAAAATTGCCAGGTACTGCTGCTGACACTCAATATTTTCGTGAAGCATCTAAAAACCTACCGCCACAACTGAAATCTGGCAAAAACAAGCTGTGCTGCATGATCTCAGATGATTTCTTTTCGTTTGTATTTGCACTGTGCAACAAAACATAGATGGCATCATATTGCACATTTCGTCACTCACATGCATACTGTGCCAAATATGGCACATACCGATTTCCGACTATATACGTAGTGGAAAACGGAATTGAGAAGAGCCTTAATGAGCATGAATTGTCAAAGCCACGAAATATGCTAAAATAATTTTTTCTTGCTTCTGCAACGAGAAAATGGTTGCAAGAAAAATATAGCAGTCACTATCGTTCGTGATCCGAGCTTGCACGTGCACCGTGCAATCTATTTCATGTCTAGATTTCATACTGCTCTAGGGATGGCAGCGCTTTTTTTATATTTAGTGCACGTAACTATAAGGATTACTCTAACTGTGTCACATTCTCCACTGGTCCTCTTGCGCCCGCTATAAAAAATGTTAATCGGTATGTGCCAAATATGGGACGCCATGCAATAGAGGGTTAACTGTGAACGAGTTTGGAGAAAGCATTGTTTCCAACATAAGCCCAGCAAATGCAGCACTTATGTTGCACACTTAGGGTTCCTGGCAAGCAGTGCATTATTACTTGCGCTGGTACTTATGCTACAATTAGTCAGTCTGTGACCCGATACGGTGCATGCATGCACAATTCAGAAATGTATAGGCGCTGGACAGCATCCCTATTACTATGCCTCCCAGTACAACATATATGCTTCACTGTAATACGAAGAGTTTGCTTTGCTGTGTAACATAGCTGTATTGCTCTGACATTGATCAAAGAGAGAGATAGATCATTTGGTTAACTTTTCATGGTTAAATTAAGGAAGTTGCTGATTGTGCAGATATTACTTACAGTGCCCACATTAGCAAGCAGCACCTGCACTGTTGTAGTGGGCTATTCTCGTTTGCCATCCTTAGCTTGCCTGCATGAGCATGCATTGCTATGACATTCCTCAGTCAGGAACTTGGCTCGCTACTTCAGTCAGAATGTGATGATACCCAATACTACAGTTACACCATGGCAAATGTAGGCACTGGACCTACAAGTTACAAACCTCCTTGGTAAGCTTGCATCATGTAGTTGCTCCTTCCATTGTATGCACAGCACATGATGGAGGTACTGATTTGCTGTTCGTAGATGCATGCATCATCTGCATTGATTGGGTTAGCAGTCGTGCAGAGCTTCTTTGGTCTGGTGGCTGAATATACTGTGTGTTGGAAGGCAAACAAAATCATGCACTGCATATCAGGTGTGCTTAACTGTAGAAGACAAAGATACATTATACTATAAGGCTGGTATATGCACAAGAACAACTTGCACTGTGTGTGTGTCAGCTAGTCATATGAGTTTGATGTACCTAAGAGAGAGAGAAACAACTTTATTAGAGGTCAAACTAAGACCTATAGATATTCCTCCGCCAGGAGGACCATGGCCAGCTGGTCGGCGAAGGCCGCCGACGCCAACCACACCCGCCAGTGGAGAGGTGGGGGGTTAGGATAGTGAGGGGACTGTAGGGCAGCGGGGCATGAGAAAAGGACGTGTTCTACGTTTGCGTACGTACATGGGCAATTAGGACACGAAGGATCGGAGCGGTAGCAATAAAGGAATAGGCGTGCTGGAGTGACCAGAGTATTGAGTTGAATGGCTCTTAGTGTGCGTGTTTGGGCAGTGGAGAGGGAGGGGTGTGGTGGCGGTAGAGTCTGCAATGAATGCCGGAGGTTTTTGTAGTGCTGCTTCAGAGTTTTCTTGTAGAACTGTGCCTCGTCCACTATGGGCAGGTACGGCCAAGGGACCACCGGCGCCCGGCTATTAATCTCGCGGGCAAGCTCATGAGCGAGCTGATTACCGGTAATCCCCGCGTGACCTGGCACCCACACCACAGTGACTAAAGCAGGGGAGAGAAGGGAAAGAGCGTCGGAAAGGTCATTATGAAGATCCTCGGAGAGTCGGTTGTCTCAAAGAGCACGGATTGCCGCCATGGAATCCGAACAAATGCGGTACCGAGGAGAGGCAGGAAGAAGGCATAGTTAGTTTGATGTAATGTGTGTATTCCCAGAACCATTGTCAAGAGCATGAAAAAATATAACATGTGTTTTAGAGATCGGCTTGCATTCATATGCCCCATCGGGCAACTTCCTAAAGAAATAATGCGAGGCACTTAATATGGCGAAGCATTGATACTCTAAGAGAGATACGCGTAAGCTTTTACAGGCCAGAAAGTCAAGGAAATCATGAATAGATCAGCAAAACTCTTGAAAACTGCTCCAAGTGCAGTCCAGTTGCCAAAGCTTTGGCCTCAGAGCTTTTGCAACAGGTAGTCTCTATTCACTTGGAGTATACAACAGAATGAGTATCTTATAGACTTGTTGTAACAGGTGTAGCAAGTAACGTTTTTCCCCTTCTGATGCTCCAGGCACATGTACCGTTTGGCTCGCTGTAGTGAATGGGGAGACCAACTGCCTCTGGACATGCTGCCACCTGACGAAGAAGGAACACCACTGTGTGATGGCTGTGACGGAGGTGTCGACAGTGACGCAATCGATGATGTAGATAGCAAATAAACAGTATGTGTGGGACATTGTTAATCATTAAGACTGGTCTGGCTACCAGTAGGTCTGTGGGTTTGTCCTCCATACAGTCCTGCAATAGAGCCCACGACTTGCCATATTTGATATGAGTGGACAAGCAAGAGTCCTATCCTTAGACTGTGTACTTAATCCACCTACAGTTCTACCATTCCCCAAAAATTAAGTGCTATTTTTTCTGGCTCTATGCCTCTGCATTACTACGCAGTGAAATGGCAAAACCAGTTCACTTCCAGCAGTGCATTAATTGGTCCCTTAACTTCACCACCAACATTATTATCGGCCTGATTACACCCACTGCCAGGAAAAGGCCTTTCCCATGTTTCGCCAAACAACCCGATCCTGTGCTTGCTGCGGCTACGTTATCCCTGCAAACTTCTTAATCTCATCTGCCAACCTACTAACTTTCTGCCTACCCGTCATGTGCTTGCCTTATCTTGGAATCTGGTCTGTTACTCTTAATGACTAGCGGTTATCTTGACTTTGCATGACATGCCCTACACATGCTCATTTCTTCGTCTTGATTTCAACTAGGATGTCCTTGGCATCCATTTGTTCCCTGACCCACTCTGCTCTTCTCTTGTCCCTTAAGGTTACACCTATCATTTTCCATTCCATGGCTCGTGCATTGTCCTCAATTTAAGTTGAACCCTCTTCATAAGCCTCGAGGTTTCTGCTCCCTTGACTTGCTATCACTGAAACCCTTTAAGGACTATTTCCACTAAAACAAAAGGACAACATTAATGAGAACTAACAGACGATAACGCCAAGGACAGTATAGGGTATGTATTTCTAGTAATTATGATGTAAATGTGAAGAAAGTAAAGTGGTCGAAATGATAACTAGCCGCTGGCAGGGACCAAACCTGCGACCTTCGAATAACGCATCCGATGCTCTACCAAGTGAGCTACAGTGGTGGTCATCCCCCCATCCACTTTATGGGGTATACAGTATATGTGCATTTAAATGTGGGAGTGTCTGTCAGCGCCGCTAGTAGCCATTACTGCAACTGCGGAACACTTTTTTCTGCCTGTTGGCGTCACGTAGCACGTGATCTTATTACGAGCTGGCAGCTGACCAAAATTTGAAGGTACACTTTGTAAATTCCAAAAGTGTGTTCGGCGAAAGACCTGTGGCCATTCGACTGACTATGCCATGCCTTTTTTTGCTTTTTTTTTCTTTTGTGTGTGTGTGTGTGTGTGTGTGTGTGTGTGTGTGTGCGTGCGTGCGTGTGTGTGTGTGTGTGTGTGTGTGCGTGCGTGCGCGCGCGCGGCCGCTGTGCCATCACGTGATTGCTGTGAGAGTGTGAGGGGAAGAGGCCATAGCTGGCACCGTGCCAGGGGACCGGACACCGGTCACCGTGAGTATGAGACATTAACACCTGAAGGCATCAAGTCTGCCAAAACGAGACCCTCGCTATGAATGAAAGAAAGCAGGGAATCTTAAAGGCTCGCTTTTCTTTGTTGGACACAATATTTATGATAACTAACATACAATAATGCCAAGGGAAGTGTAGGGGATGATATTTGTAGTGGTTATGATATATATGTGAAGAAAGTTATAAAGTGGACGAAAATATAACTTGCCGCCGGCAGGCACCGAACCTGCAACCTTCGAATTACGGGGGGGATGCGACATCCCCTTTTTGTATATTCGTGTGTGCGTGTTTGTGTGCGTGCAAGTAAAATGTAATTTTTTTTTCTTGGGAGGAGGGTGGGGTGGGGGGGGGGGGGGGCTGAGCCTTTAAACCACACCCCTGGTTCGCCACTGATGGTTGCAGATAAAAATAAAGAACAAGCACCGGATACGGGGTAAGGATTTCTTTGAGTGGGTGTGTTTACTTACTGCCTGCAGTTCCGACAGAATGAGAGATAGGGCGTCGCTGTCATCTACGGCGCCATTAGATCGAGCGTAGTCGGCGAACACCTTAACCAAGAAGATACGAAGAAACCGCGTGAAGGACTGATGTCTCTTCCATTTATGTCGTAATATCTTGCGAGGCATAAAACAATCGTTTCGTCGCCGACACGCCCTGGTTTACTTCGACAACGTTTCCCGAAAGCAGCCGACGTACTCGCACATTTTTCATTGGCGGCCCCGCAGATCATCTTTATCCAGGTCATGGAGATCGACAGAGAGGCAGAGATGACCCTTCTCATTGTGGTGTAGTCATGTAGTACTGCCGTGCAGTTTAGAGCAGTCCACCACGGTTATTGTAACCGCTGCCAGCTGCAGCAGTATGGCGGAGTGATACATATATTTTGCGTGTGCTGTATGTCGGTTCGTGCTACAATCAGGTGTTGACGCGCTGATTGGCGTCAGCCATTGAGTGGTTTATGCCTCAGACATAATGTCTGTACGATTACCAGTATCCGTCGCAATAAGCGCCAGCTCGCCGAGATCCATGATCTGGAACTGCACTTGGTTATACGTTGCGTAAGGATCGACTCGCCGACCGTCGCCAGACGCTAGGCAGTACCCGCCGTAGCTGGCCTCAGCCGGGCCTGCCGACGCAACATGGTGACAAGAATGAGATTAGCCGGCCCGCTTCGAGAAGATGCTGAGAGAACGCCTCAAGCGCAGCGTCGTAAGCAGCGCACTGAATTTTTCGCTTGATATGTGAGCATGGCAGCCCCGTTTTGAGTGCTGCGTAGCACACTGGCGCTCGCATAGGCCTACTTTGCTCCTGTGTGATCAGCTGCTTGTACCGGTTCTCCAAATCTCCCTCCCTCCCTGAGCATGACCTCGTTTCTTCCTCATTTCCCTTTGGCAGCTCAGCCTAGCCGTCTCCGGTGTCATGGTTCAGATGGCAAAACAAAAATAATAAAAGAAGGCTGACTACACTCGGCGACAGCTTTTCTTGACAGCACTGTGGAAGCTACAGAACAAAAGCGCATGTTTGCTGCCGCGCCACAAAAATAGTACTGAAGTTTATTAATGATTTTCTCATTTGCCCTGCTGAAATAAATACTGCTTTATTTATTATGAGACTTAACCAGTTGCGGGAAGTTGCAGGCAAAATACAGTTATCGTTCACCTTGCAAGAATGTTTTCCTTTTCTTTCCATTTCTTGGAAAGCACCACCTATTCAGCTCACCCGTTTTCCAAGGGAACATGGCGTCCGTGATGTCACTGTGCGGCCGAATACGCGCTGTTTAGTTCTCCAAGAAAAATATACTCGTAATAGGACACTCAAATGTACACTGAACAATGGAAATGTTTATCCCATTCATAATTTTCATGTATGTGTTTTTCTAAATGCGTTAACGATGCCGGCGAGCAAAACCGAAATCAGCCGCCAGCTGCCGAACTACTTGCGGAGCAACACGAATGTGTGGAAGCCCCACCTCCGTAGCCTTCGCTCCAATGTCAAGATAAGTTGTCGCCGAGTATAGACGTCAGACTAGAGTGACCTAGTCAGACTCTGGAGTTTTGCAGACACGTAGCGCCACCTGTCGGAGCAGTTTTGGGTAGTGCAAAGTTCGGCTCTCTTGCACAGTTTGCTGTGCAACCGGGTGCAACTAGCGAGTTGGAAACAACAATTAACCTAAATATTTGGTGTGTTTGGCGCATTGAACACTCAGAAAAAGAGCTACGAATTTATCTCCGCTAGTCGGACGCGATACCGAACCGCCATGAAGTGCGTGCCAGAACGACGGCGAAAGCAAGAGCAGACGCAACAGCTCCGCGCGCTACGAAGAAAGGACAGAAAGGCTTCAGTCGACGCTACTGTTGCGTTGTGAATTGCCACGGACGTAAGTACTTCAGTTTTGCCGATTTCCGTAGCTGTTGCTCGAAGCAGAACGGCGAGAGCTCTGGATACGGGCCGTTGCGAACGTGTTGGGTAAGCGAATTACTCGTGTTCTCCACAGCCGGTCGCACGGGAAAGTGTGATAATGTGGGTCTCATGTTAGTGTTTTGAGTAGCCTTGACGTAGAACCGTGGTAACCTTGAATTTGAAGCTCAGCAGAGCCTCAGACCGCGGTGCGCGCCGTGCAGCAGTTAAATGCAGACTGGTGAAGCGCGCGATAAACATCGCGCACTCCGCGACCACCCATAATCTTAACACAGCATCGCGCACGTACGCATTCAAGGTTCAAAGTTCCGGCTTTAACTAGCAAATGCGAACACGTGCGTCATACAAGTAAATCGCAAAATTTTGGTCGTGACCACCGTCAGGTTTTTCTTACCCTGGTCTCCGCGATTGCCGCGGAGCTATCTCGGAGGCCACGGTTTTGCCTTTCGTTGTACACCGAGAAAGTGGACACGCACGTATCCCCATTTGCAGTATATACAAACGGAAGACAACCGTCAACAGTACATTCGAGGATGCGTAATAAAACAGTTCAACGCACAGGAAGCGAGAGATGGATGGAGAATGCAACTGCAAAGGCGAAAATCGCCGGGACCATTCGTGCCTGATAAAGCGAGCTTTGTACCACTTATCGTAAGAAACATTGCTCGTGTACGTACTTCATCGCTTTGACATTATGTATATGCCCAAATTTAAGGCGTTGCAGAACGCACGTCGGAGTGCCTCGAACTCGATGTCATGCGATGCTCGCTTGCGCTTGCGAGTTGCAGTACGCCGAAATAACTGAAACATCTTTTGCATTGTACGCGCAATTCGCTTTCATGAGCTTCCTACTTCTCTGAAGCGAGGGTGGACTGACGGAAGAAGCTTTCCAGGTCCTTGATTTTCTGGAAACCGCGCCTCAACACCAACGAGAGATGGGGAGTTCTATAGTGTCCTATGCACATTCGCTTGCGGACGGCTCTCTTTGCACTACCCAGTTATGGCCAGGGCGGCGATGAGAGCGCTGGTGGCGGCGTTTTTCGCAGCGCCGCCTGGGCAGAGTCTGACGTCTATAGCTCTGGCTCAGCACGAACTGAAGATGACTCGACGGCTGAGCTGAGCACAGCCTTAGAGCCCTCATTTGCTTGATCGTTGTCGTATACGCGGCGTTGTCGAAAAAGCGAGTCGTGGGCGGGTACACTTGACTCAGCTGGGCAATCAGAACAAATCATCCACAACCTGTAGATAAGAAGGAAGCGAGAATTAGAATCGGCAACTTTGCCACTTCGTAGTCGCTGACGAGATATCGGATTCACAGATTTGTATGTAACTAGAGAAATGTAGGCCAAACCTCATAAGCGCGAAAATGCACGCGACAGCGACGAGCGACGCTGTGAGCGACGAAACGGGCCGTTCGCGCGACGTGTCGCCTAGTCATTTTCGCGCGATCGCTCGGTTTTTCAGATTTGGAAACCGTCGCCCATCGCCCGGAAGTGCTGTCACCAGAACAGGATGTACGTCAGTGACGTACTGCCGGTCAACGTTGCTGCCGGTTGTCTCCGCGTGCTTTTCGACGCGCTCAAAATCATGGCCAACGGCGACGAGCGCAAAGCGTACAATGAATGTTTATGCACGTGCATATGAAAAAAAGGGCTGCAATGCAATAATAAACACCTTCCGTTCCATTATGCATCAACACATTTTATTTTTACATTGCATACCGCTGACTGCGCGGCACTTTTCGTACGAGTAGACGGCCTCATGCCAGCAACAGTGGAGTTCGCTCGCCGAAGCCGTCGCGTGAATGAGGTTTGCCCGCGCAAGCGACTGTTCGCGCGAAGACGATCTACGTCGCGTCGCTCGTCGCTGTCGCGTGCATTTTCGCGCTTATGGGGTTTGGCCTTGTACAGTGTAATTTTGTAACGTATCAGTTTAGGAAACTCTGACACACACACACGTGTGTGTGTGTGTGTGTGTGTGTGTGTGTGTGTGTGTGTGTGTGTGTGTGTGTGTGTGTGTGTGTGTGTGTGTGTGTGTGTGTGTGTGTGTGTGTGTGTGTGTGTGTGTGTGTGCGTGTGTGTGGAAATAAGAGTTGCACACAGAGCTGGATAACAGAGTAAAATGAGAATGCCGAAAGACTCCACTCCGCGTTACTCTATGGCGTCTTTCACCAGGCTACACGTTCAGAAATTATCCATATTTGTACTCACAATTTATGTCTTCGTGTGCAGTCTTCTGCTTTTTTTTCCTTTTTTATTATATATATATATATATGTAACGCTTCCCCATCTCCTCAAGAGCTCCACAAAGGCATCGAATCTTGGGAGACGTAGGTATTTGAACAGGGGTTCTGTGACGAGCCGTTTCTCTCTGCTCGTTTCTGTGCTGAAGTTTTTCCTTTTCGTTTATGTAATTTTATTTATTTATTGTCCTGTTGTTGGGAAAAGGGTTGGGGAGCAGGAATTGCACAAAAGTGTACCGCACGCTGTAGAACGTTTCTGTTTGTCAGCCCGCGAAAAAAAAAAATTAAACAAAAAAACTTATCTTAGAAGACCGGCCAAGCTCACTTTGAATGATGAGTGAAGCACGTCTCAAGTGACAGCCAGTTTGAATCACTTTTCCTGCTCGGTTGCTGCCATCTCACTTTGTGCCGGAAGCAGTATCTCGGAGCTCGCAGAGCAGCGTCGAAGTCTCCTTTTCCAGCATTGCTCCCGCCGTGCCGAGAGCCCTCGGAATGCGGGAAGTCTTTCGAAAGGGCGGTTGCTCAAAGTCGAGTTCCCTCTTGTGTGTTTGTGTTTTGTTTTGTCGTTGTTGTTTGTGCACCGCAGTGTAGTGCACAGCAATCGCCATAGTGGGGCGTGCAGCGCTCTCCCGAAGGGCCTGCCAGCGAAAAATGGCAAGAATAGGCTGTGAGAAATCGGTGGATGCCGCGTTATTTTTGTTCGTTTGCTGTGAGCCCTAACTGAATTTAGCCCCGAGTAAAGAACTCGGGCTTGTCTCACGGTCTTGACTACACTATGTGAAGCGGAGGCCTTGGTAGGTTTTAGCGCAGTCGCGAAGGCAACCGATCGATGATCAGGGAAAACTGGCAGGATTCAACCAAGACGACCCGAAGGCGACAGCCGTCGTCTTTTAGGGGCGAAGCACCTTAAGACCTCACTAAGTCCATCCTGCTTCAATCCGTGCCCCGTAGTGAACAGTTGTAGTGGTTGTAGCGCACGTGCAAAACATCTGCGCGCAACGCGCCTATACGTACGTATCGGGCTAAAAATAGACCGTTCTCGGGCGAACCCTCTATGCGAACCAGAACAAGATAAAAGGCCGCAACGCCGTAAAAACAGCAACATTTAAGCACCCATCAATCAAACCACATGACAGAAGAAAAGGTTAACAGGAACAAAATAAAAGGCTGTTAACCAGAACAAAATATACGGTAACACCGAATGATGCCGCCGCTTCGCCCACTCGTCATAATTTTTCTTCTCAGTTGACGTAGTATGATAACATAGCTTCCCCGCCCCACTCCGAAAGCCTGCACCTAACGTGGTTTCGCACTGCTTTCAAGATCAGAGGCATTGCTGGCTCTCTGCACCCAGGGTTGCCGTTGGGTAGACTTGAAAAGGAGCCAGAATTCAAGCTAAAAGTAGCCAAAATAGCCATGCAATTTCACTTTATCG